>CM032456.1:131853840-131873840 GCA_019049505.1 Pachyrhynchus sulphureomaculatus
GAGGTTGCTGAATACGATCTTGATGCAGAAAAATATTCTAGTAGTTGACAGCTATCAAACGAGCTGTCGATTTACTCAAAATGCCATTTAATCATTCTTTCATCGCATCAAAACACTATTTAAACATTTACCCTTATGTTTTCGAGGTCCCTGAATACGAATCTGATGTCAAAAAGATATTTTGACAGCTGCTAGCTGGGGCATTTTACGTCGAAATAATAAATTTTTCTCGTGGGGTTTTTCAAAAGCATACATGGTTTTTCTGCGTTCAATAGTCAATTACAAATGTTACAGGTGCCAACTGTATAATTAGCTGTCAAAACAACGAAATTAAGTTGTTAAACGATAAAATGCGATTTTATTCTTAATTTTGTCATTTTGAGGTAAGTCAGTCATATATTTAATATTTTTGGGATCGTTGGCAGCAAATGTGATATGAAATTGAAATTTGACAGCTGCCAAACGTTAATCTCAGCTATTGAATAGATCAAAATAAGATTTCAACCTATAGCAATTGCTGCCTATAGTAATTACTAAGTACATAAATTTTTTCAAAATGGTTTTTTCATTGCTATGACTGATGTCATTGATTTCACACCGACCAAATATAGATTACACAGCCCTACAAAAAGAATGGTTCTGATCCGTTAATGATTTGATATTCATATGTAAACATGAATCTGCCATTAAGAAAATTCGTAAACTGTCAAATTTTCGTGCTTTAGCCTAAAAAAGGAGGAAATAGTTCCGGATGAGGCAAAGTTATACGTACAACGACTAAAAATTAGTTTTTTTAATTTTGGTAATGCCGTTATGGTCTAAAGAAACTTAATCATATGTTAATATTTTTGTTAAGTATACAGCAAATAAAGACGATGCATAAAAATGCAAATGAAACTGCCCAAAATTATTTCAATAAAATATTGCATATATTTGTATCTAAATCTGTTTATACCGTATAAGCTTCTTGAAAAAGTTAGGTTATGTTGAAAAGAAAAAATGTTTTTTTATGCTGAATCCAAAAAATCATAAAAAAAGACAAGCTACGTAGCAAAACGCTATTTAAAATTAATATGTGCAACTGCTAAATTAAAAAATTGTTTTTAATTTTTGTTAATATTGATCCTGATTTGACAAAAATAAAATAAAATTTTATGTTCAGTTTCAACAAGAAACTCGCTTTCTTGTACTTGGTAAAATGCTTTTTTAAGTAAATAAATGCAACAGCTAAGCAAGAAACTTTTTTTGAACAAAACTATCATTTCTAGTAGTTTTTTAAGTTTCAAATTTGAATTTGATATCAAAACATAAGGAATATTGTTATGTTGAAAAAAAATATCCGTTTACTATTTAGGAACAAAAGGTTGCAAAATGCAGTCTTGACAGTTTTAGAAGTCACTTTTGTGGATAGATTAATTGAGTGAATATGGGGGAATATGAGTGGGTGAGTAAGGTAGGGAGTGAGTGAATGAGGTAGTGAGTGAGTGAACGAGCTAGTGAGTGAGTGAGTGAGTGTAGAAGTGAGTAGCTGAGTAACTGACCGTGCGAATAAGTGAGTAAGTGAGCGAGTGAGTTTTGTTTAATATTAATAAAAATTAAAAACAATTTTTTATAATCTAGTGGTTGCACATCTGTATTGTAAACAGCATTTTGCTACGTAGCTTAGTTAAAGGTGGTGTCTGCGTGTTTTTTGTTAAACATGAACACTAAAACCTAATATTTTTTAAGTTTTTATGATAAATGTATATTCAGAATATTTAAAGATGTCCAAAATAATAGTTTTGTTCCATAATTTTAATGATTATACAGTTTACATTATTTATTAAAATGTATTTTTTTCAATTTTATAGATTTCTGGCAACTTTAAGAGTGTTTTCTGAAAAAAAACTCACGGTGGATGTCTTTTTTTATGATTCTTTTTTTGGATTCAGCATAAAAAAATACTTAAGAAAACACCTGTCTTATTTAAAAGACAGAATTTTTTTTTATTTTGTATACTTTCAAAAATGAAAATGATTTTTTCACCAATCTTTAAATTATGACCGAAAAGTTATAAAAATTTTAATTCTAAAGGCTTAGGTATAATTTTATCTACCTCAAAGTGGAAAGAATATCTACGGATTTGCCATATTATAGCCTGATAACTTACACAATTTTATTTTACAGGATTTATTTTCCATTCATTTAAAACGAAGATCATTTTAAAATGACTCTGTCAATTAAACGGTTAAATGTGCTGAAATAATGATTTAATGTGATTCTTTGTAATTTGGTTTGACAGCTACAAAACTGTCTAAATTTTTTTTGGCTTCAGAATTGTATTCAGCGACCTTGAAAACATAAGGGCCAATGTTTGAATAGTGTTTTATCGTGATAAAATAATGTTTGAATGGCATTTTGAGTAAAATGACAACTCGTTTGACAGCTGCCAACTATTAAAATATTTTTTTTTGTATCAGGATCGTATTCAGGGAACTCAAAAACATAAGGGCCCATATTTGAATAGTATTTTAGTATGATGAAATAATGATTAAAAGGCATTTTAAGTAAACTGAGAGCTCGTTTGACAGCTGTCAAGTACTAGAATATTTTTTTTGTACCAGGATCGTATTCAGCCACCTCGTAAACATAAGGTCCAATCTTTGATAGTATTTTAATCCAATGGAATAATGACTAAATGGCATTTTGAATAAATTGACAGCTTGTTTGAGAGCTGTCAACTACTAAAATATTTTTTAATCAGGATCGTATTCAGCGACCTCGAAAACATAGGGGCTAATATTTGAAGTGTTTTGGTGTGAATAAATAATGATTAAATAGCATTTTGGGTCAAATGACAGCTCGTTTGACAACTGTCAATTACTTAAATATTTTTTTTCTTACCTCGTTTGACAGCTGTCAATTACTTAAATATTTTTTTCTATCAGAATCGTATTCAGCAACGTCAAAAACCCCTACTTATGTATTTAGAAGTATTTTTTCATTGAATATGGTCTTAAAATTAAAAAATATTTGAAAAAATTTTTTGAGCTTCACTTGTATTTGACACTGTCATTGTCAAAGAATTGAGAATTTCAAAAAGTACCATACGGCATTCGATTCTACATAAAAAAAGCTAAAATTTGAGCCCTCATACTTTCCGAAATCATTCAACCAGTTCTGACGGCAGCCATTTGCGTTTTCGTATGGAATGACCCATATATATATATATATATATATATATATATATATATATATATAAATATATATATATATATATATATATATGTATATATATGTATATAATATATATATATATATATATATATATATATATATATATATATATATATATATATATATATATAGATATAGATTTTACCAGTATCATGAGCCCTGAGCCGTAATTCACAATGCATTCTTTTCATAAAAAGCATGATACTTTCTGTATGCATTAAAAATAGTATTTAAAAGTAAGTAATTTTACCAGTATCATGAGCTCTGAGCCGTAATTCATAATGCATTCTTTTCATGAAAAGCGTGTTACTTTCTGTATACATTAAAAATAAGTACACTATAATAATTTTCTGCTGACGTAGAAATTATAATAATATCCTAAAATAGCACGTCTCTTAATGGCCAAGTAAAAATACAGATCGTTTTCCAGATCTCAAAAACCATGGGATTTTATATAAGAGTTTTGTTCAAAACATTTAGAATAATATCATCTATCATCTCCTAAAATAACTACATTTCGCCACAAAACCCTTTAATTATTATAAAAAATACTTTGTTTTAAATTCCTCTGATTCTTTATTTTAAATATTTAGGTAGAGCTATAAAATATACTACTCGTAATAATTTGAACAACCATAAAAATATTTTAAGTGTTGAAGTGTTGTGAAAAATGTAACACATAAATTTGACTTGTTTGATTTTCTTAACAGTTTGAAAGGTATCAAAATTCCACAAGATCTTAAATAACGAATGGGCCGTAATTTTGAGAAAAATATTCTAAGCACGTGCAAACAAGATGGTGAGAATAACTTGTAAGGTGAAAAATGATAGCAACATAATAAAAGAGCACAGGAGAATGTGGTTAATCGGAAGTATGAAAAATTTAGTGCGGATTTTAAACAAAAATTTAATTATACTACTACTTCATTTAAAATGAGCTATATTTTCTTAAATTATTGGACCAGATTATTTAAAATCTAATGAATTCTTGCATTATTTATAAAGCAATTTCGAAAGCGATCTTAATATATATGTATATATATATATATATATATATAATATATATATATATATATATATACACATATATATATATATATATATATATATATATATATATATATATATATATATATACATGTACAGGGTGGTCCAAATTGGAGACTTTTAATGGTAAACTCCTTTATCTAAAGGAGATAGACGAAAATTGATGTCAGTGCCTGAGACTCAATGGTGAAAACCGCATATCGATATCTAGTACCCTTTCAGATATTCAGGCTGTTTTTCAAATATCTGCATTTTGGAAAAATGTTTGTAATTCTTTTCCTATTTTTTGATTTCTGAATACATTCTCAAAGCACTTTTTCACGTGGATTTCATTTTTTTTCAAGTAATGTTTTAATAGTTATTAACGCAGAAATATATTTTTTAAATGGGATACCCTGTATATTTTTCCTTATCCGAATAGAGATTTAAATTACCATTCTAAAAATATAGCACACTTTATATTTTGCTTAAATCTACTTCAAAATATAAAGGTTTTCAATTTTTACGCGAGTTTCAAATGTGAAGTACTTCAGGATCAGTTAAATTGTCAAATAAATCGCAATCAAAATTACGAAAAATGGGATTGATAGTGTGTTTCATACAAAATTTTCATCTTCATTCAATTTTTAAATAGATTTAAAGTTTTTAAAGCTGAAAGGTCCCTTTTGTCACAAATATCCCCTCATCATGGTCATCAAATTTAATTTAATATATTGAATCATTTAATACAAAACAAATATATAACTGCCTAGGCATCGCATAGAGAATAACTGTCAAAACCGACCTCTACAACAAGTTCAAGAAACTACCAAAAAAATCTAGTCATTAGAACTGTCGGGATATAACAAAGTTGCTCTACGCATTTGCTAGTTGTATTGGCATTTTCCTATTCCTCTAGAATGATGAAGTGCGTGGAAAATAAAAACCTGTGAGTTGGCGCCTTTTTTAACGTTCTAAATTTGAAACCGCGTAGACTTAAATTAATTTTGAAAACATCAAAACAACAGCAATTTTATAGGCAACATACAAAATTCTCCAATATGAAGCAATCTACTGAAACATCGATTCAATGTAGCTGTTAAAAAAGAACTAATATTTAGGTTCCTAGGGTTGTCAAGTCTGGAGCCAGAGACCAAAGTATCTCTACTTGCTGCTCAGGTTGGTGTAGATAATATTCTACTGTATTATTGTCGATTCCTTGACCTAACTGACATTAAGTGTACGTATGAGCAAAGAGTCACAATCACTTAAGTATTTACTTTCGGCCTTCCCATTCCGTCACCGTATACCCACCGTCACATATTAGTTATATTGATGCAGTCGTTAAGTTGCAATACTTTCTAGAAATGATCAAGTCAATTGTGATGAGGTGATGCATTTACTGGAATTTTACGTTTCCGATCAGGAGGCGTTTGCAAGCTAATATACTAGTTCTTAATAAAATAACAAAACAGTTTTTGTAATTAAGTTTTTAGCACCTTTTATTATTATTATTATTAATTCCTTAAACTCCTAAATGGAGCATAGGGCTTCTGTGAAGACTAGCTGCTACTTTCTTTGCTCCAGCCTATGTAGGGCCAGCTCTTCTCAGTTCTTTCGTGATATATCTTCTCCACGTTTGTTTTGGAGTCCGCATCTTCTGTGTCCTTGTGGATTCCAGTCTAGGGAGCTTTTCGTTATATCGTCATGAGTTTTTCGCAACGTGTGACTAATGCATCCACATTTGCATCGTAATATATCTCGGTGTATTTCCTATTGTTGTGTGAGATGCCAGAGGTGTTCATTACGAATGGTGTTTGGCCAGAATATGCGAAGAATTTGACGCAGAAATTTGTTAATGAAAATTTGTATTTTGTCTGTAAAAGTTTTTGTCACTTTCTAAGTTTCACAACCATGTAATAACACTGATTTAATACTGCAGTTAAATATCCTCAGCTTGGTGTCTCTGTTGATTTGTTTTAATGTCCACCGAGATCTTAGTTGGCCAAAAACTTGCTGAGCTTTTTACATTCGATTATGAATATCTGTTGTAGCACCTCCGTCTTTGTTGATAATACTGCCCAAGTATATGAATTCCTCGACGTCTTCCGTATCAGATGTTGGTGTTAATTTTAATGAACTTAGTTTTGGCCATATTTATTAAAAGTCCACATATTTTTGCTTTATGTTCTAAGTTTTCTACCATTTTTGCATGTCGTTGTGTAATTATTCCATCAGACAGATATCATCTGCATACTCTAGATTAGAGATTAGTTAAAGATGACGTGAGAGTCCAACGTATGCCTTGCACATTCTTCAATGCATTCTTTAGCACTGAGTTCCAAACAATATTGAACAGTAAAGGAGATAAAGGCACCCCTATCTTAACCCTGTTTTCACCTCAAAAGAACTGCTTAATTGCCCGTTATAAAGCACTGTACAACAAGCGTTGTTATATAACTCTTATATTATAGTGATAATTTTCTTGGACATTCTTGCTGCCATTAATGTTTTCCAAATTACAAAGTATAATGTCCTATCGAACGCCCTTTGGAAATCTATGAAAACTAGGTAAAGTGGTGAGTTCCATTCAATAGATTGTTTAGCAATGATTCTGATGCTATTGATGTTATCTACGCAGAAGTAATCAGGTCTGAAACTTGCTTGGTTCTTTCTGAGTATGGGTTCTGTAGATGCTGACAGGCGGCTCTTTATGATTTGAGCCATTATGTTGTGTATGGTATGGAGTATGATTCCTCTCCAGTTCTGACAGAGGGTCAGGTCTCCTTTTCTGAGAAATTTTATGATGGTATCGTGTTTCCACTGGTCTGAGATTTTGCTGTTCTCCCATACTTCCTTATATTCTTTCTACCTTTGTAATTGACCAGTGCTTATTGTTATCATTTGATCATTTTCTGACCATACAAGTGATATTTTGTTGTATGCTTTCCGACCTAATAATTTGGTAATGTTATTTAATTCATGTGTACGATGTTGTTCTGCTGCTACTTGTGCCTGTTTTGCTAGCTCTTCTACATAGGTTCTTTCATCTGTTTTAAACCTTCTTATTTATGTTTTGGTACCTAACTAGATTTTCTTCTTTTGCGGCTATCGTTCTTGATGCTAGTATTGCAGCTTTAATACTCTTTCCTCGTATTATGAGAACCCATGTTTCTAGTGATATCCATTCTCTCCACTCAGCCTGCTTCACACCCAGGGCTTTCACGGAGGCACCATCCATCATTTCCACTATTTGGTTCCAGGAGATGATATTGACAGTTTGGCGTTGCTTTTCTCTTAAGTCTTCTCGGAATTTCCTTCTTTTCTCAGATTTTCTGTTATATTTCTTCCGAGCGATAATATTAGAATTGTTTCTTTTAGCCAGTTTGATTCTTAGGATTCCTAGTACTAGATGGTGACCTCTGCCAACATCTGCTCCTCGTTTGTTCCTCACATTTAGTAGCGAACTTCTCTATTTCTTGATTATTATGTGGTCTATTATCGGGCGATGTCCACGTTACTTTATGTATGTGTTTGTGTGGGAATATAGTATATAGTTCCTCCAATGGCAAAGCCGTAGCTTGAGCAAAAGTTTGTTAGAAGTTCCCCATTGTTATTAATGTTTCCCAGGCCATGCTTTCCTATGATATCTTCTAGGTTTTAGGTATTGTTTCCCACTTTTACGTTCATATCTCCCATTCCGATTTCAGCGTCTACTAAAACAAAAATAGTAATGAACGAGAAGGAAAAAGTTATAAGTACAAGACTTTACAATACTTTGTCTTCTATTCGCTCAGTGTATATGGTAGTAACAATGGTGATCTTAGTCGTCGCAGTTTAAGTAGCAATTAAGAACACATTTTTGGAAAACCTAAAGAAGAATGACTTACAATAAAAATGCAGAGAGCGGTTATCTTTGGTGAGTACGTGAGGCTCCCACATCAATATCTGATCATACCCCGTGACAGTACCCCCCTAGATTTTCTCTCATCGGATATTTCTTTTGATATAGGAATTACAATGGTAAAGAAGTTAATCGGTGCCAATAATAGTTTTCAATAAACGACTAAACTAACAGATGTTTATGAAATATATTTAATAAAAAAAAATACTTCAAAAATGGGTTATAAATTAATTAATCAGTAATCATTTTTTCAATCTAATCCAGGGTGGCTATTTCTGAAAGTAGTACAACATGGAATTGTAAATTAGATTACACATATTTATAAATTATTCTACATATGTATTTAAATGAGGATTTGTATGTTCCAGTTTGATGCATGGGTATTTCAAAGTTACTTTAATTTTTAACGTTAAGATTTTAAATATTGTTTCTGAATTCAGTTTTGTAAAATAAGTAGTCAAGTTTGTCTTCTAGTTTCATCAAATTTTGTTGCTTTAATATAAGTGATATATGATCGTTTTTTTTAGTTCTACACAAAATCTGATAAAATATGTTACGTAGAACTTGTCGTTTCTGTTTAACATTTTAACTGATATTTTTGTAGTAAGTGATATCACAAAAATCGAGTCCATTTAAAATAATAAAATCTTTAATTTTAAACTTAGTAGTAGTTTCTAAAATCCAATTTAAAATATTCAGTTTGTACTATGCTTACTCCAAGATTGTTTGACTTGTGTTGCTGGCATTGGTGAAATTACCATTACGAGAGGTTTAAAGTCAGAACTGCTGTTATTTTTGCGCTTAGTATTAGAAGATATATTTTTTAAACTTAACTGGATTTGAGTATCGTTACCTAATATTTGATAATGTTAAAACTATGTAAGATAAATAATAATCTTTAAAGAACACTTTTTGATATTGGTAGAAAATGTGATATGTAAACTATATATTTTTCTCAAATTCTTCTAATTCTGTTGTACCTAATTATCAGGCGTTTTTACATTAAAACTAATATATTTACACGTCAGTTTTACTAAATAATATGTCATGGAATTAAAAGGTTTGCCTATCAAAACTATTGACCTCAATTATTTGTGTTTACAAGGTAAAGTTATTAAAATGAAATTTGCTCTAAAACAGGGGACTATTTTACCTCCGGAATTCATTGATCCTGGGAGCTTCATTATGTTATTCGGGCCAGAGTCTGTAGGCATCGGCATAGCCACGAAACGTTAAGCAACTGCGCGCAGCATAAACCGATGTGATGGTATCACATCGGGCGATGCCTGGTGAGACCTGGGCATCTACCAGCTAAGTTGTCTATTTAGTCGCCTTCAACCATAGGCGGGGACCGGGGTTGATACTCTGTCCAGCACTTTCACAGGCAATAATTTGAATGCTTCAAATAAATATCAGGGGTAATAGATTTTTGTAAACGGATTGAAAAATGCTACTTTATGATACGATCATATGCAGGGGTACCATTTAAAAAATCCTTTTTAGCTTTGTAATCTCTAAAATTTAAAAAGTGATAAATTTTTGTTTTCATATTTAGCTTTCTCATAAACTTAAATAGTAAAAGAAATTTTTCCATATGTCAAATAGGAAATTAGTAAAACAAGTGGGCCATTTAAAAGTTAAAATTTAATAAAATAACTTAATAATATCGGAAACGGTTGAAAATAAATATCATTTATTGTTATATAACACGTAGGCTGAAAAGTTTTTGGTATAGCTATTTAAAATATATTTTTTTGCAAAATTCGACTCTATTCATCAACATAGTCTCCTTCAAGAGCGATATAATCAGTCAAACGCTTTTCTAACATTTCTATACCTTTCTTGTTGAAATATTTTTTCTTTGCCTTCAAAATAGGCCTCAGTTTTGGTAATAACTTCTTCACTGGAGCCAAATCTCCTTCCCGCGAGCATTTTTTTTGAGGTCTACGAATAGACGATAGTTGCTGGGGGCCAAATCTGGAGAATATGGTGGATAATTCGAATTCGAATTCATGCAATTTTGCCATCGTAACCATTGACTTGTGACACGATGCATTGTCTTGATGAAAGAGTACTTTTTTCTTTTTCATTTGGGGCCGTTCCTTTGCGATTTCTGCCTTCAAACACACCAATAACTTTATATAATATTCTATATTGATGGTCTTTCCCTTCTCAGCATAGTCGATGAAACTTATTCCATGCGCATCCCAAAATACAGAGGTCAAAACCTTCCCAGCCGACTGTTGTGTCTTTGGTCGTTTCGGGCGGCTTTTCACCGGCTGCCGTCCACTCAGCTGACTGCCGATTTGAGTCTGGTATCCATGTCTCATCCATTATCAGGTCCAAACAGCACTCAGGATCATCAACAGGTTATTGTTTTTGATCCACTGAGAGTCAACGTGGTATCCATTTCGAACAGAGCTTTCTCATGCCCACATGTTCATGCAAAATATGACAAACACGTTCTTTTGATATTTTTAGGGTGTTAGCTATCTCACGCAATTTTACTTCACGGTTATCCAAAACAATCTTGTTGATTTTTTTTATGTTTTTCGTTGTAACCTCCTCATTTGGGCGTCTAGAGCGTTCAGCATCATTTGTGTCTGTACGACCGCATTTAAATTCAGCATACCAGTAAATAATGAGTGATTTTCCAGGGGCAGAGTCTCTGTAACACTTATTAAGCCATTGCTTTGCTTAAGCGTGTGTTTTTTCCCCCATCAAAAAACAGTGTTTAATCAATACACGAAATTCGATTTGTTCCATTGTTTTGAAAATATCAAAAGTTGCGTCACTAAAACCATTGTAACTTGTAAACTAATCGTCGAAATGTTATGAAATGACAGTTATCGTTTGAAGGTTGGTACTTCCTAAAAACCACATGGATTTTTTGAAAAGGGCGACATCTATGTATCAGACCAAAAACTTTTCAGCCTACGTGTTAAGATATTATATTGATATATTCTACTTGATTCACGCAGTATTTTCTAAAATTATAAAAATTGTGGAAAGGTTATTTCTAATATAAAAATTGGTGTAAAACTATAATTATAATAGCAATTTTACTGATATGATTCAGTTAGATAAATATTGCATTTTCTCAAATATCGCGTTGCTTTATTTACTAATAGAGGACGAGCTCATTTATCTACTTGTTTTTGATAAAGTACCGTTCTCCTTGATTTATAATATTATTAGTTTATTTTTAAAAAGTAAAGCTAATTCTTTCTCTGTTTATATTCCCTTTTTACATTTATTTTTTATCGTATGTTGATAGCCTCTTCTATGTAGCTCTTAAACATAATTATTAAGGTTTAACATTTTCAATTTCCAAGCAAATATTTATCTCAATTTTCCCCTAACTGGATTCCTGATAATATTTGGAGTTTAGTATTTTATTACTGCTCTGTAGCCGAAAATTAATTCTATTTTCATTAAAGTAAACAACCCACAGCAAATTAAATTAAGAAGCTAGTACTAAATAAGGTTACACTTTAATATCTTTTTATCTATACATCACATGTCGAAGAAGAAACTTTAAGCGCACCATTTTATATGTGATATCGAAATAATTCTCACAGTTATAGATATTACATATTGATTAATTTTAGTCAATAATCGACTATACAATAACAAAACTCTCTAGAATGGGAGAAGAAAGACTGCCGAGGAAGGTGCTGAAGTGGATACCACCTGGGAACAGAACGAGAGGAAGACCAAGGAAATCCTGGATCCAGGGTGATGACAATTGTAATGACAGACAATACTGGCATTTAAGAATCGGTTAACGCCGCCGTACGGAATTGATGATGAGGTTTCATTTTAGTTTTAAATAAATGAGTTGTACATTGCTACCTTCGATATTATCACAATTCTAGTTCGAACAGGAATAACAAAGTCGCCTTTTTTGTGACGTTATCTATCACCTAAGAAATGAAAAACAATTTTAAACTTTTATTGTTGTTGTATTTATGCATATGTTGAAGAATTTTACAAAAATGTATTAATAATATATGAGACGTATGGTATACATGGTCAAATTAAGACCTCAATTAGCTCATGTTCATAGTTTTTTATCGTTTAGTGACATTTTCCTAAAGAGAAGGTAAAATTTTTGATGTAATAATTTTGAATAGTTATTATTTAAACAACAGGTGGTTTATTTTTTAAAAAGAAGCATTTAAAACCTATTTAATTGTAGTCCTTGACTTTACAGTGCACTTCTTTTAGAGTCATTGGATATTTTCTTAATATTCTTATTGCTTATAATTAAATTTGATACTGATTTAAAAATAAGTAAATTTGTGCTTATAAAATAAAGAATACTAATTAGGTTATTTCCGCTATTTGATAAGATAAAAAATGATTGTCTTATTTGACAAGTTATGCGGTCTCCTACCGGGCATATTCATATATAAAAATATATAATATATTAATATTCTACTAACGAGTTATAGCTGTTGCAGCTTACAATTAGCTGTATTAGTTTTATGTTGTTTGTGCTATAATAATAATAATACCCTGAAATATGCAACTACATAATTAGTAGAATAATTCTGTAGATTATTACCAAATTTTGACAGAGTAATATTACCTAAACTTCCATGTCAAAGTTTCTGACTTTAATTTTACCAACACACACGGTGCTCCATTTGAGATAGGCATGATACGCACTGTACAAATTCTATAATATATTTAGTATCATTTAAGTATAATAAAACTCTAATGAGGAATGAAGTGCCCGACATTACTGCGTCAGGTTCAGCAACGTTCACTTTTTTAGAAAAGTTGCTGCCTGGATTCTTGTAGCGTTTTAAATTCTACTTGATTGCTGTCACCCCAAAACAGAATTTGTCCAGGTCTTTGTTAAGTTAAACGACTTCCTGCTGTCTGCGAATATTTGCATGAGTAGCCGATGTTCGAACGTACAAACGAAATAAAGAAATAAGCACGGTGTTTTCCAGTAGATGTTAATTTAAATAAGAAAGAGAGTAGGAGGCAGTATTGAGCCCTGGGACACACCGACGTTAATAGTGAAGGGGTTAGAGAGAAATCTGTTGACTGCCACTCGTAAAGAACCCTTATTGAGGAAACATGAGAGCCATAAACAGAACTTTTCAGACATATCAGAAGAGCACAGCTTAGCCAACAATCCATCGTGCCAAACACGGTCGAATGCCTTAGATATGTCAAGAGCACCGACTAGAGATTCTCCAGAGTGTTCAATTGAGTTGTTCCAAACATGTGTTACCTAAGTTAGAAGATCTCCGATTGATCTATGTTTATGAAAGCCATATTCATGGTCGTTAATAATGTTGAATCATTCAAGGTATTTTAGAAGATGCTGACTAATAGCCTTTTCTATGATTTTCGATATTATCGAAAGCAGTGTGACTGGCTGGTAGTTGTTTGGCGAGGTCTTGTGACCTTTTTGGAGTATCGGCTGAACTGTGGCGCATTTTCAGCAGGAAGAAAATATTCCGTTTCTGTAGGATAGGTTGAAAAATCTACAAATGGGTGTTAGTTCTCTCGCGCAGTTTTTAAGTACTATGGCAGGTATTACGTCAGTGCCAGAAATCTTTTTGGTATCTAGTTTCATTAAAATACGTTTTATAGTACGCGGTCTGAAGACAATGTCGGGTATTCTTGACTGCACTATGGGGAATAGTAGGTGGTTGTTTTCCCTTGGAAATCGACAGTAGAATGTGAAGCAAAAAGTTCAGCCTACAAGTTTGTTTTCTCAACAGGTGCTGTTTTAATATAATTATCTGGCCGTGTGATTGGTGGTATAGTGGATTTGGTGAAATATTGACTAACTGCCTTAGTGACTGATCAAGAGGACCTGGAATTGTTAAGGTAAGCAAGCAGTTTGTTTCTAATTCGTTAACTTCGATTTTTATGCCATTATCAATAAGCAAGATGTTTAGAAGCAACAGCTTCTTTGCAGTTTTGGTCAAACCATGGTTTACCGTTGGAAGGCCATTTTTTCGAAAAAGGGATGTAACTGTCCATACCAGCCAAAATAACGTCAGAAATCTCCTTACTGTCAGATAGGTCGTCGAATCGAAAACAAAAGTTTAACTAAGGGAAAGTTTGAAAATATTCCATGAGTTCCTCCTATTTAGCCAATTTGTGGTGCCAAATCTTACGCGGTTTAGGATACTCGATGTCGAAAGCAGTTTATGACCTGAAGAACTTAACAGCGGATTTAGGATGACAGTGTAAAACCCTGGATTGGTGGTTAAAAACAGATCAAGAAGACTGGCAAACTCTCTGTCTCGATCAGCGATCCGTGTTGGCTCGTCAATGAGCTAAGTTAAGCATGTGTGTCAAAAATTAAAATATAGTTTATATATTTTTTTTTATTCTAAAAAATACTAAAATATATGTTTTACAAATCTTAACAATCATATTTTTAATAACTTTACTATCAACGCGGGTATTCCCCAAATCTCTATACTGTCTCCCACTATCATTTTAATTTATATTAGTCTTCTACTCGAAAGGACTAGGCATCATTTCTACAGCTTTACAGATGATAGTAGGTTTATTTCTTCATTTACTTTGAAAGCTCGAACATCAGCTACTCAAACAAATATCCGCAGACAACAGGAAGTCGTTCAACTTAACAAAACCCTGTAAGAAATTCCATCTTGGAGTGACAGCAACCAAGTAGAATTTAATGTCATAAAAATATAAGCTGCAGTTTTTTTCTCAAGAAGTTAACGTTGCGGTACCCAACACGTTTTATGTCGGGACACCGTATGCTTAGTAAAGAGACCTTCTCAAAATCTGGAAATATTATTTCGAATTAGAAGGCTTTACACTCCATAACAACTTCTAATTCTGTACAAAGCTCAAAGTCGTTCAACGATGGAATACTGCTCCCATGTTTACGTCCCTACTCCCAAACATAAGCTGCATTTATTGGATTCTATTTAGAAGAGAGCTAGTCGCCTGTTTGGAGATCCTGAACCAAGAACTTCGATTCCTTGGAACATCCAAGAACGGCTGGTGACTTGCGCCCCTACTCCCAAACATAAGCTACATTTGTTGGATTCTATTTAGAAGAGAGCTAGTCGCCTGTTTGGATATTCTCAACTTACTAAGAACTTTGATTCCTTGGAACATCCAAGAAGGGCTGGCGACTTAAGTCTATTGTACAAGCACTTTAATTGAAAGCGTTCGACGGATGTAGTTCGCTTAATTTCTCCAAAGCGGTGCGTGCTAGGATTACATGTAGCATTAATATAAGACATCCGTATAAAGTTCGGCTAGTCACTTTCGTACAACCTTTTTTTAAGCAGTCTTTTACATGGAGAACCTCATCGCCTTGTAACTATTTGCTCATGTACAATTTACAGCGATTCATGACCAATGTGATTCGCTTTTTCTGTACATGCATCAATTCCATAGCGCTTTAGGGATATCCCCTGCATCATGTGTGCTATGTCCGTAAGAAAAAGCTATTATAACGTTTCTTTATAAAAAACCACTTTACGTAACAATCACAGATTATGATTACAAATAGAGGGAGACCTATACTTTAAACTTTACTTATTTATTATAATCATTTCATGTGTTAACTATAAATTTACAGATTGTATTAAAACTACCAAAATATGTTGTTTTGCTATTACCCTTGTTAAAATATAGTAAGTGCTCTGTGTACTAGTTAATGATAATGGATCAAATTCCAATTTAATTTTACAATAGTAGCTGACCATTTTGTTAACATTATTAATTGGATTTAAATCTAAATGGGCACTGAATTCCGAACAATTTTGTACAATTTTTAGAACTGGCCAATAGATCCATAGAATCAATCTGTTTATTATACCCCTCATAGGATGTCTGAGCAGGAAATATTAGCGCTAATTGTTTCGGAAATTCGCTGTAAATAGTTTAATCAGGTGAAATAACTGATCACTGATCATTAGTGTTCCGTACGGAACACTTATAAGATCACTTCGGTGTCTGTCTGTCTGTCTGTCTGTCTGTCTGTCTGTCTGTCTGTCTGTCTGTCTGTCTGTCTGTCACACCCGATTTTCTCCGAAACTATTTGACATAGAAAGGTGAAATTTGGTAATAATATAGGAATTGATGGCCTCATCAGAGTCATGTAGTTTTGAGAATTAAATTTTGACTTAAGGGTTAGTTTTGGGGGGTGAAGTCGGAAGCGAAAAAAAAAATTTTTTACTAGGTCATCGAGTGTGGTGTCAAATGAAAGCTTGTGAAAACACGAGTAAAAAATATATATATAATATTATACTTGCGCGCACTTTTCTTTGTATTATTTTTAAAAATTAGCGAAAAATCGCTGTCCCGGGCCTTATCTCGAAAAGTACTTATCAAAAAATTTCGAAAAAATTCTGGAATATTCTCCACGGGGTGTAGATTGAACGAAAATTATCACGAGTGCATTACCTTTAATAATTTATATGGTATATAAAAAAAAAACAAAAATTTCAAGGTCATCAGATTTCAGTAAAGATTGGAAACAAACTTTGTGGAAAACTCATTTGGGGTGTGTTTTGTGAAGTCACTGATCATTTTATACCACCGTAACATAAATTTTGACTTAAGGGGTTCGTTTTGAGGGGTGAAATCGGTAGTGAAAATTTTTTTTTGTTTTCTAGGTCATCGAGTGTGATGTCAAATGATAGCTTGTGAAAACACGAGTAAAAATATATATATATATATATATATATATATATATATACATATATATATATATATAATATATATATATATATATATATATATATATATATATATATACATATATATATATATATATATATATATATATATATAGATATATATATATATATATATATATATATATATATATATATATATATGTATATATATATATATATATATATATATATATATATATATATATATATATATATATTACATATATATATATATATAATTACATATATATATATATATATATATATATATATATATATATATACTCGTATATAATGTAATACTTGCGCACACTTTTCTTCGTATTACTTTTAAAAAATCGCTGTCCCCTATCTTATCTCGAAAAGTACTGATCAAAAAATTTTGGAAAAATTCTGGAATATTCTCCACGGGGTATAGATTGAACGAAAATTATCACGAGTGCATTACCTTTAATAATTTATTTGGTATATAAAAAAAAAACAAAATTTCAAAGTCACCAGTTTTCAGTAAAGATTGGAAACAAACTTTGTGAAAAAAAAAAAAAAAAAAAAAAAAAAAAAAAAAAAAAAATGAAAACTCATTTGGGGTGTGTTTTGTGAAGTCACTAATCATTTTATACCACCCTAACAAAATTTTTTATTTTAAAAAACAATCAACGTACGGAACACTAATTGTGCAAGTTCAACTTGCACTTGACCGGTTTTTTTTTTTATATAATTTTAACAAAAATTCAAGCAAAATATAATTTTCTTCGGTGTGAGACGCATGTCTTTAAAAAGAAGGTTACGGGACCATTTCCTTTACGCTTAATTTCTCATATATGTCCTGATATCCGCTCTGATAGTACCCTTAATCATTTGGATGAGAACTATTTTGAATACTTTAGAATAGAATGTCCTGGAGCTCAGATAAAAAATGTGCCGCATCTACCTCCTTGCACTATTGAAATCTCAGATTCAGAGTAGAGTCTTCTGTAGTGTTTGGTGACAATTTGGCTGGACTGATTTTATTAGAATGCCAAACAGATGCTTCCATTTTTTAAAGAATTATTTACCCCAGGTGGGACTTTTACCCTTTTTTTTGGTCTTTTTACTTATCTTTCCTGACTGTTTTTGAGCTTGATATAGGCAGTATTATAAAATAATAAATAGTATTGTTCATTATATTCAATTAGGCTCCTCTACTATTTTAAAGGTTTTTGTAATCTCCTCTATGTGAATAACGTTAATTCATACCTCGCGTAAAACATTTAGGCAGATGAGCCTTATATAATCTTTTCAGGGAGAATTTTTCTATGCTACTTATATACTACATTTATCCTTAGTTTTTGATTTTCGGCTGTCGGCGTTTACTCAACGGTTTTGTAAATATATTCTTCTCTAGTTATACTAATAGGTTTTCTTAAGACGGAAAAAAACAGTTTGCGAAAGTGGTCTAAAAGTTTTTGTTCTTTACGGGTTTAGCACACGTGCTACAGTGAAGTCCATAAAGCGCTACAGGAGCGACACATGTGCGGAGAAAGCGATTTACGTTGTTCTTGAAGCGCTGTAAATTGTACTCGGCGGAAAACACAGTCCTGGGCAAATTATTCCAAAGGGATGATGTTTTCCATATAAAAGACTGCTTGAAAAGAGTTATACTAGAAGTAACAAGCTGAACCTCATACAGATGTGAAGTATTAGCGCGACGTGTACTTCTAACATGCACCGCTCTGGAAGAAATTAAGCGGGCCACATCCTTCGAACACTTTCCATGAAAATACTTGTAGAATAGGCTAAAGTCGCCAACCGTTCTTCGATGTTCCAGCGAATCAAGACCGCTGGTCATTTCGGGTCTCCAATCAGACGAACAGCCCTTCTCTGAATAGAACCAACAAATGCAGTGTATATTTGGGAGCGGAGCTCCTAACATGGGAGTAGTATTCCATAGTTGATCGAATTTGAGCTTTGTAAAGAATTAACAGTTGTTGTGGAGTGTCAAGGTTTCTGGTTCGAAATAATATTTCCAACTTTTGAGAAGCTTGCCTTGCTATGCCTGCAACATGTTCATGTCCGGACATATTTGCTCCCAAATTAACGTCCAACAAATTGAGTGACGATGTTAGAGGAATGGAGTGCCCCGACATAACTATGTCGGGTTCAGCAACGTTATTTTTTTTTAGAAAAAACTGTCACCCCAAGATACAATTTCTTCCAGGTCTTTGTTAAGTTGAGTGACTTCCTGTTGTCTGCGGATATTCGTCTCAGTAGCCGATGTCCGAGTGTTCAAAGTAAATGAAGAGATAAGTGTACTGTCATCTGCAAAGCTGTAGATTTCATTCTCGGTCTTTTCCAGCAGATCGTTAATATAAATGAGAAAGAGAGTAGGAAACAGTATGAAGCCTTGGGATACACCGGCGTTTTGATAGTCAAGGTGTTAGAAAGAAATCCGTCGACTGCCACTCGTAAAGAACGCTCTCTCAGGAAACATGAAAGCCACAAAACAGAACTTTCAGACATACCGTAAGAACGTAGCTTAGCCAACAGCCCATCGTGCCAAACACAGTTCTTCCGAAATTGGTGGCTTCTTCCTGGCTACACACCCCTTATGCCTGCCCTGTGTAAACAATTTCTCACTGTTTGTGAACAAACATTTTTCGAAAATAAATCCCGTATGTCTTCTTTTAATTTTGGTGCACTTTTCTTACGATTTAAAATTATTTGTCTAACAATACTGGTCTCTTCACGTGGAGTCAATTTCTTGGCACGACCGGAGCGTGGTCGAATTTTATAAGAACCCGTTGATTTATAATGTTTCCACAAATCAATTATGATTTTTCGAACCTGAAATGGAATTTCAAAATTTCTCTCGCTCATTTTTATCTACTTTGAAAACCCACTGCAAAATTACTGGCAACAAGTGACAGATTATAAAGTAAGGCAGAAAATTATTTATTTGTTTTTAGTTTAACGAGCAATAGATAGCTTGATAAAATGCTGCTCAATATAATGTGTTTTTTTCAATGCAAGTCTTGAGTCTATGAAGACTTTTTTTGACATTTATTTTGTTTACATTTTTATAATAATGATGTAACTTTTAAACAAAATGTTCCGTAATTGTTTTTAATACTAATTCTCGTTAGTTGAGTTTCAAATATTAATTTAAATATGTT
>CM032456.1:131875022-131935022 GCA_019049505.1 Pachyrhynchus sulphureomaculatus
TACGAATCTGATTTTGACAGCTGCTAGCTGGGGCAACTCTGGGGGCTTTTTACGTCGAAATAATAAATTTTTTCTTGTGGGGTTTTTCAAAAGCATATACATGGTTTTTTCTGCGTTCAATAGTCAATTACAAATGTTACAGGTGCCAACTGTATAATTAGCTGTCAAAACAACGAAATTAAGTTGTTAAACGATAAAATGCGATTTTATTCTTAATTTTGTCATCATCAATCAGTCATATATTTAATATTTTTGGGATCGTTGGCAGCAAATGTGATATGAAATTGAAATTTGACAGCTGCCAAACGTTAATCTCAGCTATTGAATAGATCAAAATAAGATTTCAACCTATAGCAATTGCTGCCTATAGCAATTACTAAGTACATAAATTTTTTCAAAATGGTTTTTTCATTGCTATGACTTGACAAGATGTCATTGATTTCACACCGACCAAATATAGATTACACAGCCCTACAAAAAGAATGGTTCTGATCCGTTAATGATTTGATATTCATATGTAAACATAATTCTGCCATTAAGAAAATTCGTAAACTGTCAAATTTTCGTGCTTTAGCCTAAAAAAGGAGGAAATAGTTCCGGATGAGGCCAAGTTATACGTACAACGACTAAAAATTATTTTTTTTTTAATTTTGGTAATGCCGTTATGGTCTAAAGAAACTTAATCATATGTTAATATTTTTGTTAAGTATACAGCAAATAAAGACGATGCATAAAAATGCAAATGAAACTGCCCAAAATTATTTCAATAAAATATTGCATATATTTGTATCTAAATCTGTTTATACCGTATAAGCTTCTTGAAAAAGTTAGGTTATGTTGAAAAGAAAAAATATTTTTTTATGCTGAATCCAAAAAATCATAAAAAAAAAAGACAAGCTACGTAGCAAAACGCTATTTAAAATTAATATGTGCAACTGCTAAATTAAAAAATTGTTTTTAATTTTTGTTAATATTGAACAAAACTTTTATTTCATGTGTAATTTAAAGTTCTTAATCCTGATTTGACAAAAATAAAATAAAATATAATGTTCAGTTTCAACAAGAAACTCGCTTTCTTGTACTTGGTAAAATGCTTTTTTAAGTAAATAAATGCAACAGCTCAGCAAGAACCTTTTTTTGAACAAAACTATCATTTCTAGTAGTTTTTTAAGTTTCAAATTTGAATTTGATATCAAAACATAAGGAATATTGTTGTGTTGAAAAAAAATATCCGTTTACTATTTAGGAACAAAAGGTTGCAAAATGCAGTCTTGACAGTTTTAGAAGTCACTTTTGTGGATAGATTGATTGAGTGAATATGGGGAATATGAGTGGGTGAGTAAGGTAGGGAGTGAGTGAATGAGGTAGTGAGTGAGTGAACGAGCTAGTGAGTGAGTGAGTGAGTGTAGAAGTGAGTAGCTGAGTAACTGACCGTGCGAATAAGTGAGTAAGTGAGCGAGTGAGTTTTGTTTAATATTAATAAAAATTAAAAACAATTTTTTAATCTAGTGGTTGCACATCTGTATTGTAAACAGCATTTTGCTACGTAGCTTAGTTAAAGGTGGTGTCTGCGTGTTTTTTGTTAAACATGAACACTAAAACCTAATATTTTTAAGTTTTTATGATAAATGTATATTCAGAATATTTAAAGATGTCCAAAATAATAGTTTTGTTCCATAATTTTAATGATTATACAGTTTACATTATTTATTAAAATGTATTTTTTTCAATTTTATAGATTTCTGGCAACTTTAAGAGTGTTTTCTGAAAAAAACTCACGGTGGATGTCTTTTTTTATGATTCTTTTTTTGGATTCAGCATAAAAAAAATACTTAAGAAAACACCTGCCTCATTTAAAAGACAGAATTTTTTTTTATTTTGTATACTTTCAAAAATGAAAATGATTTTTTCACCAATCTTAAATTATGACCGAAAAGTTATAAAAATTTTAATTTTAAAGGCTTAGGTATAATTTTATCTACCTCAAAGTGGAAAGAATGTCTACGGATTTGCCATATTATAGCCTGATAACTTACACAATTTTATTTTACAGGATTTATTTTCCATTCATTTAAAACGAAGATCATTTTAAAATGACTCTGTCAATTAAACGGTTAAATGTGCTGAAATAATGATTTAATGTGATTCTTTGTAATTTGGTTTGACAGCTACAACACTGTCTAAATTTTTTTTGGCTTCAGAATTGTATTCAGCGACCTTGAAAACATAAGGGCCAATGTTTGAATAGTGTTTTAATCGTGATAAAATAATGTTTGAATGGTATTTTGAGTAAAATGACAACTCGTTTGACAGCTGCCAACTATTAAAATATTTTTTTTTGTATCAGGATCGTATTCAGGAACTCAAAAACATAAGGGCCCATATTTGAATAGTATTTTAGTATGATGAAATAATGATTAAAAGGCATTTTAAGTAAACTGAGAGCTCGTTTGACAGCTGTCAAGTACTAGAATATTTTTTTTGTACCAGGATCGTATTCAGCCACCTCGTAAACATAAGGGCCAATCTTTGATAGTATTTTAATCCAATGGAATAATGACTAAATGGCATTTTGAATAAATTGACAGCTTGTTTGACAGCTGTCAACTACTAAAATATTTTTTTAATCAGGATCGTATTCAGCGACCTCGAAAACATAGGGGCTAATATTTGAAGTGTTTTGGTGTGAATAAATAATGATTAAATAGCATTTTGGGTCAAATGACAGCTCGTTTGACAGCTGTCAATTACTTAAATATTTTTTTCTCACCTCGTTTGACAGCTGTCAATTACTTAAATATTTTTTTCTATCAGAATCGTATTCAGCAACGTCAAAAACCCCTACTTATGTATTTAGAAGTATTTTTTCATTGAATATGGTCTTAAAATTAAAAAATATTTGAAAAATTTTTTGAGCTTCACTTGTATTTGACACTGTCATTGTCAAAGAATTTGAGAATTTCAAAAAGTACCATACGGCATTCGATTCTACATAAAAAAAGCTAAAATTTGAGCCCTCATACTTTCCGAAATCATTCAACCAGTTCTGACGGCAGCCATTTGCGTTTTCGTATGGAATGACCCATATATATATATATATATATATATATATATATATATATATATATATATATATATATATATATATATATGTATATATATATATATATATATATATATATATATATATATATATATATATATATATATATATAGATATAGATTTTACCAGTATCATGAGCCCTGAGCCGTAATTCACAATGCATTCTTTTCATAAAAAGCATGATACTTTCTGTATGCATTAAAAATAGTATTTAAAAGTAAGTAATTTTACCAGTATCATGAGCTCTGAGCCGTAATTCATAATGCATTCTTTTCATAAAAAGCGTGTTACTTTCTGTATACATTAAAAATAAGTACACTATAATAATTTTCTGCTGACGTAGAAATTATAATAATATCCTAAAATAGCACGTCTCTTAATGGCCAAGTAAAAATACAGATCGTTTTCCAGATCTCAAAAACCATGGGATTTTATATAAGAGTTTTGTTCAAAACATTCAGAATAATATCATCTATCATCTCCTAAAATAACTACATTTCGCCACAAAACCCTTTAATTATTATAAAAAATACTTTGTTTTAAATTCCTCTGATTCTTTATTTTAAATATTTAGGTAGAGCTATAAAATATACTACTCGTAATAATTTGAACAACCATAAAAATATTTTAAGTGTTGAAGTGTTGTGAAAAATGTAACACATAAATTTGACTTGTTTGATTTTCTTAACAGTTTGAAAGGTATCAAAATTCCACAAGATCTTAAATAACGAATGGGCCGTAATTTTGAGAAAAATATTCTAAGCACGTGCAAACAAGATGGTGAGAATAACTTGTAAGGTGAAAAATGATAGCAACATAATAAAAGAGCACAGGAGAATGTGGTTAATCGGAAGTATGAAAAATTTAGTGCGGATTTTAAACAAAAATTTAATTATACTACTACTTCATTTAAAATGAGCTATATTTTCTTAAATTATTGGACCAGATTATTTAAAATCTAATGAATTCTTGCATTATTTATAAAGCCAATTTCGAAAGCAATCTTAATATATATGTATATATATATATATATAATATATATATATATATATATATATATATATATATATACTTATATATATATATATATATATATATATATATATATATATATATATATACATATATATATATATATATATATATATATATATATATATATATATATATATATATATATATATATATATATGTATATATAATATATATATATATATATATATATATATATATATATATATATATATATACATACATACATACATATATATATATATATATATATATATATATATATATATATATATATATATATATATATATGTATATATATATATATATATATATATATATATATATATATATATATATATATATATACATGTACAGGGTGGTCCAAGTTGGAGACTTTTTAATGGTAAACTCCTTTATCTAAAGGAGATAGACGAAAACTGATGTCAGTGCCTGAGACTCAATTTTTATGAAAAACTTAATGGTGAAAACCGCATATCGATATCTAGTACCCTTTCAGATATTCAGGCTGTTTTTCAAATATCTGCATTTTGGAAAAATATTTGTAATTCTTTTCCTATTTTTTGATTTCTGATACATTCTCAAAGCACTTTTTCACGTGGATTTCATTTTTTTTCAAGTAATGTTTTAATAGTTATTAACGCAGAAATATATTTTTTAAATGGGATACCCTGTATATTTTCCTTATCCGAATAGAGATTTAAATTACCATTCTAAAAATATAGCACACTTTATATTTTGCTTAAATCTACTTCAAAATATAAAGGTTTTCAAATTTTTTACGCGAGTTTCAAATGTGAAGTACGCTTTGGACGGAGCGGCCATATGGTTTAATTCAATTGTTTACTGGTAGTTCAGTTTACTTCAGGATCAGTTAAATTGTCAAATAAATCGCAATCAAAATTACGAAAAATGGGATTGATAGTGTGTTTCATACAAAATTTTCATCTTCATTCAATTTTTAAATAGATTTAAAGTTTTTAAAGCTCAAAGGTCCCTTTTGTCACAAATATCCCCTCACCATGGTCATCAAATTTAATTTAATATATGAATCATTTAATACAAAACAAATATATAACTGCCTAGGCATCGCATAGAGAAGAACTGTCAAAACCGACCTCTACAACAAGTTCAAGAAACTACCAAAAAAAATCTAGTCATTAGAACTGTCGGGATATAACAAAGTTGCTCTACGCATTTGCTAGTTGTATTGGCATTTTCCTATTCCTCTAGAATGATGAAGTGCGTGGAAAATGAAAACCTGTGAGTTAGCGCCTTTTTTAACGTTCTAAATTTGAAACCGCGTAGACTTAAATTAATTTTGAAAACATCAAAACAACAGCAATTTTATAGGCAACATACAAAATTCTCCAATATGAAGCAATCTACTGAAACATCGATTCAATGTAGCTGTTAAAAAAGAACTAATATTTAGGTTCCTAGGGTTGTCAAGTCTGGAGCCAGAGACCAAAGTATCTCTACTTGCTGCTCAGGTTGGTGTAGATAATATTCTACTGTATTATTGTCGATTCCTTGACCTAACTGACATTAAGTGTACGTATGAGCAAAGAGTCACAATCACTTAAGTATTTACTTTCGGCCTTCCCATTCCGTCACCGTATACCCACCGTCACATATTAGTTATATTGATGCAGTCGTTAAGTTGCAATACTTTCTAGAAATGATCAAGTCAATTGTGATGAGGTGATGCATTTACTGGAATTTTACGTTTCCGATCAGGAGGCGTTTGCAAGCTAATATACTAGTTCTTAATAAAATAAACAAAACAGTTTTTGTAATTAAGTTTTTAGCACCTTTTATTATTATTATTATTAATTCCTTAAACTCCTAAATGGAGCATAGGGCTTCTGTGAAGACTAGCTGCTACTTTCTTTGCCCCCCAGCCTATGTAGGGCCAGCTCTTTCTCAGTTCTTTCGTGATATATCTTCTCCACGTTTGTTTTGGAGTCCGCATCTTCTGTGTCCTTGTGGATTCCAGTCTAGGGAGCTTTTCGTTATATCGTCATGAGTTTTTCGCAACGTGTGACCTATGCATCCACATTTGCATCGTAATATATCTCGGTGTATTTCCTATTGTTGTGTGAGATGCCAGAGGTGTTCATTACGAATGGTGTTTGGCCAGAATATGCGGAGAATTTGACGCAGAAATTTGTTAATGAAAATTTGTATTTTGTCTGTAAAAGTTTTTGTCACTTTCTAAGTTTCACAACCATGTAATAACACTGATTTAATACTGCAGTTAAATATCCTCAGCTTGGTGTCTCTGTTGATTTGTTTTAATGTCCACCGAGATCTTAGTTGGCCAAAAACTTGCTGAGCTTTTTACATTCGATTATGAATATCTGTTGTAGCACCTCCGTCTTTGTTGATAATACTGCCCAAGTATATGAATTCCTCGACGTCTTCCGTATCAGATGTTGGTGTTAATTTTAATGAACTTAGTTTTGGCCATATTTATTAAAAGTCCACATATTTTTGCTTTATGTTCTAAGTTTTCTACCATTTTTGCATGTCGTTGTGTAATTATTCCATCAGACAGATATCATCTGCATACTCTAGATTAGAGATTAGTTAAAGATGACGTGAGAGTCCAACGTATGCCTTGCACATTCTTCAATGCATTCTTTAGCACTGAGTTCCAAACAATATTGAACAGTAAAGGAGATAAAGTGCACCCCTATCTGAACCCTGTTTTCACCTCAAAAGAACTGCTTAATTGCCCGTTATAAAGCACTGTACAACAAGCGTTGTTATATAACTCTTATATTATAGTGATAATTTTCTTGGACATTCTTGCTGCCATTAATGTTTTCCAAATTACAAAGTATAATGTCCTATCGAACGCCCTTTGGAAATCTATGAAAACTAGGTAAAGTGGTGAGTTCCATTCAATAGATTGTTTAGCAATGATTCTGATGCTGTTAATGTTATCTACGCAGAAGTAATCAGGTCTGAAACTTGCTTGGTTCTTTCTGAGTATGGGTTCTGTAGATGCTGACAGGCGGCTCTTTATGATTTGAGCCATTATGTTGTGTATGGTACGGAGTATGATTCCTCTCCAGTTCTGACAGAGGGTCAGGTCTCCTTTTCTGAGAAATTTTATGATGGTATCGTGTTTCCACTGGTCTGAGATTTTGCTGTTCTCCCATACTTTCTTATATTCTTTCTACCTTTGTAATTGACCAGTGCTTATTGTTATCATTTGATCATTTTCTGACCATACAAGTGATATTTTGTTGTATGCTTTCCGACCTAATAATTTGGTAATGTTATTTAATTCATGTGTACGATGTTGTTCTGCTGCTACTTGTGCCTGTTTTGCTAACTCTTCTACATAGGTTCTTTCATCTGTTTTAAAACCTTCTTATTTATGTTTTGGTACCTAACTAGATTTTCTTCTTTTCGGCTATCGTTCTTGATGCAGTTGCGTTCTTATTGCAGCTTTAATACTCTTTCCTCGTATTATGAGAACCCATGTTTCTAGTGATATCCATTCTCTCCACTCAGCCTGCTTCACACCCAGGGCTTTCACGGAGGCACCATCCATCATTTCCACTATTTGGTTCCAGGAGATGATATTGACAGTTTGGCGTTGCTTTTCCTTAAGTCTTCTCGGAATTTCCTTCTTTTCTCAGATTTTCTGTTATATTTCTTCCGAGCGATAATATTAGAATTGTTTCTTTTAGCCAGTTTGATTCTTAGGATTCCTAGTACTAGATGGTGACCTCTGCCAACATCTGCTCCTCGTTTGTTCCTCACATTTAGTAGCGAACTTCTCTATTTCTTGTGTTTGTGTGGGAATATAGTATATAGTTCCTCCAATGGCAAAGCCGTAGCTTGAGCAAAAGTTTGTTAGAAGTTCCCCATTGTTATTAATGTTTCCCAGGCCATGCTTTCCTATGATATCTTCTAGGTTTTAGGTATTGTTTTCCACTTTTACGTTCATATCTCCCATTCCGATTTCAGCGTCTACTAAAACAAAAGTAGTAATGAACGAGAAGGAAAAAGTTATAAGTACAAGACTTTACAATACTTTGTCTTCTATTCGCTCAGTGTATATGGTAGTAACAATGGTGATCTTAGTCGTCGCAGTTTAAGTAGCAATTAAGAACACATTTTTGGAAAACCTAAAGAAGAATGACTTACAATAAAAATGCAGAGAGCGGTTATCTTTGGTGAGTACGTGAGGCTCCCACATCAATATCTGATCATACCCCGTGACAGTACCCCCCTAGATTTTCTCTCATCGGATATTTCTTTTGATATAGGAATTACAATGGTAAAGAAGTTAATCGGTGCCAATAATAGTTTTCAATAAACGACTAAACTAACAGATGTTTATGAAATATATTTTAATAAAAAAAAATACTTCAAAAATGGGTTATAAATTAATTAATCAGTAATCATTTTTTCAATCTAATCCAGGGTGGCTATTTCTGAAAGTAGTACAACATGGAATTGTAAATTAGATTACACATATTTATAAATTATTCTACATATGTATTTAAATGAGGATTTGTATGTTCCAGTTTGATGCATGGGTATTTCAAAGTTACTTTAATTTTTAACGTTAAGATTTTAAATATTGTTTCTGAATTCAGTTTTGTAAAATAAGTAGTCAAGTTTGTCTTCTAGTTTCATCAAATTTTGTTGCTTTAATATAAGTGATATATGATCGTTTTTTTAGTTCTACACAAAATCTGATAAAATATGTTACGTAGAACTTGTCGTTTCTGTTTAACATTTTAACTGATATTTTTGTAGTAAGTGATATCACAACAATCGAGTCCATTTAAAATAATAAAATCTTTAATTTTAAACTTAGTAGTAGTTTCTAAAATCCAATTTAAAATATTCAGTTTGTACTATGCTTACTCCAAGATTGTTTGACTTGTGTTGCTGGCATTGGTGAAATTACCATTACGAGAGGTTTAAAGTCAGAACTGCTGTTATTTTTGCGCTTAGTATTAGAAGATATATTTTTTAAACTTAACTGGATTTGAGTATCGTTACCTAATATTTGATAATGTTAAAACTATGTAAGATAAATAATAATCTTTAAAGAACACTTTTTGATATTGGTAGAAAATGTGATATGTAAACTATATATTTTTCTCAAATTCTTCTAATTCTGTTGTACCTAATTATCAGGCGTTTTTACATTAAAACTAAGATATTTACACGTCAGTTTACTAAATAATATGTCATGGAATTAAAAGGTTTGCCTATCAAAACTATTGACCTCAATTATTTGTGTTTACAAGGTAAAGTTATTAAAATGAAATTTGCTCTAAAACAGGGGACTATTTTACCTCCGGAATTCATTGATCCTGGGAGCTTCATTATGTTATTCGGGGCCAGAGTCTGTAGGCATCGGCACAGCCACGAAACGTTAAGCAACTGCGCGCAGCATAAACCGATGTGATGGTATCACATCGGGCGATGCCTGGTGAGACCTGGGCATCTACCAGCTAAGTTGTCTATTTAGTCGCCTTCAACCATAGGCGGGGACCGGGGTTGATACTCTGTCCAGCACTTTCACAGGCAATAATTTGAATGCTTCAAATAAATATCAGGGGTAATAGATTTTTGTAAACGGATTGAAAAATGCTACTTTATGATACGATCATATGCAGGGGTACCATTTAAAAAATCCTTTTTAGCTTTGTAATCTCTAAAATTTAAAAAGTGATAAATTTTTGTTTTCATATTTAGCTTTCTCATAAACTTAAATAGTAAAAGAAATTTTTCCATATGTCAAATAGGAAATTAGTAAAATCAAGTGGGCCATTTAAAAGTTAAAATTTAATCTAATAACTTAATAATATCGGAAACGGTTGAAAATAAATATCATTTATTGTTATATAACACGTAGGCTGAAAAGTTTTTGGTATAGCTATTTAAAATATATTTTTTTTTTGCAAAATTCGACTCTATTCATCAACATAGTCTCCTTCAAGAGCGATATAATCAGTCAAACGCTTTTCTAACATTTCTATACCTTTCTTGTTGAAATATTTTTTCTTTGCCTTCAAAATAGGCCTCAGTTTTGGTAATAACTTCTTCACTGGAGCCAAATCTCCTTCCCGCGAGCATTTTTTTGAGGTCTACGAATAGACGATAGTTGCTGGGGGCCAAATCTGGAGAATATGGTGGATAATTCGAATTCGAATTCATGCAATTTTGCCATCGTAACCATTGACTTGTGACACGATGCATTGTCTTGATGAAAGAGTACTTTTTTCTTTTTCATTTGGGGCCGTTCCTTTGCGATTTCTGCCCTTAAACACACCAATAACTTTATATAATATTCTATATTGATGGTCTTTCCCTTCTCAGCATAGTCGATGAAACTTATTCCATGCGCATCCCAAAATACAGAGGTCAAAACCTTCCCAGCCGACTGTTGTGTCTTTGGTCGTTTCGGGCGGCTTTCACCGGCTGCCGTCCACTCAGCTGACTGCCGATTTGAGTCTGGTATCCATGTCTCATCCATTATCAGGTCCAAACAGCGCTCAGGATCATCAACAGGTTATTGTTTTTGATCCACTGTGAGTCAACGTGGTATCCATTTCGAACAGAGCTTTCTCATGCCCACATGTTCATGCAAAATATGACAAACACGTTCTTTTGATATTTTTAGGGTGTTAGCTATCTCACGCAATTTTACTTCACGGTTATCCAAAACAATCTTGTTGATTTTTTTTATGTTTTTCGTTGTAACCTCCTCATTTGGGCGTCTAGAGCGTTCAGCATCATTTGTGTCTGTACGACCGCATTTAAATTCAGCATACCAGTAAATAATGAGTGATTTTCCAGGGGCAGAGTCTCCGTAACACTTATTAAGCCATTGCTTTGCTTAAGCGGTGTTTTTTCCCATCAAAAAACAGTGTTTAATCAATACACGAAATTCGATTTGTTCCATTGTTTTGAAAATATCAAAAGTTGCGTCACTAAAACCATTGTAACTTGTAAACTAATCGTCGAAATGTTATGAAATGACAGTTATCGTTTGAAGGTTGGTACTTCCTAAAAACCACATGGATTTTTTGAAAAGGGCGACATCTATGTATCAGACCAAAAACTTTTCAGCCTACGTGTTAAGATATTATATTGATATATTCTACTTGATTCACGCAGTATTTTCTAAAATATATAAAAATTGTGGAAAGGTTATTTCTAATATAAAAATTGGTGTAAAACTATAATTATAATAGCAATTTTACTGATATGATTCAGTTAGATAAATATTGCATTTTCTCAAATATCGCGTTGCTTTATTTACTAATAGAGGACGAGCTCATTTATCTACTTGTTTTTGATAAAGTACCGTTCTCCTTGATTTATAATATTATTAGTTTATTTTTAAAAAGTAAAGCTAATTCTTTCTCTGTTTATATTCCCTTTTTACATTTATTTTTTATCGTATGTTGATAGCCTCTTCTATGTAGCTCTTAAACATAATTATTAAGGTTTAACATTTTCAATTTCCAAGCAAATATTTATCTCAATTTTCCCCTAACTGGATTCCTGATAATATTTGGAGTTTAGTATTTTATTACTGCTCTGTAGCCGAAAATTAATTCTATTTTCATTAAAGTAAACAACCCACAGCAAATTAAATTAAGAAGCTAGTACTAAATAAGGTTACACTTTAATATCTTTTTATCTATACATCACATGTCGAAGAAGAAACTTTAAGCGCACCATTTTATATGTGATATCGAAATAATTCTCACAGTTATAGATATTACATATTGATTAATTTTAGTCAATAATCGACTATACAATAACAAAACTCTCTAGGATGGGAGAAGAAAGACTGCCGAGGAAGGTGCTGAAGTGGATACCACCTGGGAACAGAACGAGAGGAAGACCAAGGAAATCCTGGATCCAGGGTGATGACAATTGTAATGACAGACAATACTGGCATTTAAGAATCGGTTAACGCCGCCGTACGGAATTGATGATGAGGTTTCATTTTAGTTTTAAATAAATGAGTTGTACATTGCTACCTTCGATATTATCACAATTCTAGTTCGAACAGGAATAACAAAGTCGCTTCTTTTGTGACGTTATCTATCACCTAAGAAATGAAAAACAATTTTAAACTTTTATTGTTGTTGTATTTATGCATATGTTGAAGAATTTTACAAAAATGTATTAATAATATATGAGACGTATGGTATACATGGTCAAATTAAGACCTCAATTAGCTCATGTTCATAGTTTTTTATCGTTTAGTGACATTTTCCTAAATAGAAGGTAAAATTTTTGATGTAATAATTTTGAATAGTTATTATTTAAACAACAGGTGGTTTATTTTTTAAAAAGAAGCATTTAAAACCTATTTAATTGTAGTCCTTGACTTTACAGTGCACTTCTTTTAGAGTCATTGGATATTTTCTTAATATTCTTATTGCTTATAATTAAATTTGATACTGATTTAAAAATAAGTAAATTTGTGCTTATAAAATAAAGAATACTAATTAGGTTATTTCCGCTATTTGATAAGATAAAAAATGATTGTCTTTTTTGACAAGTTATGCGGTCTCCTACCGGGCATATTCATATATAAAAATATATAATATATTAATATTCTACTAACGAGTTATAGCTGTTACAGCTTACAATTAGCTGTATTAGTTTTATGTTGTTTGTGCTATAATAATAATAATACCCTGAAATATGCAACTACATAATTAGTAGAATAATTCTGTAGATTATTACCAAATTTTGACAGAGTAATATTACCTAAACTTCCATCTCAAAGTTTCTGACTTTAATTTTACCAACACACACGGTGCTCCATTTGAGATAGGCATGATACGCACTGTACAAATTCTATAATATATTTAGTATCATTTAAGTATAATAAAACTCTAATGAGGAATGAAGTGCCCGACATTACTGCGTCAGGTTCAGCAACGTTCACTTTTTAGAAAAGTTGCTGCCTGGATTCTTGTAGCGTTAAATTCTACTTGATTGCTGTCACCCCAAAACAGAATTTGTCCAGGTCTTTGTTAAGTTAAACGACTTCCTGCTGTCTGCGAATATTTGCATGAGTAGCCGATGTTCGAACGTACAAACGAAATAAAGAAATAAGCACGGTGTTTTCCAGTAGATGTTAATTTAAATAAGAAAGAGAGTAGGAGGCAGTATTGAGCCCTGGGACACACCGACGTTAATGGTGAAGGGGTTAGAGAGAAATCTGTTGACTGCCACTCGTAAAGAACCCTTTTTGAGGAAACATGAGAGCCATAAACAGAACTTTTCAGACATATCAGAAGAGCACAGCTTAGCCAACAATCCATCGTGCCAAACACGGTCGAATGCCTTAGATATGTCAAGAGCACCGACTAGAGATTCTCCAGAGTGTTCAATTGAGTTGTTCCAAACATGTGGTAACTAAGTTAGAAGATCTCCGATTGATCTATGTTTATGAAAGCCATATTCATGGTCGTTAATAATGTTGAATCATTCAAGGTATTTTAGAAGATGCTGACTAATAGCCTTTTCTATGATTTTCGATATTATCGAAAGCAGTGTGACTGGCTGGTAGTTGTTTGGCGAGGTCTTGTGACCTTTTTGGAGTATCGGCTGAACTGTGGCGCATTTTCAGCAGGAAGAAAATATTCCGTTTCTGTAGGATAGATTGAAAAATCTACAAATGGGTGTTAGTTCTCTCGCGCAGTTTTTAAGTACTATGGCAGGTATTACGTCAGTGCCAGAAATCCTTTTGGTATCTAGTTTCATTAAAATACGTTTTATAGTACGCGGTCTGAAGACAATGTCGGGTATTCTTGACTGCACTATGGGAATAGTAGGTGGTGTTTTCCCTTGGAAATCGACAGTAGAATGTGAAGCAAAAAGTTCAGCCTACAAGTTTGTTTTCTCAACAGGTGCTGTTGTGTATAATTATCTGGCCGTGTGATTGGTGGTATAGTGGATTTGGTGAAATATTGACTAACTGCCTTAGTGACTGATCAAGAGGACCTGGAATTGTTAAGGTAAGCAAGCAGTTTATTTCTAATTCGTTAACTTCGATTTTCATGCCATTATCAATAAGCAAGATGTTTAGAAGCAACAGCTTCTTTGCAGTTTTGGTCAAACCATGGTTTACCGTTGGAAGGCCATTTTTCGAAAAAGGGATGTAACTGTCCATACCAGCCAAAATAACGTCAGAAATCTCCTTACTGTCAGATAGGTCGTCGAATCGAAAACAAAAGTTTAACTAAGGGAAAGTTTGAAAATATTCCATGAGTTCCTCCTATTTAGCCAATTTGTGGTGCCAAATCTTACGCGGTTTAGGATACTCGATGTCGAAAGCAGTTTATGACCTGAAGAACTTAACAGCGGATTTAGGATGACAGTGTAAAACCCTGGATTGGTGGTTAAAAACAGATCAAGAAGACTGGCAAACTCTCTGTCTCGATCAGCGATCCGTGTTGGCTCGTCAATGAGCTAAGTTAAGCATGTGTGTCAAAAATTAAAATATAGTTTATATATATTTTTTTTTTATTCTAAAAAAAATACTAAAATATATGTTTTACAAATCTTAACAATCATATTTTTAATAACTTTACTATCAACGCGGGTATTCCCCAAATCTCTATACTGTCTCCCACTCTCATTTTAATTTATATTAGTCTTCTACTCGAAAGGACTAGGCATCATTTCTACAGCTTTACAGATGATAGTAGGTTTATTTCTTCATTTACTTTGAAAGTTCGAACATCAGCTACTCAAACAAATATCCGCAGACAACAGGAAGTCGTTCAACTTAACAAAACCCTGTAAGAAATTCCATCTTGGAGTGACAGCAACCAAGTAGAATTTAATGCCATAAAAATATAAGCTGCAGTTTTTTTCTCAAGAAGTTAACGTTGCGGTACCCAACACGTTTATGTCGGGACACCGTATGCTTAGTAAAGAGACCTTCTCAAAATCTGGAAATATTATTTCGAACTAGAAGGCTTTACACTCCATAACAACTTCTAATTCTGTACAAAGCTCAAAGTCGTTCAACGATGGAATACTGCTCCCATGTTTACGTCCCTACTCCCAAACATAAGCTGCATTTATTGGATTCTATTTAGAAGAGAGCTAGTCGCCTGTTTGGAGATCCTGAACCAAGAACTTCGATTCCTTGGAACATCCAAGAACGGCTGGTGACTTGCGCCCCTACTCCCAAACATACGCTACATTTGTTGGATTCTATTTAGAAGAGAGCTAGTCGCCTGTTTGGATATTCTCAACTTACTAAGAACTTTGATTCCTTGGAACATCCAAGAAGGGCTGGCGACTTAAGTCTATTGTACAAGCACTTTAATTGAAAGCGTTCGACGGATGTAGTTCGCTTAATTTCTCCCAAAGCGGTGCGTGCTAGGATTACATGTAGCATTAATATAAGACATCCGTATAAAGTTCGGCTAGTCACTTTCGTACAACCTTTTTTTAAGCAGTCTTTTACATGGAGAACCTCATCGCCTTGTAACTATTTGCTCATGTACAATTTACAGCGATTCATGACCAATGTGATTCGCTTTTTCTGTACATGCATCAATTCCATAGCGCTTTAGGGATATCCCTGCATCATGTGTGCTATGTCCGTAAGAAAAAGCTATTATAACGTTTCTTATAAAAACCACTTTACGTAACAATCACAGATTATGATTACAAATAGAGGGAGACCTATACTTTAAACTTTACTTATTTATTATAATCATTTCATGTATTAACTATAAATTTACAGATTGTATTAAAACTACCAAAATATGTTGTTTTGCTATTACCCTTGTTAAAATATAGTAAGTGCTCTGTGTACTAGTTAATGATAATGGATCAAATTCCAATTTAATTTTATAATAGTAGCTGACCATTTTGTTAACATTATTAATTGGATTTAAATCTAAATGGGCACTGAATTCCGAACAATTTTGTACAATTTTTAGAACTGGCCAATAGATCCATAGAATCAATCTGTTTATTATACCCCTCATAGGATGTCTGAGCAGGAAATATTAACGCTAATTGTTTCGGAAATTCGCTGTAAATAGTTTAATTAGGTGAAATAACTGATACACTGATCATTTTTATATAATTTTAACAAAAATTCAAGCAAAATATAATTTTCTTCGGTGTGAGACGCATGTCTTTAAAAAGAAGGTTACGGGACCATTTCCTTTACGCTTAATTTCTCATATATGTCCTGATATCCGCTCTGATAGTACCCTTAATCATTTGGATGAGAACTATTTTGAATACTTTAGAATAGAATGTCCTGGAGCTCAGATAAAAAATGTGCCGCATCTACCTCCTTGCACTATTGAAATCTCAGATTCAGAGTAGAGTCTTCTGTAGTGTTTGGTGACAATTTGGCTGGACTGATTTTATTAGAATGCCAAACAGATGCTTCCTTTTTAAAGAATTATTTACCCCAGGTGGGACTTTTACCCTTTTTTTTTGGTCTTTTTACTTATCTTTCCTGACTGTTTTTGAGCTTGATATAGGCAGTATTATAAAATAATAAATAGTATTGTTCATTATATTCAATTAGGCTCCTCTACTATTTTAAAGGTTTTTGTAATCTCGTCTATGTGAATAACGTTAATTCATACCTCGCGTAAAACATTTAGGCAGATGAGCCTTATATAATCTTTTCAGGGAGAATTTTTCTATGCTACTTATATACTACATTTATCCTTAGTTTTTTTTGATTTTCGGCTGTCGGCGTTTACTCAACGGTTTTGTAAATATATTCTTCTCTAGTTATACTAATAGGTTTTCTTAAGACGGAAAAAAACAGTTTGCGAAAGTGGTCTAAAAGTTTTTGTTCTTTACGGGTTTAGCACACGTGCTACAGTGAAGTCCATAAAGCGCTACAGGAGCGACACATGTGCGGAGAAAGCGATTCACGTTGTTCTTGAAGCGCTGTAAATTGTACTCGGCGGAAAACACACTCCTGGGCAAATTATTCCAAAGGGATGATGTTTTCCATATAAAAGACTGCTTGAAAAGAGTTATACTAGAAGTAACAAGCTGAACCTCATACAGATGTGAAGTATTAGCGCGACGTGTACTTCTAACATGCACCGCTCTGGAAGAAATTAAGCGGGCCACATCCTTCGAACACTTTCCATGAAAATACTTGTCGAATAGGCTAAAGTCGCCAACCGTTCTTCGATGTTCCAGCAAATCAAGACCGCTGGTCAGTTTCGGGTCTCCAGTCAGACGAACAGCCCTTCTCTGAATAGAATCCAACAAATGCAGTGTATATTTGGGAGCGGAGCTCCTAACATGGGAGTAGTATTCCATAGTTGATCGAATTTGAGCTTTGTAAAGAATTAACAGTTGTTGTGGAGTGTCAAGGTTTCTGGTTCGAAATAATATTTCCAACTTTTGAGAAGCTTGCCTTGCTATGCCTGCAACATGTTCATGTCCGGACATATTTGCTCCCAAATTAACGTCCAACAAATTGAGTGACGATGTTAGAGGAATGGAGTGCCCCGACATAACTATGTCGGGTTCAGCAACGTTATTTTTTTTAGAAAAAAACTGTCACCCCAAGATACAATTTCTTCCAGGTCTTTGTTAAGTTGAGTGACTTCCTGTTGTCTGCGGATATTCGTCTCAGTAGCCGATGTCCGAGTGTTCAAAGTAAATGAAGAGATAAGTGTACTGTCATCTGCAAAGCTGTAGATTTCATTCTCGGTCTTTTCCAGCAGATCGTTAATATAAATGAGAAAGAGAGTAGGAAACAGTATGAAGCCTTGGGATACACCGGCGTTGATAGTGAAGGTGTTAGAAAGAAATCCGTCGACTGCCACTCGTAAAAGAACGCTCTCTCAGGAAACATGAAAGCCACAAACAGAACTTTTCAGACATACCGTAAGAACGTAGCTTAGCCAACAGCCCATCGTGCCAAACACAGTTCTTCCGAAATTGGTGGCTTCTTCCTGGCTACACACCCCTTATGCCTGCCCTGTGTAAACAATTTCTCACTGTTTGTGAACAAACATTTTTCGAAAATAAATCCCGTACGCCTTCTTTTAATTTTGGTGCACTTTTCTTACGATTTAAAATTATTTGTCTAACAATACTGGTCTCTTCACGTGGAGTCAATTTCTTGGCACGACCGGAGCGTGGTCGAATTTTATAAGAACCCGTTGATTTATAATGATTTCCACAAATCAATTATGATTTTTCGAACCTGAAATGGAATTTCAAAATTTCTCTCGCTCATTTTTATCTACTTTGAAAACCCACTGCAAAATTACTGGCAACAAGTGACAGATTATAAAGTAAGGCAGAAAATTATTTATTTGTTTTTAGTTTAACGAGCAATAGATAGCTTGATAAAATGCTGCTCAATATAATGTGTTTTTTTCAATGCAAGTCTTGAGTCTATGAAGACTTTTTTGACATTTATTTTGTTTACATTTTTATAATAATGATGTAACTTTTAAACAAAATGTTCCGTAATTGTTTTTAATACTAATTCTCGTTAGTTGAGTTTCAAATATTAATTTAAATATGTTTTCTCACAGTTCCAATTAACTAGTTAAACATAACAGAAAAATAGTATAGAAAGCAGGTGGTGTCTGGAGATTCTTTGGACTGACTGTATATCTATACAGATGGCATATATATATATATATATATATATATATATATATATATATATATATATATATATATATACATATATATATATATATATGTATATATATATATATATATATATATATATATATATATATATATATATATATATATATATATATATATATATGTATATATATATATATATAAAAGGTAGTGTTATTTTATTTATTAAACCATGTCCTCTTTCTTTTTAATCATATTTTTCCTCCTTTAGATACAGTCTTTCTCCACCATTTAAAAGTTGGCTGTAAACATACAGTACTCAACTGTAACTTTGCATTACAACTTTTCAGGGGTTTTATAAATAGAGAGAATCGTAATTAAATCGAAAACAAAGCATGTTACAACATAGATATTCAAAACAGTAGCAGTAGATCTATAAAAATCTCAATACAAATCGAACTTTCATCATTCGTAGTAAAAGTCACGAAGTTCTAGTATTTATATTTTAATTAATCCAATAATAATTTAATTAAAAAATAATTTAAAATAAAAAATGTTAGCAATATATTTCGGAAAATCTAAAACTTATATACTCCAATAAACGTAAATACTCACATTAATATTTATACGATACAATATTAAGAAGAATGTTGAGATCTTTAAATTTTACACACCCTATGGTACAAATTGCTCACATATATCCTACAAATTTTACCCTTAACCACAAACGATATTACTATTACTGTTTCTGCTGCTTTATAAATTGACCTAACGGTTTTGTTTGTACGTGCCTTGAATAGTTTATTTCAAATATATTGCCTATCCTTAAGAAATTCGTAGATTTCAAATACCCGTCAAATTTTAAGGAAACGCTTATGCTTATTGGTTTATAATGAGAACTGGAGCGATATGCAGAGTTTATTGGGAAGTTAGCGGAGAATATTTATTGGTAAAACGGTCTTGATATTCAATTTTCACTCGAATACGTTTAAATAAGAATTTGATTTTTAAATAACTCAAAATAAAACCGAAGGTAAATTTTTAAATGAACGTTTGTGAACTAAGGTTAAAAATGTTTTAAAGGATTAAATACTTTACTTTTCCATTGTATTAAAAATATATCGTCAAACATTATTAAGAGGCTGTTTACTGCTGGCATAAGAGATTTTATTTCTGAATTTTATAAATTCAATTAATTGTAGAAGGTGGTACAATACAATTTTTGACCACAGGGTAATATAATTTGATTTTGATTAGGTTTTTTCCGCAGAAAACGAGTGTGTTACGAACTTGCTCCCTCACGTCTGCTTCTATAGATTTTTGTGATTGAAATTACAAAGGAGCAGTTCATGCAATTACAAGAAAGGTTTAAAAGAAAGTGAGATACTTGAAATCATAGTTTTTTTATTATTCAATATTAAGAAAAGATTGATTAATTTCTGCTTTTATAATTACTTATTTTCATCCTCGTGTTTAAAGTGCAGCCTTCTTTTTATGGGCCTAGCATACGTGCTGCATGGAAATCCCTAAAGGGCTACAGGAGCGACACGTGTGCGGAAAAAGTGACTCACGTTGGTGTTGAATTGGTGTAAATTGTACTCGTTCGGAAATACAGTCTTGGGCAAATTATTCCAAAGGGGTGAGGTTCTCCATATAAAGGATGGCTAAAAAAGGGTTGTACGAGGAGTAACAGGCTGAACTTCATATGAATGTGAAGTATTAGCGCGACATGTATTTCTAGCATGCACCACTTTGGGAAAAATTAACCGCGCTATATCCATCGAACAGTTTTCATGAAAATACTTGTAGAATAGATCCAAGTCGCATACCGTTCTTCGATGTTCCAATGAATCAAGGTTGCTGGACAGTTCCAGGTCCCCAATTAGGTGAACAGCTCTCTTCTGAACAGAATCCAACAAATGCAATGTATGTTTGGAAGCAGAGCCCCAAACAAGCGGGCCGTATTTCATTGTTGGTAGAATTTGAGCTTTGTACAGAATTAACAACTGTTGTGGAGAGTAAAGCTTTCGAGTTCGAAATAATATACCCAGCTTTTGAGAAGCTTTCGTTGCTATGTTTGCAACATGTTCATGCCAAGACATATTTGCTCCTAAACTAACGCCTAGCAAAATGAGCGACGATGCTAGAGGAATGGAGTGCCACGACCTAACAATGTCGGGTTCAACGACGTTAATTTTTTAGAAAAAAAACTGCCTCCTGGGTTTTTGTAGCGTTAAATTCCACTTGGTTACTGTCACCCCAAGATAAAGTTTCTTCCAGGTCTTTGGTAAGTTGAACGACCTCCTGTTGTCTGCAGATATTTGTATGAGTAGCCGATGTTCGAGCGGTCCAAGTAAATGATGAGATAAGCGTATCCTCATCTGCAAAGCTGTAGATTGGATTCTGGTCTTTTCCAGAAGATCGTTAACGTAAATGAGAAAGAGAGTATGAGACAGTATGGAGCCCTGGGGCACACCGGCATTGATGGTGAAGGTGTTAGAAAGAAATCCGTCTATTACCACTCGTAAAGAACGCTCTTTGAGGAAACTTGAGAGCCCTAAACTGAACTTTTCAAACAAACCAGAAGAGCGCAGCTTAGCCAACAATCCATTGTGTCAAACACGGTCGAATACCTTGGATATATCAAGAGCAACCGCTTAAGATTTTCCACGCTGTTCAATTGTGTTGTTCCAAACATGTGTTACATAAGTTAGAAGATCTCCTGTTGATCTGTGTTTACGAAAGCCATATTGATGGTCGCTAATAATATTGAATCCTTCAAGATATTTTAGAAGATGCTGATGCCTTTTCCATGACTTTCGATATTATTGAAAGCAATGCGACTGGTCGGTAGTTGATTGGCAAGGTCTTCTTGCCTTTTTCGGGTATCTGCTGAACTGTAGCGCATTTCCAACAGGAAGGATATATTCCCTTTCTGTAGGATAGGTTCAAAACCCTACAAACGGATATTAGATTTCTCGCGCAGTCTTTTAGTACCATGTCAGGTATTACGTCAGCGCCAGAAGCCCTTTTGGTATCTAACTTCATTAAAACACGTTTGATGGTACGCTGTCTGAAGACAATATCGAGCATACTTGCCTTTTCTATGGGAATAGTAGATGGCGTTTTTCCTCGGAAATCAACAGTAGAATGTGAAGTAAAGAGTTCAGCCAACAAGTTCGCCTTCTCAACAGGTGCTGTTGCAATAGAATTATCTGGCCGTGTGAATGGCGATATAGTGGATTTTGTGAAATTTGACCAACTGGACCAAGAAAACCTGGAAGTGTTAGGGCAAGCAAGAAGTTTGTTTCTAAGTCCTTGATTGTGTGCCTCCTTGATTTCGTCAATAATTTCTTTGCATCTGTTTTGGGCACGAAAAAAGATGTTACGATTTACGAAGTTAGGATTTTCACGCCATTGTCCATAGGCAATATGTTTAGAAGCAACAACTTCTTTGCATTTTCAGTCAAATTAAGGCTTGCCGTTGGAAGGGCATTTCTTCGAAAGAGGGATGTAAGCAACAATACCACCCAAAATAATATCGAAAACCGCCTTAGCGCAGTCAGATGGATTGTCGGATCGAAAACGTCTAAATAAGGGAAAGTTCGAAAATATTCCATGAATTTTTCCCATTTAGCAGATTTGTAGTGCCAACTCTTGGGCAGTTTAGGCACCTCTCTGCCATTGATTGGCAGGATACTCGATGTCGAAAGTAGTTTATGGTCGAAAGAATTTAATGGCGGATTTACGGTGACAGTGTAAACCTTCGGATTAGTGGTTAAGACCAAATCGAGAAGATTGACGAACTCTCCGTCTCGATCAGGAATCCGTGTTGGCCCTTTAATAAGCTGAATTAAGACACAACTGATAGAGAATGATTCAGCTTCACGACCTACTTCGTCGGTAATAATTGAATATTTCAGCCAGTTGATGTTGTGGACATTAAATGCGCCCAGGATGTCAATTTCGGCATTTGGATAGTTAATCTGTAAATTATCGATGGTATCTGAGAGAGAAGCGAAAATTTTTCCAAAGTTAGTATCACTGGGTGGTCGATAGAGGCAGCCGTAAAATCTTGTGGTTTGTTGAGTTGTTATTTTTAACCACATAACATCGAAGTTTCGAGGCTCGTTCGTCTAAGAAACAACCTATAGTACATATTTTAAAGTCATTCCAATGTGTCTACTAACTTATTAATTTGTAACTCTGCATCATTAGTATATATGTTTCAGACTTCTAACGTATATACATTCTTTTATAATTGCAGACAGTTTCACTTAATAAAAGATATTAAAAAAATAAACGAAAAACTACGGAGAAGAAATCCTCAAGACTTAAAATGAACATTAAATATTAAACGGCTGTTGCATTCTCAGGGTGCGTATTGTTCGTTTTTCTTTTTAATTTTTGGCAATTTGGTGTTAAAAGTTTAAATTTTCTGATATAAAAAATTTTTAATAGTTTTAAATGTATCGCATCTATTTAGATGTAAATATATATCATAAAATTTTAAAAATGCTCTTAAACAACGGCGAAACATCAAACATATTCTTTTAGTTAAACATGCACACGCAATATAAAGATGAATTCTTAAATAAAAGTGTACTTCTCATAGCAAAAAAAAAAAAAAAGATATTTTCTCGGGAATATACCTATTAGCAAGTAAATGCCATCGACCTATACAGCTATTTGTGTGATTTAACATCCTTTGAAGTGAAATGTGTAGGTAAAGGTAACCGCAAACCTTAGCCTTATTAGAGGTTATATTACGTCGTTACTAGCTCAATTGACTTATCTCTATTAGGAATGGTAGCAGAAAATCGAAGAAGATAAATAAGACTGCGTAGATTTATATATTCGAAGTCCTCTTTTGCATTGATATAAAAATAAAACTTAACATAAATTTAAATAGAGAAACCAAAGTGTTTCTTAGTATTGATATAACAAGGAGTCTTAAAATAAAATTTCATTTATTCACGCCCTCATGGTACTATACCCATAATATATAAAAGTTTAGAATTTTTAACATTTTACAAGGTTTACTGAAATACCTCTAATTATATTAAAAGTATTATTGAATATTCACTAATAACTATTAAAAAAATAAATCGTGTATTGATTTCGAAAGACATCGATGAACCATTGGAAATGATGGAAGAACTAAAGATAACATCAGCACAAGTGGAACTGCGGATGAATATGGAAACTAAAATCATGACCAATATTTACACACAAGCCCAGCTACTGGTAGATTTGATTGACCAATATATCTATTTTGGTAATAAAATGTTGGGAACAGACAACCAAATAACAGAAGTGGACCCAGAATAACAATGGCTTGGGTTGCTTTTTGCAAACTCACGGATATACTTCAAGGCGATATTCCTACTCACTTAAAGGCCAAGGTGTTCAATCAATGTGTCCTGCCTATGCCAACATGGCACAGAAACTATGACCTTTAAAAGTCAGCGTATAAGTTTAGGGTAGCTCAAAGGTCAATGGAATGCCGCATTCTGGGTATAAGCCTTAAAGATAAAAGGCAAAACGAATGGTTTCGTAATAAGAAAATGGCTGACGTAGTGGAGAGAATTATACGGCTGAAATGGAGATAAGCGGGACACATTGCGAAAAAAAGGCCGATGGAAGCGACTAAGCGCGTGCCTCAGTGGAGACCGAGGCCACACAGGAGACCGCCGGGAAGACCACCAACAAGATGAGTGGATGATATCAAAAGACGGCGGGGGTCACATGGATGAGAGAGGCACAATGCAGAAGAAGATGGTTCCAGTTGGGGGAGGCCTATGTCTGACTCTGGGCTGATACGGGCTTACGATGATGATGATGATGATGAATATCCACTTGCTGATTCTTTTGCTTTCATTTCGTTTCAGTATCAAAGAAAATACATAGTTAAATACATCCCCACTACCTTATATGTTATTACGGTAAACCTTTTTATAAGTACAAGTATACCAAATTGTACGTAGATGTATAATTTTTTACAGTTTTTAGATGATGATATGAAAGGGCCTTTGACCTACGTAGAACTACCGATCTATTGAAAAACAGAACACTTATGAAATCACTTCGGTGCCTGTCTGTCTCAGCCGATTTTCTCGGAAATTATTTGTCAAAGGAAGTTGAAATTTGTCACAGATATAGAAATTGATTGCCCAATTACAGCCGTCTAGTTTTAAAAGTTAAATTTTAACTTGAAGGGTTAGTTTTGGGGGGTGAAATCGGAAGTAAAAAAAAATTTAAAGTCATCGAGTGGGGTTTCAAATTAAAGCTTGTGAAAACACAAGTTTAAAAATATATATGTTGTAATACTCGCGCAAACTTTTCTTCATATTCTTTTAAAAAGATTGTCAAAAATCACTATCTCTAAGATTACTAATAAAAAAATGTAGAAATAATTCTGGAGTGTTCTCCATAGAATAAAAATATATTCCGAGCTTTGATAATTTATCGGGTATATAATAACAAAGATCGAGAAAAAAAAAATTAAAAGCAATCGTGGTATGTAACACTAAACTAAAAGTCCGACTTGCACTTGGCCGGTTTTTTTTTAACTGATATTAGTGCTTAGACCGGAATAATAAGTATTTTTTTACCATAAAACAACCAAGATTTATGTTTTTGTTGCCTTGTTTTAAAATAAAACGTTTCTAAGTATAAAATGTTCCAATTAGCAAATGGCTCTGGGCAGACCTGCCCAAGCCAAGTGAAAATAAAAAGAAAAAAAATGTTTTCATACTAATAAGTAATTTCCCTCGTATCTACAAACTTTTAAAAATTCTTGATCCTACATCGTGTGGTACGTATTAAGGTGAAATAAGGCATCCTCAATGCGTAATATATCTAATATTTACCCTTTTCTTGTTCTATACTTACTGCAGCATTGCTCACAATGATTATTTAAATTGCGATAACTAACTTCCTCTTAGAAAACGTGACCACTTTGTGTACATCATGGTACTTTTTTACAATGATACATACATATAATACAAAAGTAGGTAGTTTTCAAAAAACATAATAATAACGTACTTATCAAAATAGCGGTACCGTCTCAGAAACCTCACTTTATTTTTTATATTCACATGCAAAAAGAAGTTCGACTATACGAATTTCCGGTTTCATTTTTCATCTTCTAATTTTTTGATACAATATTTATGTTTACCAACTATGGATAAATTGTTATATGGGCCATTCAGCAAATACATCTCAATTAGAAAATATATTTATTCGTAGTGCTTATATATATTTTTATATTTGCAACTAGATTCCTGATCGAAATGCCAATTAATGTCCAGTTAGAGCAAGCAGGAATATAATATTCATAAAATTATTTAGACATATTCCCGAGGAAATAAATGTACAATAAACACCGTTTATCTGGTATAAAACGTACCCTGTCAGAGGCTATAAGAAAATCCATATACTTTATTGGTATCATTTGGCAGAATAATTGGTGGTTTATAAGTTACCAAAATGTTAAAATTGAAAATATCTTGAATTAATTTGTAAAAACTGTATTTATTTGGCACAAAAGTTGTTTTACATACATTTTTACATTTCTAGCAAAATCTAAGCAGGATTAACTGGTTGTACTCAGTGAAAAACATAGTTTTGGGAAGTTTATTATCCAATGATGGCGTTTTCGTTATAAAAGAGTTATGAAGAGTGTTGTACGAGGAATATTATGCTTAACCTTATATAAAAATGATATGTTAGCGTAACGTGTATTTCTAACAACCATCGTCCTGAGAAGAATCAAGTGGGGTACATCGCATGAAAAAACGTAGAAGAGACTGAAATTACAACACTTCCTTGGTCTTTCGAAGATCCGCGTGCCAGTGAGCTCTAGATCTTCAATTAAGCCAATAGCTTTCTACTAGATAGAATCTCGCAAATGGCACATGCGAATGTGTAGTCCATCGTTGGTCGAACTTGAGTGTGGTATAACACTAAAAGCAAATGTAAAGTGTACTAATGTCTAGTAATAAATAATTTTATTCTCTTTTAAAATGTCTGCAACTTCACCAAATCAAGATAACTTGTAAGTTGCGTGACAATGGTGGAGAAACATAGTGTCTATTAAAAGTACAATGATGCTGTCAACGAATTTAACCTTTTTGGATAAAACTGCAGCCAAAACTTTAATAGCATTAGTTCTACTCAGTTAATCGTGCAAGAAGACAAGTATTTGTTAAGTCGTAAGACTGCAGGGAATGTTGGCATTTAAGCGGCTAAGATAAAGAGAGAAACAAGCTTTCTTATATCAGTAAACCCATAGATTGGATATTTGACTTTTTAAGCAAATCGTTAATCTAAAGTAGAAAAAAGGTAGGAAAAAGAATCAAGCATTAATAGTGGAACTATCTAAGAGGAGCCAGCAGTGTTCTTTACGGATACTCGAGAGCAATAAATAAGATGTCTCAAACATCCCATAAGAGTGCAGCTTAGCCAAAATTCGTGTCAAACACGGTCGAACACATTGGATACATCAAAAGCAACAACTTACGACTCTCCACAATGTTCGATTGCATTTTTTCAAAAAGCTGTTACATAGTTCAGAAAATCTCCTGCTAATTTATAATTATGTCCTTCCAGAGTTATTAAAAAATACCGATGGATAGAACTTTCTCTAACCTTTGATATTACTGAGAGCAATGGGAATGATAAGTAATTGTTTGGCATGCTCTTTTCATCCGTGGGTACTAGTTGATCTGAGACAATTTTCAAAAGAAGGCAAACAAACTGGTTTCACCAAACATCTTTTAGCTATTATGATAGGCATTTTAAAAAGCTGGAGAAGGAGAAGGAAATAAGCGACAATTTACGGTAATGTGAGCGGTTGACAATTACAAGGTTCTTTTTTCCTCAATTTAAGAGATGGTATTTTAGCTCTATATAATATTTCTGTGTAATGTAAAAAATTTGTTAAGTTTTACTAAACACCAGTCTGCATGGTAATCCTAAACTATTGTTATTTCAACTTTTTAAACGTATAAGAAATATGTTTCAAACGTCATAAGTCTCACGACAAATAGCGTCACAAAAGAACATATATTTTTGATAAATAACATAATAGCTTCCTTCGCATCGATTTTCTGTAATATCCTGTGTATCTATCTTGCCTTACAAGCGTTAATATGATAATAGAATTATCCAATAGAATGTCTTTTTAGTGTTCCGTACGGAACACTTCTAAGATCACTTCGGTGTCTGTCCGTCTGTCTGTCCGTCTGTCACACCCGATTTTCTCCGAAACTATTTGTTATAGAAAGTTGAAATTTGGTAGTAATATAGGAATTGATGGCCTCATCAGGGCCATGTTGTTTTGAAAGTTAAATTTTGACTTAAGGGGTTAATTTTGGGGGGTGAAATCGGAAGTGAAAAAAAAATTTTTTTACTAGGTAATCGAGTGTGGTGTCAAATGAAAGCTTGTGGAAACACGAGTAAAAAATATACATATAATGAAATACTTGCGCGCACTTTTCTTTGTATTATTTTTAAAAAATCGCGAAAAATCGCTGTCCACCCGCCTTATCTCGGAAAGTACTTATCAAAAAATTTTGAAAAAATTCTGGAATATTCTCCACGGGGTGTAGATTGAACGAAAATTATCACGAGTGCATTATCTGCAATAATTTATCTGGTATATAAAAAAAACAGAAATTTCAAGGTCATCAATTTTCAGTAAAGATTGGAAATAAACTTTGTTGAAAACTTATTTGGGGTATGTTTTGTAAAGTCACTGATCATTTTATGTCACCGTAACATAAATTTTGACTTATGGGATTCGTTTTGAGGGGTGAAATCGGAAGTGAAAAAAAAATTTTTTTACTAGGTCATCGAGTGTGGTGTCAAATGAAAGCTTGTGAAAACACGAGTAAAAAATATATATATAATGTAATACTTCGTGAAAAATCGCTGTCTCCTACCTTATCTCGAAAAGTACTGATCAAAAAATTTTGAAAAGCTCCTGGAATATTCTCCACGGGGTATTGATTGAACGAAAATTATCATTACCTTTAATAATTTATCTGGTATAGAAAAAAACCAAAATTTCAAGGTCACCAGTTTTCAGTAAAGATTGGAAACAAACTTTGTTGAAAAACTCATTTGGGGTGTGTTTTTGTGAAGTCGCTGATCATTTTATACCACCCTAACAAATTTTTTATTTTAAAAACAATCAACGTACGGAACACTAATTGTGCAAGTTTAACTTGCACTTGACCGGTTATTTTATTTTATTATTTGCATGTTTTTTTATGAGCTAGCACATGTACTACATGAAAATTACTAAAGAGCTACAGGAGCGACATGTGTGTGGAAAAGCTTCTTTGCATTTTCGGTTGAACCAAGGCTTGCCGTTGGAAGGGCATTTCTTCGAGAAAGGGAAGTAAGCGTCGATACTAGCCAAAATAATATCGGAAACCAACTTACCGCAGTCAGATGGTCTTGGGATCTAAAACAAATTTCTAACCAAGGGAAAGTTCAAAAATATTCCTTAGAAGATTTCTAGTTCCAAATTTTGTGCGTTTTAAGCGCCTCTCTATCACTGATTGGTAGGACACTCGATGCCGAAAGCAGTTAATGGTCGGAAGAACCTAATGGCTGGTTAAAAATAGGTCAAGAAAACTAGCAAACTCTCTATCTCGATCAGGAATCCGTGTTAGTTCGCCGATATGCTGAGTAAAACCACAACTGATTGAGAATGATTCAGCTTCACGACCTTGTTCGTTGGTCCTATTTGAATACTAAAGTTATTTGATGTTGTGAACATTAGAGTCGCCTAGGATGGCAATTTTGGCATTTAGACAATCAATCGGTAAATGATCCATGGTATTTACAAGAGAAACGAAAGATATCCAAAGTTAGTATCACCCCTCTTGTAGTTGGTAAGAGAGATCATTTCTGACAAAAAGACAGATTCCAAAGTTACACCTAAATAGGGAATAAAAGTCGTATTCAGGATAGAGGAACTTGGTTGTGTTGGTGGATGAACTGACCATGATTTCACATACACTGCATTTATGTTCTAATTTAATGCTAGTATGTTACAAAAATCCACCTTAAAATTGTAATTTCGGCATTTTGACGCCCCGGACCTAGCTCCCACCCGGATATCCGAACGAGGTGCTATTTTACCTCCAGAATTTTTCCCGGGAGCTTCATCATGTTATTTGGCTACACAGTCCGGGAATACCGGCACAGCCACGAAAGGTTAGCCAACTTTACGCAGCCTAAGCCGATGAGATGAATCGCACCGGATGATGCCGGGTGGGATATGGGCATATACCATCTAAGTTGTTCTTTTAATTGCGTTCTACGACATGCAGAACATACCGAGGGCGATATTCTGTTCCGCACCCCTACGAGGGTTACGTTTTGATACCTTTCTACTCTTTTTTGATCTATATATTATTTATTAAATTTAATTAACAAAAACAAAAGCACACTTGAGCAACTTTGAGTTCAAGTAAAAATTTTTATTGAAGTAAAAAAGTGGTAAAATGATTTCGGTACTGATTTTGTAAACACGTAACTCTCAAATATATAGTACGTTCGATTTCCTTACACTGAATAATAACTCGATATTGAAACTCAATTTTTTAAATCTCAGGTATTTCATGGAAAGATTATAATAAAAAACCGGTCAAGGTAAGTTGAACTTGCGCAATTAGTGTTCTGTACGTTGATTTCTTTTAAAATAAAAAATTTTGTTACAGAGGTATAAAATGATCAGTGACTTCACAAAACACACCCCAAATGAGTTTTCAACAAAGTTTGTTTCCAATCTTTACTAAAATCTGATGACCTTGAAATTTTTTTTTTATATACCAGGTAAAGTGTTAAAGGTAGGCACTCGTGATAATTTTCGTCCAATCTACACCCCGTGGAGAATATTCCAGAATTTTTTCAAAATTTTTCGATAATAACTTTTCGAGATAAGGCGGGGGAAAGCGATTTTTCGCGATTTTTTTAAAAATAATACAAAGAAAAGTGCGCGCAAGTATTACATTATATATATATATATATATATATATATATATATATATATATATATATTTTTTACTCGCGTTTTCACAAGCTTTCATTTGACACCACACTCGAAGACCTAGTAAAATTTTTTTTTTTTTTGCTTCCGATTTCATCCCCCAAAACTAACCCCTTAAGTCAAAATTTAACTCTCAAAGCTACATGGCTCTGATGAGGCCATCAATTCCTATATTATTACCAAATTTCAACTTTCTAACATATGTAAAATTGTTTCGGAGAAAATCGTGTGTGACAGACAGACAGACATATAGACAGACAGACAGACAGACATACAGACAGACAGACACCGAAGTGATCTTATAACTGTTCCGTCCGGAACACTAAAAAGATAGTTAAACGGAGGTGGCTCTGAGATATTTACTGCTAAAACCTGACGTCCGTTAAAATTGGAAATAATAAAAAAAAGTAAGAGGATTTTCAAATTTTTCGACTCCAAAAACCCTGAAGAGGAAGTACAACATGATATATTAAAACTAATTCTCTTTCCCACTTTTCTGGCTCAAGAGCGCAACCAGGATCTGAACTAGGGGGAAGGCTGCTCAAGCCAGATTAAAGGGTGAGGAAGAAGTGGTTGTAGTTAAATAAATCACGACGAGCTGTACTTCTTATAAAAAAAAAATGGCTGTGGAAAACATTGTGTTATTTGTCACTATAAATAGGTAAACCCAACTGCCTAATTATTAATTTAATAGGTTTCTTTAACAAAATTTCGATGTACGCTCATCAGCAATAATTTAGATAGTCTTTCCTCTTTCATGGTACTCATCAGCCAGCGTACTGAAGAGTCTATGGTCGTCGTAGTGGCTAAGATTGTACTCAAAATCAGAAGTGCCCTGCTCATCACAGGAATAAAAAAAAATTGATGTGATTTAAAAGATTAATATTGTTTAGGTCGTTCCTGGTTAATTTTTCTCACCCACAAATTATATTAGCTCCGCGATGATATATTTCAATTCATAAAATTTTATAAAGGGCTAAAGGTCACTAATACTTACTTTTAGTATAAACAAAAAGTGTACTTTCACCAAGGTAAAATATGAAGCATGTTCTCGCCTCCAGTAGACACTATCATAGTCTAATGGCGAATTACTCCGGTGTCTTTGTTTGTAAACAAGTCGTGAAATAAAAATATCTAACTCTGATTTAATTGCAATATCTTGTTATTCTTTCAGTAATTCAACAGTGACTTCACGGTCTCTTCTTAGTTCAAGTTCAAGTTCTTCTACCTAAATTAAGCTCATGCTCTTTGCTTGAAGGATATTAACCACTAGTTTCAATACTGCTGACTGTTTTGCGATTGTATTTAGAGCAACAATGAAGGAAGATTTGGTAAACGCTAAATGAAGCTGGTGTGCTGATTTTCTGATGTCGTACTTTTTCTTGATAGATTTTTTCATTGCACTGTCAAACTCAAGGAAATTTTGTGTCAATACTCGAATGCTTTCGTATTTTTCAAGCCACTTAGTCTCACATATTCACTAAAGATTGGGAATCAAATTTCTACGAGCTGTTGATTCTCTAAAGAAGTCTTATAGTATCCTTTCTAATGGGAATACTCTTTTTAATTTCCAATGCATTGTTTGAGTCGTTTACAATAAGATTCGTTTTGTGGTTTGTGCAAAGAAAATATAATGCGAGAATATTTTTTTCCTAAATATGCTTGTATGCCATCTTCCTTGTCCGCTATTGTTGAACAACCATCAAGCCTACACCCTATACAATTTTCTGGTGGAAAATTATAGCCAACCAAAAAACTCTCAATTACCTTTGCGATTCATAGGGCATCTTGTGCTCTAAGGTCGATAAAACGTTTGAATTCCTCTCGGTCTTTCTATTGGTTTTCATCATAAAAACGTAAGCCATAAGATAGTTGTTTTTTCCCAGATATATCGGCTGCTCCGTCAACTAAAAATGGCTTTCTCCGCATCATTTGTTACATTCTGACAAAAGAACTCCATTACATAAACCTATTAATTCTTTTCGTATTCTTAGCCCGTGTAAATGGCATTTCAACTACACTTCTTTAAGTAATCCTTCAATTTCTTGTAGCCAAACTTGATTTGTAAGTTGGGTAGATCGGAGAAAACCCTTTAATCTGCCTCTTTTCCTCTAAGAGGCATATAATGTGAGGTACAGAATACTACACAGAAAATAAACAAAGGTATGTTTTTTTGATTATATTTTGATGAAAAGTTTACACCTGAAAATCCACAGGCATATTTTCAAGAATAGTTTTTGCAGCCGCTGTTGTACTTTTGTGAAAGTTGGTGGTAAAATGATGGACATCCTGGAAACTGATAAATGGCCTGAATATTTATTGACGATCCTAAAACATCTCTCACAGTGCTAGTTGCAGAAGAAAATAAAACATAATGCTTACAGAAAACACCCCTCAACCGTTTGAAGTATACTAACCATTATGCGTATTGATCCATCAATGCATGATTAAATTTTCTTAACAAATGGTTTACATCAGTTGCAAAACTGCAATTCTTTGCTTGAACGCAGGAATTATTTAACAGTTCTTTCTTCTTCCTGATCGTTAGCTGCAAAGTTTATCCTACGTAACGTCCCAGGTCATTTTCGTAGTAGACATCATTGCGAAATTTACTATAGAGGCAGAAACTTGTCCAAGTGTTGATAGAGGAGATTCAAATCCAGAAGTAATTAATAACACGCATTCTGAAAAATCTGAGAGTTCTGGAATGTCAGTTTTAAACGTGCTTAAAGGTCTAGTTGGGTTATTGTTATCTTCGCTCTCACTGCTACTGTCACGATCCATTATCCCGTTAAGAGTTACAGTTGCTGCAAATAAGTATACTGGTATTAGTTATTTTAAATACACCAACTTGAATTTTTATTCTTGAAAATTGTAACTACTCTTTTTACTCCCATCATTTTATAAAGGGTATTCCAAAATTTTCTCCGTTGCTCAAAATGGTATTTTTCAAAGTGTGCAACTTGTTAATGGTGAGGTGCTAGAAGGTGTTCACAAACCAATAATTAGACTGTGGACATTTTTAAATACTTAAAGTTGCTATATTACAGGAAATTATTATCCACTATTTGCTGTTTCTAGAAGTTTCATTTGTCGTTCAATAATTTTTAAGCAGAAGTTTAGTGAATTATAAACAAGAATACCATTAAGCACAAAAAAAACTTAGGGCATTCCTATCATACTCATATATAGATATCCTAACACACATTTAAGTTTAATATCTCGTGCTTCGTGTTTTCACTATAAACCGCAGAAGCGCTCCTTAACATTTTGACGGGCATCTGAAAGCTATTAAATTCTTTGGTGTAGGCAATAAGTCGAAGAGAATCTATGCTTAGCACGTGCAGATGAAATGGCAAGGTCCATTTATAAAGCTGATTTAAGGAATATATTAAATGATGAACGTGCAGGTATTATTAAGGATTTTAGTACTAAAATATAATAAATAATTTTTACATCTGCTTGTGATTTAAGAAGATACACAGAATTAAGTCTACTAACTTGATAAGGATTTTATGTAAAACTTTGGGATAATCGAATCTTGAAATGAGAATTTTAATTGCTTCAAATTTTAAAAGGAGCAATTTCACTAAGGCTCGGAATTGCAGGGCTTAAACTGTTCTTAGTTTTTGATACAAATATAAAAATGCAGTGCAGTAACTATCGAGAGTAACAAATTAGGTTTAATACTAAACAGTGACATTTTAAAGAGTTGATTGATTGGTCCGTTACTTTGTGACAGTACATTTTAACAATAAAATTACTTAATTACTTTGTTAACTGTCACTATATATATTTGTGAAGATTTTACAATTGCGTTATCGTGATTTCGTAGTACAACTACATTGTCAAACTCTTAACTAGGACTAAACCAGATTTTTGGTATTTATGTTTATAAGGTGAACAGATGTGGATCTATTAGGCACTAAAACAGTTGGTACAGGACGTAATTTACTACGTCTAATTGATTCTTCAGTGAATTTATATTATGGTCCTTTGAATGTCTGTAAATTTCTATGGGTTCTAAGAAATTGAGTTTTGACCCTTTAGGTGCGTATGGAGTATTTGTAAACAATTGATATCGGGAAATGGATGGCCTGTTTCTAAGAAATGTTTAGCAAAGTGTGATTTTTCATTTTTTAGCCTATAAAAGGCATTGTGTTCTGCGAATCTTGTTTTGAAATTCCGTCCCGTTTGGCCTAAGTAGCTATTGCTCTCTTGACAATTAAGTTATAAACTCCTGATTTATTGTGTTTATTAGACTTTGACACTGAAAAATTTATTGTATAATTTTTGAGCGGGTTTTAAAGCTATTCTTGTTTTTCCGACCGGATATTTTATCCGAGATGGGACCAAAATATGTCAGAGGTATAAATGTTTTCTTTTCTCGATATTCTTTTACGGGGTTAATTAAACTGAAAGTGATTTGTTTTTGTTTACAGCTTATTAAGGTATTAATTATTTTAGATTGGATGCCATTATTGAGTGCTATATTTTTGATTGCGTTGAGTTCTTTTTTTTACGTTATTTCTACTAATAGGATATTGAAGGCTCTATAGATCATAGATCTATAGGCTGCCAGTTTTCAGGAGTTAGGGTGTATTGAGTCAGCTGGGATGGTGACATCTGAAAAGGTTGGTTTGCGAAAAATATCAAATTCTAGTCTATTTCCCTTCTTTGGAATTTATTTTATTATCTATTTCCTTTTCCAATGTGAATTTTATGTTGGAGTGTATATTATTTAGATAATTTAAAGTTTAATTTAGTTCAATATCATTTCCATGGAAACATACCAAGATGTCGTCCACATATCTAAACTAAAAGAGAATATTCTGTTCGTGTTGAGTTTTTAGAAAATTATTTTCCAGTTCTGACCTAAAAATTTCTACTAGCAAAGGATTAAGTGGTGAACCCATGGCAAGACCATCTTTTTGTTTGAAAAATTGATTATTGAACTGAAAATAATTTCCCGTTAAACAAAAATCGAACAGTTTCAATATATCTTGTTGTATTGTTATATTGATCTTGTTTTTTTTTGTAGCATAATTTCAAGAATTTCGAAACAATCCGTATTTGAGATATTGGAGAACATATTTGTTACATTGAATGAACCCAGAAGGGCGTTATTTGGGATGGAGATAGAACACAATGCCTCTTATAGGCCAAAAAATGAAAAAACCACACTTTGCTAAACATTTCTTAGAAACAGGCTATCCATTTCTCAATATAAATTGTTTACAAATACTCCACACGGTATCTAAAGTGTCAAAACTCAATTTCTTAGAATCCATAGAAATTTACAGACATCCAAAGGACCATAATATAAATTTACTGAATAGTCAATTAGACGTAGTAAATTTCGTCCTGTCCAACTGTTTTAGTACCTAATAGACTCACATCTGTCCATCATATAAACATAAATACCAAAAATCTGGTTTAGTCTTAGTTAAGCGTTTGACAATATAGTTGTACTACGAAATCGCGGTAACGCAATTGTAAAATGTTTTCAAATATATTTAGTAGCAGTTACCAAAGTAATTAAGGAATTTTATTGGTAGGGACATTTTATTTGTCTTATTTCTTCTAACGGAAATTTTATTAGTTCTCAGAAATAAAATATTGCAAAAAATAATGACGAGAATACTTTCCTTTTTAGTGTTCCGTGCAGATCATTTTCGTGCCTGTCCATCTCTCTGTCCGTCTATCTATCCGTCTGTCCATCTGTCTGTCTGTCACACCCGATTTTCTCCGGAACTATTTGACGTAGAAAGTTAAAATTTGGCACTAATATATGAATTAATGGCCTCATCAAAGCCGTGTAGTTTTGAAAGTAAAATTTTCTCTTAAGAGGTTAGTATAGGAAGTGAAAAAAAAATTACCAGGTCATCGAGTGGGGTGTCAAATGAAAGCTTGTAAAAACACATGTTCAAAAATATATATAATGTAATACGTGTGCACACTATTCTCGATGTCCTCCCCCCTTATATCGAGAAGTACTGATCAAAAAATTTTGAAAAAAAAACAAAAGTTTCAAGGTTTTCAAGTTTTCAGTAAAAAAATCGGAAAAAAAACTTTGTTGACAATTCATTTACGGTGTGTCTTGTGAAGTCATTGATCATTTTATATCTCCGTAACAAAAATTTTTATTTTAAGAACAGACAATCAACGTACGAAACACTAATTGCGCAAGACCTACTTGCACTTGGCCGGTTATTTAGTGTTTAAAACAACAGATAAATCTTCACTTAAAAATTGATAACGGCTCTATATGTCAGCTAGACGAAAATTTGACTCGACTAATTAATTCTAGTAAAATAGAGTGTAAAGCGTAAAATAAATGATTTTATACTTTAGACGAGAAGAATATGTAACAGACCAAAGGTTACTAAAAAGCTACTTACTGAGCATTAGTTACATAATAGTAAAATTGTGAACAGAATCTCAGGTACTTAGTTTTTAAAAGATCTTTGACATTAAAGGATTTTGTAGTTATTAATGGCATGTATAGGTATGACGCAATACCTCCGTATAGCAACTATTGAATGGATGATTAGCTGGTATGTACTAACACTGCCTTTGCTTTTACGCCTGTGACTTACTATTCCTTAGATATTTGTCAGCGTAGGTGAAAACTTTTACGTACTCGCAGAAAGTTGCACATACGCTTACTTCCATCAAGTTGTATTGATATGCGACGGCCGTGCCAAAAATGAAGAAACGTTATTTAGAATTTTCCAGACTTTATAGGATATATTTAAGTATATAAGAAACACCCTAGAGCCGTGGATTTTATAACTTGAAGTAATTCGTAGCGATTTTTTCAGCAATTTTTATGTCAAGAATTTTTAGTTCAATGCTTTTTAGATTGTTACTGAAATACGATCGGTAGACATTTGTTACTTATATCTAGTTAGAAGAAAGATATCGACGTGTAATTATCAGCTTCTTCTATTTTTTTTTATCTTCTTTTTATCTAAGTTATAAGAAACATGTGGTTTTATTTGAATTTTTTAGGAATAACTAAAAGAGATTTGGGAATATAGTGCTCATAGGGATTATCCTATTTTCTAAAGTTAGTCTTTCTAATAAGGACAAGTGTCTAAAATTTGGTTAAGAAAAACCAGAGCTTCAAGTATTATTTTAAATATACCCTACGATTTATCTAATTTACTGCGCCAAAAAGTTTGAGAAAACGTTATAGAATATTTTCAAAAAAACAACAAATCTATTTTCGACCTAGAATATTTTAGGGAAAGACCTATTTTTCTATTCTCTTTCTCTCCATTCTCTAGCCGTAGATTCAGAAAATAATTTCCAGAAATTTCTTTCAGTTATTTCTGTATCAGTTTTTTTTTGTATATTCCAAAGCTCTGCGATCAATGGTTTTTGATATATAACCAGAGACTTGTATTGTTTAACTACTCAGTACAAATCCATGTCATATCATATAGCCATTTTCCAGAGATCCCTCTTTTTTGCTGTATAAGGTTCTATTATAAAAGCCATCCACTATACATCATACCTAAGCAATTTCTAAACTAAAAAAGTTCTTATATAATGCAAATATTTTGGGGGACGCTGTATAAAAGTGTAGCTTTTTCTCGGCATTTTAATAACGTCCCTAAATAAAACTTCGGCATTTTACGTTCAATCTTCATTTAGTAATGCAAAAACTTTTCGCTGTTAAACTTCACCCAGTAAATGGTATGAAAAAGTTTATAAAGTATCTTGAAAGCATTCATGAAGTTATTTTGAAAGTTTGTAATAAAAGCAGCCGAAATTTGTTAAGAAAAGGATGACGATATCCCAAAGTCCTTTAATAAAGTGTAAAGGAACTTAAAATATTAAAATTCTCTGTAGCTTTAAAATTGCATCAAAGATATATTGTTTATTTGTACAAAACGTCACGGCTATCCCACAAATATCACGCGACTAGTCCTTGCTGTTCTCTCGGACCGTACATTTCAGGTTCCAGTCGACCAAGCCACCTCCGAAGTCAAGCCCATTCGAACCGGAGTCTCCCGAGGCACCGTCCTCTCCTCACATGTATTCAACGTCTTCATCGCTGATATTCCCAAGACGGACTAAACCTCCATCAACATGTATGCCGATGACACCGCCATCTCAACAAGCTGATCCTCTTCATGTTCACCAAGTCTTGCAGCACCATTCGGGCAAGTCTCACCATACGAGGCACCAAACTCCGATGGTCAAACAGCTTCAAGTACCTTGACCTCCACTACGACAAGCGGCTAGTAAGGAAGGACCAGAACGCCATCTTCCACAAAAACCAACCCACTCCTCGATAAGTTTTAGATACTTATCTGACTGCGCAAGGAATGTTCCTGATGTAATTTTACCTGGCATGGAGGCTTATATACCTCAGAATATCCTTTCAACGGCAAATTTTGGTTCGATCGAAAATGGATGGAATCTGTTCCTCGTTAACATCTTGTCAATGGTATGACAACCATAACATCATAAATTGTTCTTACCCCGAACAGATACAAACAAATAGACGACAGGCTAAGGAGGCACATAATTAAAGAATCAGAAACATCCAAACTTTATACATGTCCAAATAATTCGATGTCTTTTTGGTCGATTAAAGCCAACTTGTCAGCTGAACTATATGCTGAACACTCTAGCATTGATTTCCAGGGAAAAATGACACCCAATATTCCCAATATGCAGTCAAAGATGCCCGATATTTTCCTTAGGTAGCATGTTACAAAACGTATTTTAATGAAGTTAGACACCAAAAAAAATTCTGGTATTGATGGAATACATACTAAAGGAATATAAAAATACTGGTAGTTGTAGACTTTTCAATCTATTCTAAAGAAAAGTAATATCTTTTTCTGCTGGAAATGCGCTAAAGTTCAGTCGATACCCAACAACTACAAAAAGAGGTTGCCAAGCAACTCTCGATCTGGTTTCATTAATTTTGAAAGTTACAAATAAGAGTATTTCGAAAAACACAGTTAAATATTGTGGAGAATCTCGAGCAGTTATACTTGATATATTTGTGGCCTTCCATTGTTTTTGGAATGACAAATCATTGACTAAACTACGTTTGTATTGTATTTCTAAGAGGTTCGTGTTTATGGCTTTCGTGTTTCCTTAGGTAGCGTTCTTTAGGAGTATTAGTTGACAATTTTCATACTAGTACATCCACTATAAATGCTGTGATACCTTAAGGCTCAATACTGTCTCCTTCTCTCTTTCTCCTTTATATATACGATCTACTGGAAAGGATCATGAATCAAATTTATAGCTTTCCAAAGACAGTAAGCTTTCATCATTTATTTTGAACTCTCGAACACGAGCTATCCACGCAATCATCCGCAGACAGCAGGAAGTTGTTCAATTTCACAATGACCTGGAAAAAGTTCTTTGTTGGAGTGATAGTAGCACTTTAAATCTCGAAGAGAACAACATAATAGCAGGTTTTGACGTAAGCCTAGCAACAAATCACATATAATGAAGCAAGAGGGCATATTATACTCCTTGCTACAGGAAAATATTTTATTCAAAGATCTCCCCCGAGATTTTTACTTTTGTTCACATTTGAATGATTCTAGATTATGAAAAAACTTGTTATCCATTTTCGTCGGGCTCTCTGTTGGCACTATAATTCTCGCATACATAATAAATAAGGACAGAATGAAATCTGTAGTTTTTTAAGTGTTGTTGCTTCAAAGAAAAGGAGTGAAAGGGTGGTTGTCGATACCTTTTAATTTTAACAGTTTTACTTCCATTTTCCTTCTTTTTTTATCGAGGTAGTAAATATATTTTACTCATAATTAATTATAATAAAGCATGTAAGGGGTAAAAGGGGTGGGGGTGGGAGGAATTCAGATGTGTTACTTCGTATATATCGTAGTCCTACGTCCTTTACAGGGTTCTTGCAGTCGAAAACTCTAAAAATTAGTATAATATTTTATAACTTTAAGTTTTAACGGGGCAAGGGGTTGAAAAGTGTAGGGGTCGTTAAATATTCTAAAGTTTTAATGATAATCTTTGGTTGAGGTAATGCACAGGTTTTAAGCCTATTATTTATAGTAAAATATATAAGGGATGGTTGGCTTCGTATTTCTTGTATTGAAGGTTCTTTTCAAGATTTTTAGAGTCACGGAATCTAAATGCTATAATATTTTTTCATTATTTCCAATGTTAACTGTGAAGGAGACTGAGAAAGACGGCGGCCATTAAATAGAGAATAATTTTAGTAGTATTATAAGCAATTTCTCTGGGTAAGGATAATAATAAAGCATAAATATATAATGGCGGGGATCGTTAAATATTGTATAGTTTTAATAGTATAGTCATTGCTTGACACTAGAAAACAAATGTATGATCTATTCAATATGTCCATAATAAAAGATTTTAAATGTACCGCAGAAAAACCAAAACAATGTTTTTTACTTTCTACGATAGCAATAAACGTTGTTTTAATTTTACTGTATAATTAAACGCTTTGATTATGGACATATTGAATACACCATACTCGTCACCGTCGACGGATTTCTTTCTAATACCTTCACTATCAATGCCGGTGTGCCCCAAGGCTCCATACTGTCTTCTACTCTCTTTCTCATTTACATTAACGATCTGCTGGCAGGGACTAGGAATCCAATCTACAGTTTTGCAGATGAGAGTACGCTTATCTCTTCATTTAGTTTGAACGCTAGAACATCTGCTACTCATTCAAATATCCATAGACAGCAGGAAGTTATTGAACCTAACAAAGACCTAGTAGAAATCCCATCTTTGTGTGACAGTAACTAATTAGAATTTAACGCGACAAAAACTAACGCGACAGTTTTTCCCTATAAAAGTTAACGTTGCTGAACCCGAAATACTTACTCTATATATATATATATATATATATATATATATATATATATATATATAGTAATGTATATGTATATATATATATATATATATATATATATATATATATATATATATATATACATACATATATATATATATATATATATATATATATATATATATATATATATATATATATATATATATATATACATATATATATATATATATATATATATGTATATATAAATATATAGGGTGCCACATATGTATGGAATAATAGAATAATGATTCCACAGGATTTATTAATCACTGTTGTTTAAATAAACGTTATAGCGGTTTAAACAACGCACATGCTGACTTTGACAATAAAATGTTTTGAACTGTAAGTTTGGGGAAATTAAGCCAACTTGATTTTTTTTAAAAGGAAAGCCCTGTATATTATTTTATTTTTGAGTCCTACTAAAAATTGTAGATATTATTTGTTTAACATACCATATGTCTAAATTGAACTGTTTTGGAATCATTGTCATTGGAAATTTAAAATAAAAAAAAGAAAAAAAAAACTATTTACAGATACTCTAGGTTTATTTTTAAGGGAACAATTGCTCAAAATGTTTACCACTAACAGCGTGGCAATGACCCAATCTGCGATAAACAGCCTGAACAGAGTTTTGCACAGAATCCGAGGTGATCTGTGCTACTTCATATTGAATTCTTTGTGGTAAGATCGGGACTCCTAATGTACCATTATGATTTTACGCTCAAATTGCAGTTTTACAAAATGCCCTCAATAAATCATTTCTTGACGCGTTGAGTCGTTACCTGACAGTAAATGTTTGACACAAGCCACCTTAAAAAAAAAATAATTTGATCTCCTTAATTTCAAATATCAATAATTCCAAAACAGTTCAATTTAGACATATGGTATGTTAAACAAATAATATTTAGAATTTTTAGTAGGGTTCAAAAATAAATTAATATACAGGCCTTTCAATTAAAAAAAAATTAAGATGGCGTAATTTCTTCGAATTCACAGTTCGAAACATTTTATTGTCAATGTCAGTATGTGCGCAGTATAACACTCTATAACACACATAATAAACAACATAAACACACATAATAAACAACAAACGGCGATATTTTCCTATAAAAGTTCACGTTGCTGAACCCAATATACTTACGCCAGGACACTACATCGTCACTCAATTTGCTGGGCGTTCTATGTCTTGACATAAACACGTTGCATGCATAGCAAAGAGAGCTTATCAAGAGCAAGAAATATTATTTTAAACTAGAAAGCTTTACACTTTACAACTGTTAATTCTGTACAAAGCTGAAGTTTGACCAACGATAGAATAATGCTCTCACGTTCGAGGCTTTGCTTCCTAATATACGCTGCATTTGTTGGATTGTATGTAGATATATATATATATATATATATATATATATATATATATATATATATATATATATATATATATATATATATATATATATATATATATATATATATATATATATATATGTACATATATATATATATATATATATATATATATATATATATATATATATATATATATATATACATATATACATATATATATATATATATATCTATATATATATATATATATATATATATATATATATATATATATATATATATATATATATATATGTATATATATATACTTTTTGCAATTTTCGAAAATTTAAAGACTTGTTTTATATCCTAGTATATATTTTTGGCGTTTCAACAATGAGTTTTATTTCAAATTTGAATGTTTTTATTTCAAATGTATTTTATTTTTGGGTAACATATCAAACTTCCTCTATCGTACATAGAAAAATGGCACCAAAGATGCAGGATTTTGGCTTCATGCTTTTTCTTATGGGATTTATATATATATATATATATATATATATATATATATATATATTATATATATACATATATATATATATATATATATATATATATATATATATATATATATATATATATATATATATATATATATATATACATATATATATATATATATATATATATATATATATATATATATATATATATATATATACATATATATACAGTCGACACTGTTTATAATGAAACTCTATATAGTGAAAAACTTTCTATAGTGAAATTTCGGTCAACATTTTGGTCTTTCACTATTTAGAGTGTCGACTGTATATGTATATATATATATATATATATATATATATATATATATATATATATATATATATATATACATATATGTATACATATATGTATACATATATGTATACATATATGTATCCTAGCAACAAATCGCTTATAAAGAAGCAAGAGGGCATATTATATTTCTTGCTACAGGAAAACATTGTATTCAAAGATCACCCCCGAGATTTTTACTTTTCTACACACATTTTTTGAGTGTATTGATGAAATATATATAATATATATATATATATATATATATATATATTATATATATATATATATATATATACTTTTTGCAATTTCCGAAAATTTAAAGACTTGTTTTATATCCTAGTATATATTTTTGGCGTTTCAACAATGCACTCAAAAAATGTGTGTAGAAAAGTAAAAATCTCGGGGGTGATCTTTGAATACAATGTTTTCCTGTAGCAAGAAATATAATATGTCCTCTTGCTTCTTTATAAGCGATTTGTTGCTAGGATACGATCGACTTCACGTCAAAACCTATATATATATATATATATATATATATATATATATATATATATATATATATATACTTTTTGCAATTTCCGAAAATTTAAAGACTTGTTTTATATCCTAGTATATATTTTTGGCGTTTCAACAATGCACTCAAAAAATGTGTGTAGAAAAGTAAAAATCTCGGGGGTGATCTTTGAATACAATGTTTTTCCTGTAGCAAGAAATATAATATGTCCTCTTGCTTCTTTATAAGCGATTTGTTGCTAGGATACGATCGACTTCACGTCAAAACCTGCTATTATGTCGTTCTCTTCGAGGTTTAAAGTACAGCGAATCTGAGTGAAATGTGTGATCAATTTTGACGTATGATTTGGCTTGGTATACTATGGATTGTAAGATACTAGTTTTTTGAGCTTATTGAGAGGTGAGTTGAAAGCGCTTTTAATTGGCAGCGGAAGTTTATTCCATTCGTGGATTTTTGAAAGATGACATAGTTTAGGGTACTTCATGTGATTTCATTTCAGGATTTATGGGCGATTCGTTGAATTTTGTTATAATTATCTAATATTAATATGTTGCGAGGTCTAGAAATACCTGGTTGTAAGATAGATGATTTAGTAACCTCTTATTTTCGTGGCAAATTCCTACGCCTCCATCTCGTTTCTTTTATTACCTTAATCTTCTGGTAGTATAATGATCAAATAATAGAGGTGTAGCTTATAGAACTTATTTTCTGTTACACTGACAGTGAATATTTTGCCTTTCTTTTTGCTACAGGCAGAAACCTGTTCTGTTCAATATGGCAAGTGACTTTCTCTTCTACTTTATAGTTCAATCAAGCTTATTCTTTCTAAACGAGAAAAGGGCATAATAAATATGCTAAATTGAGCAAAGATTGCAAGAAACTGAAAAACCACCTAAGGCCAATTTCTAAAGAGCGCCAAACCTCCAAGAACCTCAATAAAAACAAAGGTATATATACATATATATATATATATATATATATATATATATATATATATATATATACATATATATATATATATATATATATATATATATATATATATATATATATGTATATCAAAACCCCATAAGAAAAAGCACGGAGCCTAAATGCTGTAAGTTTAGTGCCATTTTTCTATGTATGACAGAGGAAGATTGATATGTTATCCAAAAATAAAATACATATGAAGTAAAAACACAAATTTTAAGTTCAAATAAAACTCATTTTAAATTATATATAAATAAATATATATATATATATATATATATATATATATATATATATATATATATATATATACATATATGTGTATATATATATATATATATATATATATATATATATATATATATATATATATATATATATATAGATATTTATATATATTAGGGTGACCGCAAAAAATCGATGTCGGAACGATTCCCTTTTCCAGATATTGAGATAGCCGAAATTTGAGCTCGATTAAACGACGTTAACCCGTGCCGCTCGTCGCTCAAAGTTTGAAAAAATCCAAATTTTTGGCCAAAAAGCTGACATATGGCGCCATAACTCCAGAACGGTAAATAATAGAAACACGCTTAATATCTCAAAAGAAAGCTAATGTTGTTCTTCAAAATTTGTATTCTATACATAATTGTTGTTATTTTAAGTCAAACCGAGTTACAACAGCCTTTAGCCCCAAAAACGTGACCTGGTACCAGTAGGAGCCAGTTCGGGAGTATTCTAAGAATTTTACGGGTTTTTACATAATGTGTCTTGGAATTAACATTTTTTTGTTAAAAAGTATTTTGGAACTCAATTTTCAAACATAAAGAGGCTTTTGTTCAAATTTAATCTTTTATTATATGGGGATTACCTGACTAGTTTACCAAAGAAAGATCCGTTTGACAGGTAAAAAGGAGGGTGAATCTAATTTCTATTTTAGGGATGGTGATTTTACTTCAGCGTACAACCGACCTTTTATTTATTCAGTTTAGATTCTAAAGTGCCTTTGAGCTGGTTAGATCGAACAATTATCTAGTGAGATATTTTAAGACACTGAAGAGGACAGCATCTACCAGGAACTTGAGAGCTTGGAGGAAATGGACATATCTGAAGAAGCTGCAGAAGATCCAGGACCATCTGAGAGCAAGAGGATGAAAGTTTCATTTGCAAGGGGCGTTAAAGAGATTTTATACATGAAATTGTCCATTTTATCAGATCGATGTAAGGTATCCGACAGAAATGCCACGAGAATTTTAATAGCTACTCTAGAAGCACTAAACCTTGACCCTCTTGAGTACAAAGTCTCGAAAACTTTATTACATGATAGAAGGCAAATATTCAGAGAACAATATAATAAAAAAAAAAATTTGATAAAGTAAACATTCCTGAAAAAGAGCCCGTGGTTGTCCATTGGGACGGTAAACATTTACCGGGTGTTTTAGAAAATGAACAATGTGAGCGAATAGCTATGGCTATTTCATATGGCGAAAAGGAACAGCTACTGGGAGTTCCTGTAACAGCAAACAGTTCTGGAGAGGAGCAAGCCGTAGCCGTATATGAATGCCTACATGAATGGGGTCTTCTCAACACCGTCAAGGCGATGTGCTTCGACACTACAGCATCCAACACGGGAAGACTCAAAGGAGCATGCGTCATATTGGAGCAAATGGAAGAGAATTGTTATACCTAGCTTGCCGTCACCATATCTTGGAAATTCTGTTAAGAGGCGTATTCGACACAAAAAAGGGATCAACCACTGGACCTCATCCAGACATTTTCAAGAGATCTAATACAAAAGCAGCTAACTCCAGAAGTAATTGCAAATGTTACTGCTGAATTCGAGACCAAATTAACTGAGAGCCACCCCAGAGATGACTACAAGGAGCTATTGCAGTTGGTTCTCGTATTTGTTGGATCACTAAACGGCAATGTTGTGGGTTTTAGAACTCCAGGAGCCATTCATCACGCTAGGTGGATGGCAAAGGCTGCTTAAAAATGTTCATTTTTCGTCGTCAATTTAAGATGTCTAAAGAAGAAGAAAGTTCTGTGCGTGCCATTTCTGTTTTCCTAGTTAAAATTTATTGTAAAGCTTGGTTCAATGCTCCAGACGCTCATCTTGCACGAAAGCAAGATTTAGGTATTTTGCATAGTCTGTTAGACTATAAAGAATGTGACAACGACATTGCAGAAATAGCCCTGACCAAATTTTCGAACCATTTGTGGTATTTGAATGCAAAGTTGGTGGGATTATCGTTTTTTGATCTCACCATTACAGACAATGAAAAGTTGTTAATGGCTAATAAATTGCTCAGTAGCACAGATGAACCATCACAGAACGCTAGGGTTGTAAATCCAAAAGTTAGGAAAGAAAACTTAAAAGAGGTAGTTGATGGAGGATTGGTAAATTTACTTAACAAAGAAACGTTTACATTCTTTGACCAATTTAATATAAAAACAGATTTCCTAAGATAACATCCAAACACCTGGCCTCAAAATAATGACTTCCAAGAAGGATTGTAAATTGTCAAAACATTAAAAGTAGTTAATGATATGGCTGAGCGTGGTGTTAAATTAATAACCGACTTTAACGACCTTCTGACAAAAGATGAAGACCAAAAGCAATATGTCCTGCAAGTTGTAAGTAAATGCCGAGCATTATATCCTGACGTTTCAAAAACTACTTTAACAAAAGCTCTAGAATAGATTAGATAACTATGTAAAATTATCAACTCATGTAGGTACTACGTCTGTATCTTTTCTGTGTCTGTTTTGTATGTATTATATACCTAATTTTTATATTTTAAAATAAAAAAATGTCATTACACTTATCAGTATTACTTGTTTTTTTATTATATTTCTCTACTTTAAAACTCAAAAATATACCAAAAAAAAGCAAAATTTATCACACAAAATATACGAAGCATGCTCCTAATGGTACCAGGTCACGTTTTTGGGGGCTAAAGGCTGTTGTAACTCGGTTTGACTTAAAATAACAACAATTATGTATACAATATAAATTTTGAAGAACAACATTAGCTTTCTTTTGAGATATTAAGCATGTTTCTATTATTTACCGTTCTGGAGTTATGGCTCCATATGTCAGCTTTTTGGCCAAAAATTTGGATTTTTTCAAACTTTGAGCGACGAGCGGCACAGGTTAACGTCGTTTAATCGAGCTCAAATTTCGGCTATCTTAATATCTGGAAAGGAGAATCGTTTTGTGGGGTCCAGATGAACAACATTCCGACATTTTTTTCCTCCTCTATGAAATCCGGTCACTCCAATATATATATATATATATATATATATATATATATATATATATATATATATATATATATATATATATATATATTTATATATATATATTAAATATATATATATATATATATATATATATATATATATATATATATAAATATATAAATATATATATATATATATATATATATTATATATATATATATATATATATGTATATATATACATATATATATATATATATATTATATATATATATATATATATATATATATATATATATATACATATATATATATATATATATATATATATATATATATATATATATATATATATATTTATATATATATATATATTTATATTATATATATATATATATATATATATATATATATATATATATACATATATATATATATATATATATATATATATATATATATATATATATACATATATATATATATATGTATATATATATATATATATATATATATATATATATATATACATATATATATATATATTATATATATATATATATATATGTATATATGTATATATACATATATATAATATATATATATATATATATTTATATATATATATATATATATATATATATATATATATATATATAAATATATATATATATATATATATATATATATATATAATATATATATATATATATATATATATATATAAATATATAATATATATATATATATATATATATATATATATATATATATATATTATATATATATATATATATATATATATATATATATATATATATATTATATATATATATATATATTTATATATATATATATATATATATATATATATATATATATATATATATATATATATATGTATATATACATTGTAACATGTGAAACTGTCCTCAGTTTGAGGCATCTTTTTTTTTTTTTTTTTGTACCCTGTGAGAAGTTGTTTGTCCCACGCTTGAGCGCAACTTTGTACCGTTTGAATATTGGATGCCCCAAGCTTGAGTCCAATTTTCTTGCAGCCCCGCTTTAATTTCTGATAATGAATCGAGTGAATCCTGATTTTAAAAGAACTAAAGAAATTAAACACACACTAGCTCAGTTTTCTTTGGTAGAGAGATATGGGTAAGAGATAATTTTTGTACGTCTTTTTGGAATTATTTTCTATTTTTAAAGAAACCTCAGCTGTACGACTTTTTGGGCACCATTCATTTTAAAATAGAAAGGATCTAACTTCAGCTAAAAAAAATGAAAAAAATACTGAAAGGGTGTACTGTTGGTAAATAAAAAAAATCAGTTTGGTACAGCCGTTCTTATCCTGAAAAGTAAGATAGGTATTCAGTGAGACACTAGCTTTAATCAACAAAAAGAAAATTTATTCAAGTTTTTAAAAATAAAAAGTTCTAACCTTTGCAGTTTTACAGGATTACCTAAAAATTTTAGCCTAACTGGTAGTTATGACATTTAAATTCTAAGCTCTGACTACTCCCGAAGACGAAAAATAGTGCTTTTCACTTCACTTTTTAGTCAGTTCATATTGCTGTTAAGGCACTACTCAGGGATAAGTCTATGGAAGGATGTTTTGGTAACTTACTGTTTTTATTTCGGCTTCGATGGAACACGACCGATTTCACACTTTTCTAGTAAACACTTAGAGAGCTCACTACGGCTTTTCGTTAAAAAAAACTTGTGCATTATTTAGCTCTCATGATTGTTGTTATGAGCTTTTACTACAGCTCAGTCGAAGGAAGCTCTTTGGCGGCTCCGATGAAAATTCGCCTGGCTGCGGCTTGATGGTACTCAGCCTCGGCGGCTAGATGGAAATAAGCCTAGACAGTAGTTCTTCGGACCCTTAAATAAACCGTGCGAACTCTGCCTGTAATATGGCGACGCCGGAACCAAAACTGCGGATACACACATTTCACCAATCGCGGCGTAGCGGTAGATTCGGTCAGAAACCCGCACAGCGCACTATATACCGAACGGCTTGGAATTTCTTATTAATATACCGTTCGATACAAAAATGAAAATAAGTACAATTTGAAGTGAAAAATCAGTAACATTACATGGTCTTAAAATCTAGGAAAAAATGAATGTTACATTTACCCCCTTCCAAAAAAAAATAGACTACACTAGTCTATTAAAGTTAGGCTACTTATGAAAAGGTACAAAGTGGTACACTATCATTTAATACTAAGGTCAGAACTTAAAACAAAAGTACAAACTTCGGACCTTACTACTAGACTTAATTCAATTAAGCACTAATATTAAGTACAATGAAAACCAAATGAAAATCTTTGCATGATCACAAGAATCTTATAACTAGACTTAACTTAATTAGACACTAAGGTTAAGTACATCAAAAAGCAAATAAAAATCCTTGCATGAACATAAGAAATACCTTTCCAAAATAACAATCGCGGTCTTCTTATATAAAAGAATCAGCTCTGTTATTGTTACCAAAACAAAAAAATAACTTTGTCTAGACTCTTGTCTAAATCAAAAAAAGTGAACTGAAATAAAATATGAACACCCCCTTAAAATATTTTAAGGATTGTCTGAAAATTTTCTATTTCAGCAGCAAAAGAAATTTATAAAAATTCTTAAATAAAGAAAAAAAATAAAAAAATGATTCTAGTGCAAACACTTACACTAAAAAGAAAAAGTCTTGTCAGACCATTTAGCACTAGGCCAAAAAAAATATATCTGGATAAATATCCAGACAAACGCTCGGGAAAAATCGCCATCCATGCTCTAGCTCATCGCTAAGAGAACATTCTAAATCTAGTATCACTACTAGTCGCACTCGGAAAATAATCGCACTCTATCGCGCAATGTCGACGTCCTAAGACATCTAGACATGCTAAAATCGCTAGGGAAAACGCTCTGGTTGATCGCCAGAAAACAACGTCAGCTTATCGCCAACAAAACACTCTGGTATATCGCCAGAAAAAACTCGGCTCCTTGCCAAGAAAACACTCGGTAAATAGTCCTCGACTACACAAAGCCTGCGTTCTAAAAGAACAATCTCGCCATTAACATAGTGAGCAGCTATAAAAGCTAACAATACCACTATAGGCACAGTGAATAGCTATAAAAAGCTAAAATTCACTCTAAACACAGTGAATAGCTATAAAAGCTAAAATTCACCAAACTGAATGATCCTGCTTCACAAAGCAATGTTCACTAAGAACAGAATGATTAGTCTGCGCACAACTAACATTCAAGGAAACATTCCCAACATAACTATATGAGACAGCAAGTCTCGAAATAGGACCTCCCTAAAGTCATAATCCTAAATATAGGAGTCCATAAGCAAAACGACTCAAAATCTCGCATTTTGAGCACATGCCCTCAGGCAACCAACATACACCGAAATATATACAGAAATATGTACAGAAATATATACAGGAGTTCAAATCCCAAACCCTTGGTTATGATAACTCCATACTGAGCTTGGTGAAAGCTCTTAGCAAAAGCTAATCAAATCTTCGGCACATCGCACCAAAGTGACAAATCTGCCTAGAAACATGAGCCGGAAAAAACGCCCTCCGTCATCCTTCAGGGTGGCTACACAGAGATATAAAATTTAACCAGCATTGCGCTTTTCCAAGTTGCATGAAGAACCCTCTTGTACTGGTCTCGCCCTAGAACAACAACGAAAAACATTCAATCCATCCCACATAACAGGAGACAAACACCTCACCACGATATACTGAATGGTGGAGACAATAAAATACAGAATTGGTGACCCTCGTGTCCACCAACAAAAGGGAGTAGATTATAGCATCCACTAAACTGAAACGGTGTCTACCACACCACCATAAGTCAAAAAAAATTTAATCAATAGGGTGTTCCGAAACACACTACTGCCAACAGCCTGTCACCACTAATAGGCTAATTGGAGCTGAGGTCGACTACAGTAGCTAGGCTCTCCTTTGGTTCAAATAGAAATAACCATTGGGTAACAAAACCCCTAAAGCTCCCAAAGGTCAAACGTTCACCCCCCATAGACTACCCTTCCAATCAGTCTGTTCCTCAGGAAGACTAACTCCCTGCCAAACGTCGTAACGGCATCTGTTAGCACCCGGTGCATCACAGCCTGTAAAAAACAGATAACTCATGGGATACAACCAAAAAGGTTTATAAGGTTAACTTAACCAAGCTTCTAACGGAAATTTCCAAAAAAAACGAAAATGAGCTTAAAAAGCTACATGAAGCAAAAATTTCTCTATTTTTCGTGGCAACGCAACAAAAATGTTGAAGACGACAAGAGCTTTTCCAGCTTAATCAGAAACAAGAAGAAAACATCGTTGACAGCTAAAATATTCGATCATGGTGTTAATCGTCTTCCTAGACAATAGCCTCTAGAAGAAACTGCTACAGGTATCAGGCATAACCGTTTTCTGTCAGCCCAAACTCCTAGATTACCTCTTGGAAATCTAAAAATTCGGTTAGGAATCTTCCTTCACTGCGCTTAGCCTCTCTTGACAAGGTTCTCATCTCGGTATCAGATTTTGATCATTTCTTTGTGAAACGACTGTCTTAGTCTGCTCTCATCTCTTGTAAATGATCAGCCTTTAGTTCTCCTGCAGAACTTCAATTTTCTATCAATCTGATAGTAAACCGAAAAAAAAAACTCAACATACGCCTATGAGTCCATGCAAAAAAATTTTAAAAAAAATTAGTGACTCAAAGGTAACGTTTAAAACGGCTCTGAAAAAAAATAGAAAATACCCTCAGTTTGTCAATTCAGAAGAAGATCTAAATCAAAATAATCCAAGTCTTAGACTTACTGGATAAACCAAAATCAATTTACTCTTAATTGCACCCAACATATACCACTAAGGTAATAAAAATACACCCACTCGGGTAACAAACTTTGAAATTGCTCTTAAAAATTTTGACTCTACATCACACTACACGAGCTACATCTTGCGCTTGTCCTAACTCAAGATCACCTTGGATTGCCTCTAATCAAAATTTCGCTTCCAAGTGTCAAGAACTGGATATTATTTGGGGTCATAAGCAAATCAAATCCCGCGACCACCGACATACCAGTCTTATGATATATCCTGAGTGTGACTCCTTCGCAAGCTCGCAAAACTGAGTCGATGCTAAACATCAACCACAATCAACCTAAGTTTGGGATATGGCCAATACCCAAAACCTTAGCATTAAACAATAAAAGTAAGCTATTCTCTGCTCAACTTTTATAACAGTCAAAAAAAACGAGGTCGTCACCTCTACAGAGCAACATCAAAAAAAAAATTTAAGCAATTAAGATAATGTAAATATAAATTATTCTTCTTCTGACAAACTTTCACTAGGGTTAGGTCCGTTGAATGGTTTTAAGTCTTTAATATGCCATCATCCTATTTTAGTCCCATCTAAATTAACTAAACCATAAACTAAATCTGAAATCTTTTCTCTAATCATGCAATGCACATACTTAGGTACCAACTTAGATGTGAATTTATCTGCTGCACTGGAAAGAATTTTATTTTTTCGCCAAACGTGATCACCTATTTTAAAGGAAAAATCCCTTTTTCTAAGGTTGTAAGACTTACTGTTCCGTTCATAAGCCTTATGTATCCTACTACGCACGTCGGTGAAAATATCTTTTAAACCCTTTAAATTTTCGGCGTACGCACCCCTGTTACCCGGAATTATTTCGCTGTCAACATTGACATCCAAATCTAAGTTTTTTATAATACGATCCAAATAGAGGTATATGTCTGCCGTACTAAGAAAGACGGTGTAAACCCTGTTACTTCGTGTCTTGCGGTGTACACGGGATTAAAAACGGATGTTAAAACCATAAGTTTCACTTAAGCTCTTAAAACTCTTAGAGGTAAACTGAGTACCGTTATCGCATATCGAAAGCGATGAAACTCCGTGGATTAGAAAAATATCGTTTTCTAAAATTTTCAAAAAGCATTCGGCTTTAGAGCTTTTCAAAGGAAATAACACGGTATACTTTGTTAACCAGCAAGAGATTACGAAAAGTCATTTATTTCCTTGTTTTGAACGTGGAAATGGACCTACTAGATCAGCTGCTATGACTTGAAAAGGGTAATTGACCGTTTTCTCTTTTCCCATCAGTCCCATAGGTAGTGTATTTGGAGATTTCTGCGCTCCACATACTTCACAAGTCCTCACAAACTTTAAGATATCAAAACGCATTTTTGGCCAATAATACTGTTCCTGAACCCTGTGAAGAGTTTTATAAAAAATCAAAATGACCAGAAGTAGGAGGAGTGTGACACATGTCTATAACTTCCTCTCTCTGTGGTTTAGGAACTAGTATTTTCCACTCGGGTACATTAACTTTTAAAGGCAACTTGTTTGGGATAAACTTGTACACGAAATCATTTTCCATCTTCCACTGCGGAAAATTTTGAGGGAATTCTTTAATTTGCTGCCGTAAATTATCGTACCATGGATCATTGCGATCTATATCAACTGTATCAATTCTTACGCCAATCTGTGCATTAAGACTGTTTTCGTCCACTGTATGATCTGGGATTCTTGACAAGGCGTCAGGAATAACATTGTGGACTCCTTTTCTATGAATTAAATTAAAAGTATGTTGTCTCAGCCTAATCGCCCAACGCGCTAGTTTGCCACTAGGGTTTTTAATAGAATTAAGCCACAATAAACTATAATGGTCTGTTATGACCGTGAAAGGAACACCTTCTATGTAAGGTCGAAACTTTTCGATGTTAAAGAGTACTGCTAAACATTCTTTTTCAACAACCGAATAGTTACGTTCAGCCTTTGATAAAGTTCTACTGGCATACGCTATCACTCTTTCCTCACCATTGATTTTCTGTGTTAGGACGCCCCCTAAACCGGTATTAGAAGCATCGCTAGAAATATAAAACTGTTGGGAAAAATCTGGTTGGGACAAAATTGGAGCTGAAACCACTAGCTCTTTAATCTTTATAAAAGATCTTTCTGCTGCGTTTGTCCAATCTATCGATTGTCCTTTTTTCGTCCTTTCAAAAGATCATTAATAGGCGACAACAAGGTAGAAAAATTCTCAATAAAACGTCTGTACCATGAACACATTCCTATGAAGCGCTGAACTTCCGTAGTATTAGTAGGTCTCGCATAATTAACCATGCTTGCTACTTTATCCGGATCGGTACGCAAGGAATTTGAGCCTACTATATAGCCTAAAAACTTTAGAGAAATTTTGAAAAAAATCACATTTGCTCAAATTTATCGTCAGTCCGGCCTCTTTCAATTTATTTTTTACTTCTTTAAGTAAGCGTATATGCGATTCGAAGTCTTCCGATGTTACTAAAATATCATCGAGATAGGTAAAAATATGTGGCTAATATTTCGGACCAAATATAGCGTCCACTAAACGTTGCTGAGTTTGAGCAGCGTTCTTTAGACCAAACGGCATAGTGACGAACTGAAATAGACCTCGGCCTACTACTGCAAAAGCGGTCTTTTCCTTAGAGGATTTGTCTAAAGGAATTTGCCAGAAAACCTTTCTAAGATCTATCGAAGATACATACTTAGCATTCCTGAGTGATGTCAAAATTCTGTCGATGTTCGGTAAGGGATAGTTATCAAATTTGCTGACCTCGTTGAGCTTTCTTCCGTCAAAGCATAGACGATACTGCTCCGAGTTTCAACATTTCGTCTAACTCCTTACAAAATTCTGTCGATGTTCGGTAATGGATAGTTATCAAATTTGCTGACCTCGTTGAGCTTTCTTCCGTCAAAGCATAGACGATATCACTCCGAGTTTCAACATTTCGTCTAACTCCTTATTTAATACTTTTGACATGTACGGAGACATGGCGATGGGCCTTGTCTTTACAGGACTGGCATCAGCCGTATCTATAGACATGGTGATTTTTTTCGTTCGGCCTAACCTATCTTTACTACTTATTTCTTTGAAAGAGCTTATTACTTTTTCTGCCTTTAAGCGTTCCGTCCGCGAGAGATCATCTAGGGTACATAGACGCGAGAAAAGGTTTTCTAAAGAACTTTCTGAATAACAATCTTTAAAACTTGTATGAGAAGTGACTTCTAGGGACTGTGGATACCACGAATTATCTTTAAAATTTACTAAAATTCCGAATTTTTGTGCAAAATCACATCCTAAAAACCAAAGTATGTGATAGAGAAGGTACTACTAGAGCAGAGATTACTAAACAATGACCATTGCAGACTAGCGGCAACTCAACCGTACCTAAAACTTTTAGACGGCTGCCATCTGCAGTGGTAACACTTCTATTTTTGACATGGCATATTTTTATACTTAAACGACTTAAAATTTTAATACCATTCTGACCTACAACGGAGGCATTTGCACCAGAGTCAAATAAAGCCGAGAAAATGGGCACCTAATAGATTTATCTTTATATGCGGTCTATTATCTGAATATTTATGCACGAATAAAGGAGACATGTGACCATTTGGAGAAGCAGGAGTTTTAACTTGAGAAGGAGAATTTTTATTAGACTTAAAAAAATCAGAAACTTTTTGTAACCATTTAGTCCAATCTGATCTATTGGAATATTTTTGTCCATCCGTGTTTCTAGAACGTTTTGGATTAGGGGCTTTACTGCGAACGTGAGCTTGTGACTTAGCCGAATGATTAGAGGCTTTTTTGTGGGACTTAGGGTATCCGCCTCGGTAAAATACCATCCTTACTCGTTTTTTGTACATTTGGGGCATGATGTTAGTCTCACACCAGTTGTTCCACATTTGAAACAAAATACCCTCTTTGGTGCTGTACAATTTTGGTAAGTGTGATTCGGGCCTGTGCAATTCCAACACGTGAAAATTGCCTTAGGTGAAACCGGCTTGTCGTTCACTTTAGCTGCAGTGTCGCTAATTTTAGAGTCATTATCTTTTCTTTTACCCGTTTTCTGGTTACTCCTAGGGTTCCGATTTACATTCCCAACCTTATTTGTCGAGACTCCACTTCGGCCATTTGGATTATACTCTACTTGATGTATATTAGTTTCGCTTTTTGGTCTGCTCTTTTCCAACAAATAATCGGACTCTTCAAGTTTTCTACATAACCCGGCGAGTTCGGCTACCGAATTAATATCTAGTAGAGCTAACCGATTGACGAAACTAGGCAGAATATTCCTCCGTATAAATTTAACTTTGGTACTTTCCAAAGGCTTGATGGACAACCTACTAAATAAAGATTCCATGTGGGCAATAAAAATCACAGTGGACTCATTCTTCTTTTGTCGCCTCCTCTTTATTTCCGACCACAATTCTTCATCATCATCACAGTGCAAGAAGTCCTTCTTTAGCCTATCTACCAAGGAATGCCAGTCGTTGACACTTGATTTTATGCTTCTAAACCAAATGAAGGCATCGCCAGTGAAAAATTCAACAGCAGAGCTGAAAAGTTCATCTTCCGATACTTTCCTAGCTTGTGCTATTTCAGTCAGCCTCTCCAAAAAAGGATAGAGTCTCTTTGAGTCTCCATTAAATTTCAATTGCCATTCGCTGACAGGAATATTTCTGGCTGCGCAATTCACGATTGGAGCTGGTACGTTTATGACTGGGTTGTAATAGGCAACTGTGGTAACTCATGACCAGGAGCTATCTTTTCTGCAAGATTTGCTTCCATGAGCACACACGTAGCTATTGTTTCCTGAACATATTTGGAAAACTTCGACGCTTCCTCTTCGTCATCCGGCATGGGAATTCTCTGTACGCGACCCGCAACATGCGATAAACGTGACTTAACCCGGTGTACAAGTGAATCATTTGGATCGCCGTCATAACTATCGATTAAGTTTTGGATAGAATTTAAACTCTTTTCGATACCAGCCGTTTCTTCTTTAAAAGACAGAGTGTCATCCCCTATTTTTATCGTTTTTCCGGGCTCATTAATTTCTTTACTTAAGATCCTCGTTAGAATCTTTCTTTTATCCGCGACCGGACGTTCTGAGAAAGTACGACGGATTTTCAGTTCATAGTCTAACTCATATTCCAGTAGGTGATTGACTTTAAAATTGAAGGCTTCCATGATAAATGAATAAAATTTAAAAGAACTGTTTAAAAAGTCTTGAAAGTATTTCTCCTGTGCTCCTAATAGTCAAAAAAATAAAAAAATATGTAAGGCACTTAAAATATGTAAACTTCTTTACCAAACATTTAAAAAATCTTCGACAATTTCAAAAAAATTTCTAAGTATCGCCTTGTATTAAAATTCTTTTACCAAATATGTTAAGAATTTTCAACAAAAAAATCTCCAGATATCGTTTTGTATCAGCTAAGTATTTTTAATATTCATGCAAAACATCGGTGAGAAGAAAGAACAGTTTTTTGTTCGGTTAACCGCAAAATAAATCTAACACTGCAAAAAATTAAAGTAAACCAGTACATCTGCTAATCTGAACTATAAAGCTAGCTTTTAAGAAAAAAACAGGGATCACTTATCTTAGAGTCTATTAACAAATTCAAATATCTATACCACCATCAGATAAGTTGAAATAAAAAATTCTACAAATTTCCTGCTTTTGTCTTACTGCTATAATGTAGTTTCGTTTAATAAATATTATGAAATAAAAATATCTGCAAAGTTAGAGCTTTTACTTTGTTCGAAAGCTAGTACACTGAACCCTTTAAAAAATAAAATTCCAAAAGCCCCGCGTTGACAGCGCTATTTTGTAACATGTGAAACTGTCCTCAGTTTGAGGCATCTTTTTTTTTTTTTTTTCTGTACCCTGTGAGAAGTTGTTTGTCCCACGCTTGAGCGCAACTTTGTACCGTTTGAATATTGGATGCCCCAAGCTTGAGTGCAATTTTCTTGCAGCCCCGCTTTAATTTCTGATAATGAATCGAGTGAATCCTGATTTTAAAAGAACTAAAGAAATTAAACACACACTAGCTCAGTTTTCTTTGGTAGAGAGATATGGGAAGAGATAATTTTTTGTACGTCTTTTTGGAATTATTTTCTATTTTTAAAGAAACCTCAGCTGTACGACTTTTTGGGCACCATTCATTTTAAAATAGAAAGGATCTAACTTCAGCTAAAAAAATGAAAAAATACTGAAAGGGTGTACTGTTGGTAAATAAAAAAATCAGTTTGGTACAGCCGTTCTTATCCTGAAAAGTAAGATAGGTATTCAGTGAGACACTAGCTTTAATCAACAAAAAGAAAATTTATTCAAGTTTTTAAAAATAAAAAGTTCTAACCTTTGCAGTTTTACAGGATTACCTAAAAATTTTAGCCTAACTGGTAGTTATGACATTTAAATTCTAAGCTCTGACTACTCCCGAAGACGAAAAATAGTGCTTTTCACTTCACTTTTTAGTCAGTTCAGATTGTTGTTATGAGCTTTTACTACAGCTCAGTCGAAG
>CM032456.1:131940022-132110384 GCA_019049505.1 Pachyrhynchus sulphureomaculatus
AGATTTATCCAATCTCGATGAATGAAGACCTAATCGTTAAAAAATATCCGCCAATTATATGTCTGTTTTAATATATAGGTCATAATTTTCTTGCGTGGTCTTACAGTTAAAGCGTTTACACACATTTTGCGTATGTGCATAAGCTTCATGACTGATACGGCAGTTTCCAAGACAAGCGAAAAATGCATGTTTGGATGGCAGTTCAAAATTTTTTAAGCTTTCCCAACTGTTCATCCAATTATACCCTTTCTAGTTAATAAGTAAATTTGTACTTCTGATAGTGTACTAAGTTTAGACTTTAAAACTGGGTAGATTTCTAAATATGAAGCCAGTTTATATAGCCTTGCTGCCATAAATTTGAAGCTGTTAATGACACGAAATTGGACAAAGCTTTTAGAGATCCTCTTGAGAGTTCCTCTTGAATATTAGTGACAATGTATGTTCTTTAAACTAATTAAAAAATGGAATAGTTCACTGTCATGGACTTGGATTTATTTATTAATAACCGGTCAAGTGCAAGTTGAACTTGCACAATTAGTGTTCCGTACGTTGATTGCTTTTAAAATAAAAAATGTTGTTACGGTTGTATAAAATGATCAGTGACTTCACAAAACACACTCCAAATGAGTTTTCAACAAAGTTTGTTTCCAATCTTTACTGAAAATTGATGACCTTGAAGTTTCTGTTTTTTTATATACCAGATAATTTTCGTTCAATCTACATCCCCTGGAGAATATTCCAGAATTTTTTCAAAATTTTTTGATCAGTACTTTTCGAGATAAGGTGGGGGACAACGATTTTTCGCGATTTTCTAAAAATAACACAAAAAAAAAGTGTGCGGAACTATTACATTATATATATATATATATATATATATATATATATATATATATATATATATATATATATAAATATATATATATATATATATATATATATATATATATATATATATATATATATATATATATATATATATATATATATATATATATATATATATATATATATATATATATATATATATATATATATATATATATATATATATATATATATATATATATATATATATATATATATATATATATATATATATATATATATATATATATATATATATATATATATATATATATATATATATATATATATATATATATATATATATATATATATATATATATATATATATATATATATATATATATATTTTACTCGTGTTTTCACAAGATTTCATTTGACACCACACTCGATGAACTACTAAAAAAATTTTTTTTCACTTCCGATTTCACTCCCCAAAACTAACTCCTTATGTCAAAATTTGACTTTCAAAACTACACGGCTTTGATGAGGCCATCAATTCCTATATTATTACCAAATTTCAACTTTCTATGATAAATAGTTTCGGAGAAAATCGGGTGTGACAGAGAGACAGACAGACGGACGGATGGACAGACAGACAGACACCGAAGTGATCTTATAAGTGTTCCGTATGGAACACTAAAAATGGTATACGAGGGGCTTAAGTTAATATTAGAAAAGGTATACTAAGGCCAATAATAATTATGTGCCCAACTACGATTCTACAAGAGAATCAAGTACTTTAATTTTAATAATTAGTACGGTTAGCCTACGTCACATCATTTTCCACATAAGGACTTTAAATGGATAGGTAATGATACTGTTGAAAATTTTAACGTTTTTGAAAACTCGATGATGCAGTTGACGGATATATACTAGAAATGGACCTAAAAATACCTCAACAGTTACATTATATGTCTACGGTTTTACCACCTTGTCCCAAGCATAGTAAGCAGTTTAACTCTAAAAACATAACATATGCCTAGCAATAAAAAAACATATGTAATACAACTTTAAAGTTGGGTGTTAAATTAATTAACATACATAGTGGTTTGTGCTTTAACCAGGCACCATGGCTAAAGGTATATATCGATCTAAACACTAGGTTGAGACAAGAAGCGAACAAATGATTCTAAATAGAATTTATTCAAGCTTATGAACAATGTCATATTCGCGAAGACTTTGGAAAATATCAGAAACTATTCAGTTGTAAAGCTTATGACTCAGTAGAATGGGCGATATGGTGTTGAATCACTTATCTCAAGGCCCGAGTTCAAGAGTTAACAAAAACTTGATAATAGCTTACTAAAACCAATATTTATTTCAATATACCATATATATTGGACTTTGCATTCTGGATTTGGCTAAGAGTCTATGACTTTCAATATAATTACATTAAAAAAATTTCTAACTACAGTGTTTTATATACAGATACGGACTTCATGAAATAAGACATGATGATATTTATCCAATCATAAAGAAAGAATGTTATTCGCACTTCGATACATCCGACTATAGTCCTGATAAAATTTATAATATTGTAAGAGTCGATAGGAAAGTTCTAGGTATGATAAAAGATGAAAATAACAGGAGCGTATTGACCCATTTAGCTGGACTTCGACCAAAAATGTATGCCACCATAGTTATTTATACGCAAGAGAAGCTCGATTTCAAACTTACAAAATTGGAATAAGATGATAACAAAAGTGAAGAAATTGAAAGAAGCATATCAAACGTATGTATTACAAAAAATATTAAAGGAAATGAGAAGTTATTTATAAAAAATTCAATTACTATTAAAGACCATGTAGAATGTTTGGAAACATTTCTGGAAAAATCTGTCTCTCCTAATACAATAAGATCTCAGAAACATCAGCGATACACTATCAAACAAGCTAAGATTCGATTTAGTTCTTATGATAACCAAAGAAGAATATTGAGAATTTGTGTTGATACGCTGCCGTGGGGAGATTATGCAATAATAGAAAAATGCTTATAATAGTCCTTATTTAGTGTTTTTTATAATGTATATAGGTATTAGTCATTATGATGTTATTAAATAAAATTGTTTTCACTCCACTCACACATAGATTTTAGACCCATACTTTTTCTTATGAAATTTTGCGGCCGAAATCTTATAGCCTATCTAATTTATATATATATATATATATATATATATATATATATATATATATATATATATATATATATATATGTATATATATATGTATACTTTGAATTACTTTTGTAAGAGAAAAGGCGAAATGTCACTCAAATTAGATACTGTCTAAATCCATTCCTCATTTATTTTTTGTTCAATTGACTTCGTTAATTTGTTTTTCTTGTAAATATTGTATATAATGATGACGTTCTAATTTACAATCGAGAACTGTAAACAATAACTACAGTCAAAAATGAAATCTCATATTGAAAATTTGTTTATAGTCATAAAATATTTATGGTGAAAATATAACTTAAATTTAATTCTTAAAAACTAAAGGCACGTAAAACATTACTAGCAGCCACAAATACTGTCCTTGGATCCTTCTTGTTAAATTAAATTTGGTTTACTTTAATCTTCAATGACATTAAATCGCAATTAAAAACTTTCTGAAAATTGTTTGTTTCTTCATAACTGGATTTACTAGTGCAAGTTGATTTTACAATGACCCACTTTTCGCTTTCAAAGAAAAAGTTTTAAATACAGGGTATTTTAAAAACGTATTCACAAAATTTTAAGACAGACAGTAACTACAGACTAAAGTTGCAAACATTTGGGTGATTTTTCTTTTCGATTATTCTGAACCTCCCATTCTTTGTAAAGTTACTTCGTTTAATTTATGTCTTATCTTGACCAGTACCGAAGATATTTGATAAAATATAACTTGAAGATATTAGAAAGTCATAATTTCTGGGTGCCGCGTCTATCAAAATATTTTTCTATTTTAAGAAGGACGGACAACCAGCTGAAGCATTCAAAGTCTACAGAATATAGCATCAAGAGAGAAGCCAAAGTTCTTGTTTCTGGCTCAATTTTCTGTAAACGAAAGTTTAGGGAGTTAATCGGAATTTGCGAAGAGGTCAACATTAATAGAAATTTGGAGTTTGGTCTATATTAAAAACGAAAAACAATTGTACTCGTAGGCGAAACGTCGAAAAGTAACTTAAATATGTTATGGTCTAATTTAAACAACGATTATTTCTTATCTTTTTCTGTTCGACGAAAAGCTTGCGACGTTTTAAATAGTATATATTTTAGAGCCAGCGTTTTCCGTGGCAACATAATAAATGAAAGATAATGGTTATATTATATATTTTTTCCGATAAAAGCATGTGGATTTAAAATCTTTATTGAAACCTCTCATTTAATGCCAAACAACTAGGTTTATTGCTGGAAGTATTATTTTCTCTATCAAATATTATAATGTATAGTTAGTATCATTAATGGAATTATGTTAAATCTTTTTAGTTTCATCCATTCAAAGAAATCCAGTAGTTTAAGCTTCACGAGCGAAAAAGAAAAATAGATTTGTAGTAGCCAAATGGCTCGCATTCCAGCTTCAGAAGTGTAAGTCAAAAAGTTTTTGGTCTAGCTAATTAAAACACATTTTTTTTGCAAAATTCGACTTTATTCATTGATATAGTCTCCTATAAGAGCGATATAATCAGTCTAACGCCTTTCTAACATTTCTATACATTTCTTTAGAAGGATTTGTCTTTTTGCCTTCAGTTTCGGCGATAACTTCTTCACTGGAGCCAAATCTCGTTCACGCGAGCATTTTTTTTGAAGTCTGCGAGTAGATAACAGTCGCTGGGAGTCAAATCTGGAGAATACGGTGAATTCATGCAATTTTGCCATCGACTTGTGGCACGGTGCCTTGTCTTGATAAAAGAGCACTTTTTTCTTGTACATTTGGGTGAGAGGCAAGAGAACTTTCTCATGCCCAAATGTTCATGCAAAATATGACCAACACGTTCTTTTGATATCTTTAGGGTGTCAGCTATCTCACGCAATTTCACTTTAAGGACATCCAAGACAATTTTGTGGATTTTTTGATGTTTTCTGGTTTAAGCACCTCATTTGGACGTCCAGAGTGTTCAGCATCATTTGTATCTGTACGACCTCGTTTAAATTTAGCAAACCAGTAAATGATGACTGATTTTTCAGGGTAGAGTCCCCGTAACACTTATTGCTTTGCTTGAACGGTATTTTTTCCCATCAAAAAATAGTGTTTAATCAATACATGAAATTCGTTTTTTTTCATTGTTTCGAAAATATCAAAAGTGGCGTCACTAAAACCACTGTAACTTGTAAACTAATCTTTGAAATGTCATGAAATTTTGACACGTATCTTTGTGTCAGACCAAAAATTTCTGCCCACGTGTTTTATATACATATATATATATATATATATATATATATATATATATATATATATATATATATATATATATATATATATATATATATATATATATATATATATATATATATATATATATATATATATATATATATATATATATATATATATATATATATATATATATATATATATATATATTATATATATATATATATATATATATATATGTATATATATATATATATATATTGTGTGACTTTTTTTCTGAAAAATTGAATTTTGCGGTGTGACTTCTGAAAAGCGGGTGCGATATTTTGCTGACAAAATAAACGCTATGCCAATTTATTTCACAGGATGTTTCATACATCGTTTGGAAACGGGCGGAAGGTACAAGGTAAAGGCAACAGAACGTCACCCCGGTACTTGCAAACTTAGCTGCTATGAAGTGTTTAATCAAAACGGAACGTTCCTTTAATGTGCGAGAATTTTATAAAAATATTAATTGGACTACTATCACAGGGCGAACTTAAGAACTCAATATCGTTTACACAATGTAAATGGTACCCCATGTGATTAGAAAGTGGGTACAGAAGTTTGAAGAAATGTGTTCAATTTAAAATAAACCTTTGACAAGGAGACCGAGGAAATCAAGATGAAAATATTGAGTTCATTCTAAAGTCAATTTGTGAGATTCTCGAACTATCAATATGCAAATGATCAAAAGCTATGTACCCATATATATATGGTGTTATATGTCCTTTTCAAGATTCTTTGAGTCTAGGAATCTGAAAATTTTGTAATTTTTTAATTATTTTTAAATAAATGAAGTGATTCCTAAAGTGGGGACCTATTAATATTGGGTTATTATTTCATTGTTTTCAAATTGAATAGGAATAATATGAGAAAAAAGTATTGTAATTCATTTCTAAATATCTCTTTGTTAATTTTTTTTGTTTGCAATATTTCACCACAGTGTAATTATGTAACTAACTTGCATTAGGCTATTTTTGTCGAGCGAGAAGGACATATTTAGTTTTCACTTAATATTTTAAATACAGTCCTACATATGTTTTCATCTTTTTTAGCTCCGTCACTAAGGAATGCGTAAGACGTTTGCGTCACAACGGGATACAAAAAGCGTTTGCCACAATTATGATATTTGCAGTAAGAAGAAAACTTTCATGTTTTGAATAATAGTGCAATGGGAGAAAAAGCTAAAAAGGTCAGAAATTTTGTAAAGTTTTAACGTAATTCTAGAAATATTTCGTTGAATGAAAATAAACGAATCTTTAGTCAATATATCTCTGTCAATCTGCCTGTGGGCATGATTTATATACGATATATATTTCAAATTTATCCCACATATAATACTTAAGGTAGGAAAAGAACCTATGGTTTTTGAACGATGTCGCTCTAAAGAAGGGGTGCGAATCAATAAATTTTGTATAGTTTCAGTAGTTGTATAAAAATTTTTATTGTCTTCAACTGAGATAATGGAAAAAACTGCGACATAATCATTTATAGACAATGCAAGGTTCTTAAGCTGTGGGAGAAGGTGTTAAAAGGTTGCATCGTATATATCTTATTATACGTTCTTTTAGGTTTCTTGGAGTCGAGGATTCTGAAGATGGTATTATTTTTTAAATATTTTTAATGAATTACATAATAGGTTATAGGTATATGTATTTTTCAGGATTTTTGGAGCCGGGGAATCTGAAAACCGTGTTTCAATATTTGCAGTATTACCAAAAATAGTATGCAGAGGGGAAAGTCAGGTATTACTTGCAAATATCTCTGAACGTCTTCTTATGCTTAACTTTTTTTATGATTACTAATTTATAATACATAGATCAAGTAAATATCGACTTGTAGTAGTGCTTGGATTAAGTTATTTTTCTTTCTCTCTCTTTTCTATCTATTTCTTCCTTATTTTAGAACTAAGAGTTTGAAAGAATCACTGGACATTAAAATACCTTGAATTTTGTTTCTAATTACATGTTTTTGGTCAAGAATTTGGCTCCAAAAGAATGTAACTACATATATAAAAATTAAATTATTATTACAAATTTAAATCAATATATTCTTGCTAATATACTTCATAGACCGAAACTAGACTGAACTTGTATTAAGTTAGTTAAGGATAACATTACGAGCTACAGAAAATTCTATTAGAAAAGCATTCGGTTAAATTAAGTAACCCAGCTGTAATTTAGTGAAAGTTACTCTTCTAGTTTCTTCTCTGCATAATATTTGTAATGATATTAATTTAATTTACAGATTAGAATAATCCAGGGAGTTTCAAATAATATAGTGTAATATAAGAACCGTCACGTGTTACAAAGTAATCGTAAAAATCTAAACTAACTATAATATTGTACTATGCTAAGGATTTGGAATCCTTGGCACAATGACACTACACAGTGTATATCACTACTACACCAAACACTTTATTTTTGCACTCAACTCGTGTTTCGATAACCATGTTAGCTTTATCGGGAGTGATGACCGACTTATCAATTATCGCTCTTGATGAAGCTAACGTGGTTAGCGCAACGCGCGTCGAGTGCAAAAGTAAATTGTTTGTTGTAGTGGTGATATATACTAAGCACTATATTGGAAAAAAAAGCAGTTTCCAAAAAAATAGTACATTCTAATTTTAGTGTAAATGACTACCAGCCCAGTCGCCAAGGGTTTTGAGCTCTCATTAAATGTTGCTGCATTTTGGCACAGACGTAGTTTTTTGGACGTAAAATACGAAAAAAAAAGTTTGCTAAAGTTTGATGTACGCTAAGCCCAGAAAATCCAAAATAAAATAAAAATTGGATATTTCGGTAATATCTCGAAAAATAAAAAATATTTCGAATTTGAAAGTTTACGCGCACCGCTCGAAGGTTAATCAATATTACTTGTTTTCAGAGTGTAAAAAAAAGGAAGGGAGAGGAAACTTTCAACTTTCCGATGGTTTTTCTTTTTGTTGCTTTATAATTTGTAAAATTTCAACCCAAATTTTTGTTTGCATGATTTTAACTGGCAAATAGTAAATTTCAAATATTTAATGAAATATAGTATTGAAAGAAAATCCTTCTGCGTATATCATTATTATAGCTTATGTTTCAGTATAAGAATACCCACATTGTCTGTGTTATTTAAAAATTTATTTTTAAAATATAAAAGTTTGCCTGCTGTAGTGCGCAGCCAGCAATTTTAAGTTGAAAGTAGATGGTCAAAAAAAGTCGGATAGTTTTTTTTTCAGTGACAGTTAAAAGTACACTTGATATTAGAAAATCATTAAAAACTCAAAAAAAACTTTCCCTTTTTTTGTAATTTTGCTCTTAAATAAGTGTTCATGATAAACGTATCTTTTGCTTATTATTAATCATACAACTTAAACTTAAAATAAATAAATATATATATATATATATATATATATATATATATATATATATATATATATATATATATATATATATATATATATATATATATATATATATATATATATATATATAAATATATATATATATATATATATATATATATATATATATATATATATATATATATATATATATATATATATATATATGAGGGTGGAAAATGAAAGATAAAAGTCTAAATTTTAAGTATTATATTTCATTTAAACATCCTGGTACAAAGGAAACAGTTACTGAAAATACAAAAATTCCAAATTACTCGAAGAAATTAAATGAATTACGTACTATCTGGCCGTCATATTGGATCCGTCATTTTGAATATTTTAAAACTCTCATCGAATTCTTAATCAGTACCCCGAGAAGCCCTTAATAGCTAATTTCAAAATATTTAACGATATACGAAAACGTTAATTTAATCATAAATGATGTTGGAAGCATGATTCCCACTACAACTGAAGGGGTTAAACCAGCCATTTTATTTTAAATATTTTTTTTTTAATTAGGGCAAAATTAAAAAAAATAATAGTCTATGTACTGTTTTTTTTTGTAAACATTCCCGTTCTTCCACGTGATGCTATTAATTTTTGGATTTTTTTTTTTATTTTAAGAGATATTTGCGAAAAACCGAATTTTTCATTTTATTTTTAATTTTGTAGGCTTACACTTTAAAGCAGCAAACATTTTCATCGTATTTCTATATGTTGAATCTTTTACCAAATAAACAGGTTCTGTTTAAGTATACAGAAAAACACTTTTATGTTTTCAAATCCTCTAAATATTTTCGAAAACTAGTAATGTGGCACTACTTTCTGCCTTTTTAATAATTTCATAGATTTTCTCAGTCAAAATTAGATAAAAGTGTCGTTCTGCCAGTACATGGTCAATATCCAAAAAAAATATTTAAAGATAAATTTTGTATGATTTTCTTGGAAATTATGAATAAAATTATAATTTTAATGTATATGGGCCACAGTTTTATATTTTCACAATATGTAAGCTGACGATATAGATATATTGTTTACTAACAATATATAAGCGTGTATATTAAACGATTCTCCATATTCACATAATAAATTATTGAATGTTCATTCTCTCTCATGTTACCATAATGTATTAGGATTATCATATTCTTTTTCTCTCTGCTTTTCTATTAACTTACAACATTTTCAAGAATTTTGCGAAAGGAACGAACTTCTCGTTCAAAGCATTTGTAAGCAAGTAGAGGGACGGTTGCTTATAGATTTGGATGTGAATATTTGAAGGTTTTTTACTTCCCTTGCTAAAAGAAATTCATAAGAAATCACTCTCCGAGATTGATTTTTGCAATTGTTCATGTTTCAGAGTCACCATTATTTACCTCTGCCATTTCCATTTCTACTGATCTCCCATTTCCATTGGTCTATCTGTCTGTCTCTAGGTATTATAACTCTCGAACGAAATGAGATATCGATTTAAAATTGGGTGTATATATTGTAGTGTGTATAAGTAGAAATAGAACCTATAGTTTATGACCAATATCAATATAGGAGCAGGCCTGAAAAGGGTGGAAGTAACTAAATTTTGTATATTTTCAATATTATTCTTGGTAAAAAATCGTAAGCACAATTATTCATAATTAAATAAAGGGAGTAAGTTATACATTTTTTTAGGATTTCTAGAGTATAGTAATCTGAAAACTGAATTTTCATTATTTTGAATTATTCATTGCCAAATGCATAATGCGCAAATGAAGTAAGGGACAGGGTTAGAGCGGTTGCCTCACATAAATGGTATTAAACATCGTTCTGAGGATTCTTGGACTTAAAACTACTACACTTCAGTTACTGCTTCATTATTTTCAGTTATTTATAGTCAAATATATACATTGAGGTAGGTGTTCTTTTCAGGGTTATTAGAATGTGTGAAAATTTGAGTTAAATTTTCTATATTTTCAATTATTTATGTTTAAAGGTATATGAGGTTAATGGGTGTTTCCTCCTTTATATAGTATTATACGTCATTTTCAGGGTTCTGTCTAGCAAAACTGAATTAATTTTCAATATGTTCCATTATTCAAACATATAATGGGTTAATGAGGTTTCTTGGAGTTGAGATATATATATTGTATTATTTTAACATTATTTTCAATTATTAATAGGCCAATATAAAGGGATTTCGATAAGTCGTATACGACAGGGACGTATACGTATAACCGTATAAGTCCTTTTCAGGGTTCATCCGAAGAACCTGAAAATTATTTTATTTATTATTATTCTTAAGTTATTAGATTATCGAAATCAGAAAATTTAAACATACAATGGGTTTAAAGGGTTAAGGAACGTTAGATTAGGCTTTCATATGCACCAAGTCTTTCCAAGGTTCTTGAAGTTTAGGAATCTAAAAGGTACGCTATTTGTTTCTTAATTTTAATTATATATGTTCAAGAATAAATTAATGAAATGGTGGTTATAGTGTTAGCTTGGTATATATCCGTCCGTTTCAGTGTTCTTCAAATAGAAGATATTGGAAATTTTGTTATTTCTTCATTATTTTTTCTCATATTAAAAATGTCAAGTTTCCGGTAAATAGCTCTGAAGCCTTTTAACTGATTATGGTATTCAATAAAATGAATGGTTTAGCCAGATTTAAACATTTCCCTTACTAATTGGAACTTCTGTAATTATAAAAAAAATACTCTACTAGATTTTAGCATTTCTTCACGTTTTAGGATCACTAGAAAACAAAAAAATATAGATCTATTGGCACAATAACTCTAGAATAAAATATTATCGATTTCAACGGTGATACAAACACATTTGATAATATATAAAATAAGGAAGAGGCATAGCTTCTTAGCAATATTGCTCCAGAAAAAGGGAGTAAAAGTGGTGGGGACGTTTAAAGGTTCTGTTATATAGTATATGATAACTTTTTCTAATTTTTCGTCGAGATAATGGACAAATTTTAATCCCAAATATTTATATTAAAATATATAATAGGTTGAAGAGGTTAGGAAGATAATTAAAGAGTTTACTTCATTTGTAGTTGTATCATAGGTTTTTGAGTTTTTTCTAGTAGAAGAATCTAAAAATTATGTTAATTTTTCATTACTTTCGATATGAATAGTAATATTATAAAGAAACAAATATCAGTTTTCAGTTGCAAATGTATTTAAAATCTTCTGCTTAATTTTCTCTTGTAATTCATATGTCACTATTAAGTGCCCGTCATTTAAAATATAGGGGTGGATGTTGGCAGCTTGCTCGTGGCTCACATTTCATGCGAAATGGTATTTCGTAACTGATGCCAACACCTGGAGTTGCACTGTGACAAAAACCAACAGCGTGACCGGTTCTTCTCAGGACCGCAATTAGAGAAGCGTTGGTAATTTCCTTAAGATATGCTAATTAAACATTAAAGGCATCGTAAGAGCTAAAATTGACTAAATAGTATGGTTTCCTAACAAACACGACGTTGACGTAGTTGTTCTCAGCTCATACTACTAGCAATGAAGATTTATTGAGAAAGGGAATATTGGCCCGATATAAGCTGGCTTCGGCGATTCACTATCAGAGTTACGGTTTGGCCACTTATACGAAGGATAATACCGGAAATATATCTGTAGTGAGCTCTGACACATCTGGGGGTGTTTTTATAATTACGGCATAGCTCGGTGATATAAGACTTGTTAATATCTATAAACCACCTACAGTATCTTAGTCTCATCCTCCTTTACCAAGCGTAGAGTATCCTAGCATTGTCATCGGTGCTTTCAGTAGCCATCACCAGGGTTGGGGCTATAAAAATATTGGGGCAAACGGAGATTTTATTTATGACTGGATCACTAACACCGATTTAACTTTAGTATATAATCCAAAATATATAGGTATTTTCTATTCAGCGAGATGGAGAAGGGATTATACGTCAGACCTGTGCATTGTCTCTAATGCATCACTGAACCTACCGACCTTAAAAGTATAACCAAACCAGGCTGGAATTTTAGAAAAGCAGGTTGGAAGTCTTTCACGAAATCACTAGGCCACATTATTGCACACCTATCATCAGTGACATCCAGCTATGACAGCTTTGTAGACGTTGCGCAGTTATGTGTCAAACAACATATTCCCTGGGTTTTCAAAGAGAATATCAAAATTTGCATGAGGAATTTTAGCAATCCGAAGATCAAGAAATCGCCAGCAATCTAATCAGGGAGTTGGACAAGACTCGAGGGACACAATGGGCACGAAGGGCGGAGGCTCTAAATTTCGCTCACTCTAGTCGTCGGGCGTAGGGACTACGTAAACTCGATACTGACCCCAGGCTCCTAAAAATATCATAAACAAACGAAGGTAAGGAAACTAGTCAGGACGTAAAGAGACAAGTGCAGACAGACTTAGCAGTTCTAGAGCCCATGGACGAGTATAGCAGATCTTTTACTGTCGAAGACTCGATGGAATTAATTAATGGCCGAGAAGCCATATTTCTTGTTCGTCTGGGAAGAACAGTTCTTATTGAGTATGCTTAATGATAATCTAAACACTAGAAAGGTTCCTGCATCTTTTAAAAGAACGAGAGTGATTGGTATCAAAGAAAACGGTAAAAGTGGTCCTTCACACTACAGGCCAATATCCTTGCTTAGTGTTACTTATAAACTTTTACAGCGGCTTCTTTACGGTAAAATTTACGAGACTATGGATCAATATCTTTCACTGGAACAAGCTGGGTTCCGAGCAAAAAAATTGTGCTGCAAACAAGTTACATTAACAAATTTCATCGAAGATGATTTCCAAAAACAGCTGGCTATTGGCAGTGTTTATTGATCCTACCGCCGTGTATGACACTGTATGGAGAAAATAACTATTATTGAAACTAACTAAAAGCATGCCGTGCGAGAAAATATATACATTAACGACTAACATATTAAGCAATTGTGATTTTCGGGTGCATAAGGGAGGTAGTGTTAGCAAGTAGCAACAATCTGCCTCAAGGTTCTGTGATTGCACCATTCCTTTTTAATCTTTATATACACGATATGGCTCAAACTCACGCCAGACTATTCCAATATGCTTACGATAGTGCACTGGCAGTTCAGAGACCGAACATCCATCAATATAAAATTGCTCTTAACCACGATCTGTCACTATTGGACGCCTATTATAAAAAATGGAGATTACAATCTAATCTGTCGAGAACACAGAATTGCTCCTTACCCTTAACAATAGGGGGTAGCAAATACTACTATGGATGTTGTTTTCCGCTATGAAAATGTGAATCGCAACTGTCATCCGAAATATTTAGTAGTGACTTTCAACAGGACTCTTACGTTTAATAGACATCTTTCTACTCTGGCACAGAAAGTTAAAACAAGAACCAACTTGATCTAGAAACTTGCGAGCACTTCTCGTGGTGCTGATCCTCAAACTCTAAAGGCTGCGACTTTAGCTTTAGTTTATGCTCCAGCTGAATATTGTGCACCATTATGTCCTACTGAGCACGGCGATGCGGATCATCTCCGGAACTCTTCGATTGATACCTGTCCGCTGGCTACCCCCTCCTTTCCGACATATCCCCCTTACACCTAAGACGCGGAAAGGCCTTGCGAAGAGAGTGGGAAAAATATTTGTCTCGTTAATTCTTACCTATCCATGCAGATGTTGGGAACTCAGCCCCAAGTAGACCCCAACCTAATAGCGAACTTTGGTCTAAAGACTAGATGGAGAACAGAATGGAACAGCACGCTACCTTTGAACTCCCATTTAGTCGGTGACCCCCTGATCGAGTTTCTAGTTTTCAGCTTCCACAAGGCTTACCTTATGCATCGATGAGGTTTTAAAAATTCTCCGCGGTGTAAACAACGCATCATATTATAAGTGAATGCAGCGAACTTGTTTTGAAGGAGACGTTACTTAGCTTCGAAAGGTGACACCTGCTGCCCTTGAATGGCATGAATCTTATTTTATTTCTACGGGGTTTTATTTTTATTTCTTTATATACATATATATATATATATATATATATATATATATATATATATATATATATATATATATATATATATATATATATATATATATATATATATATATATATATATATATATATATATATATATATATATATATATATATATATATATATATATATATATATATATATATATATATATATATATATATATATATATATATATATATATATATATATATATATATATATATATATATATATATATATATATATATATATATATACGAGGCATGTTTTTTAAGTAAGTACCGTTTTGGAATTAAAAAAAGACGTGCAAAGATATCGCTATAATTTTATTTTTACATGAAAGCCTGTACCTTAATCTACTTTTCTACATAATTTCCGTGAATATTGAGGCACTTGTCATAACGTGGCACCAGTTTTTGAATACCCTCCTCATAAAATTCTGCCGCCTGACTTGTTAACCACTGTATCACAAATGTTTTGACTTCGTTATCGTCTTGAAGACGCTGACCACCCAGGTGCTTCTTCAAGTGCAGGAACAAATGGTAGTCGCTGGGCGCCAGATCAGGGCTGTATGGAGTGATCTAGAGTTTCCCATTTAAAAGATTTGATGAGATCTTTGGTCCGATTAGCCACATGTGGACGGGCATTGTCATGCAGCAAAACGATACCCTTACTCAACTTGCCACGTCTTTTGTTCTGGATTGCACGACGCAGATTGTTCAATGTCTCACAATAAGACGCTGCATTGATTGTCTCATTACGAGGCAGAAACTCCACTAGCAATACTCCTTTTCTGTCCCAAAAAACTGTGCACATGATTTTGCGGGCAGAAATTGTTTGCTTAAACTTCACTTTTTTGGGTGATGATGAATGTCGCCATTCCATGGATTGTTGTTTCGATTCTGGTGTGACGTAGGCCACCCATGTTTCGTCACCAGTAACAATTTGGTCTAAAAAATGTTCACCTTCATTGTGGTATCGCTCAAGGAAAGTCAATGCACTGCCTAAACGTTGGGTTTTGTGCAAATCCGTCAACATTTTTGGAACCCAACGTGAACACAATTTCCGGTAATTCAAGTTCTCGGTCACAATGCGATACAAAACACTACGAGAATATTGAGGAAAGCAGTCGCACAATGATGAAATTGTAAAGAGTCTGTTTTCTCTCACCTTTTCGTCCACTTTCTGCACCAAATCTTCATTAACGACCGAAGGACGCCCACTCCGTTCTTCATCATGCACATTTGTGCGGCCATCTTTAAATGCTCTCACCCATTTCCTTACCATTCCATCACTCATAATGTTTTGTCCGTAAACTTCACAGATCTCACGATGAATATCGATCGGTTTTACGCCTTTAGCACTAAGAAATCGTATAACAGCCCGTACTTCACAATCGGCGGGACTCACGATTGTCGGAGGCATCTTAAACACTCAGTAAACAACGTATACAATGAAGAATCAGACTGTAATGGCGTCAGTGCGTAGACATGAGATGTAGGTTATCAGCGCGCATGCGCGGAACGCCGACCGTATCGCTGCGGCGGCGGAATCGCAAAACGGTACTTACTTAAAAAACATGCCTCGTATATATGTATATATATATAGCGCATATATTGTTCGTATTTATGGATCGATCTGTGTATTGTTTGTTGGTTTATATTTTGTCTATTTGTATGATTCTATTGTCCCTGTGCTGTGACCTACGATATATAAAATAAAACAAATTTAAAGGAAAAAATTGTAATGCGGAGGTTAAGTTTTTCTTTCATGCGAGAAAGAAAGAAAAAATTGAGTATTTACTAAAGAATTAATTGTTTGCAAAAGAAGTCTTAGGTAAATCACTCTACCGAATTTCTAAACACTCGTACATAAGACGAATCGACAAGCTGACTACCAAAAGAAGTGATTTTCGAGAATTTTCGTTTACTTCCTAATTCACAGGATGAATATTAAGGAGGATGAAATAAAAAATAATCTTGTAAATAGCAATTATTAATTTTTTATTTCACAATATTTATTTTATATTGGTGAAATAGACGTCGACTTAACGAAGTTCTCGTGGCATAATTTTAAATAAAAGCATTGAAACTTTTATTACTGTTTTAAATAAATTCACCCAATCAGTAAGTTGCAGTAATTACAAACAACGGACTTTAAGAAATTTATAATCTCCAAAAATTAAGTTAGAAAATTTACTAGTTTATAAAAAATTATTGTATCCACAGTGGACTGGTCAACTCTCGTAGTCGTTGTATCTTGCTCGATTGATAGTGGTTTGGACGATGGTGTCATTTTCACTCATCCCTTTATTCTCGCTTGAATGCCGGTCTTTTACTTTTTCGATCCATCGTTATGTTGACATTATAACTTTTAATATAAAACCCAACAAACAGCACGAATAATGACGTGACACTGAGCGTTAGCGAAATGCCATGCAATGGAAACAAAACTAACTAAAAATTGTATGTTTAGTGTCACCGGTATAATAAATTGCCAATGGACAATTCTATTTCGTCTTTTAAATAATATTCTTTCATAGAAATCTGTTCATAACTGCTGACAATGTATAATCTGATCTGATATTCCTAGTGGGCAGCCCGTGGCTCCGTAGCCTAGTACTTGCTTGCTGTGCAGAAGATCTCGGGTGCTAATTCGCGCAGGGCGGTATACTCTTATTTAAGTATATATGGCCTGGTGACATACAAAAGTAGTAGTTGTTTGCGGAAATACAATAACGTCCGTGGCAGCACTACAGCGTTGTCTAAAAGGTGAAATACAAGAATGTATGTTTCAGCACTTGGCGTTGACAGGTATTGCGACATCCCAGCCGATATACGCAGGATATGAAAAAGGGTAAAATCCCTACTCAGGCAGGAAGGTGAATGATAAAAAAAGAAGGGCACTTAATACCCAGAACGAATCAATAGAAGATATTTTCGACGATAGTATTGTGTAAAAAACAATATTCGATTTTTTTTCAAATTTTAACCCTCTTGATTTCCTATATGCCGTATAGGCAAAGTACAATACCATATTTTAAGTAAAGGACCAAACTTTGAAAATACCCTATACAGTGTGCCCAGTAAAAATTAACCAACAAATCATTTTCACGGCTAAATGCCGCGATTCAGTTCAGCGATATTAAAAGACGTGATATTTATTTTTTTCAGGTGAAAATAGTAAACTTCACTGTAAATAATAAAAGCTAACATTTCCATATAAAATATTTTGCTGATAACACCACATGGTAAAGAAAAAATCTTATTCGTAAATATTTAGTTTAATATCCTGAAATTTCCCAATAAGTAGTAAAGGTTAACTTGGACTATTTAAGAAATTTAATCAATTTTTAAGCATGCTAAATGTAAAATAGGCCGACGAGAAGCGATTATTATATATTTAATGTAGTTATTTTCATGAAACGTACAAACTACGTAAAAAATAAGTCGATTCTTACACACTCGTACGTATGTTAGCTACATATAAATTTTATTGGTAAGTTATTTTCTTTTGATTGCTAAAATTACCTTATTTTAGTCTACAATATACTTACTATACTCTATTTATTTGAAATTGATAGCAATAAATCATCTATGATTATGCAAATTAGCATCAAGCAGTAGTAAGGGCCCCAGAGTTTTACTTATATTTTACCTGTAATGCAGAAGTTCAACAACTTTATTGGAATACCATTTGGCATTTGTCTAATACTGGTAATCTCTTATGTTTGAATAGAATAGGAACATGACTCTTTTTTGTTGTTTGGTGCTAAATAGTCTGAAATAGTTCTGGCCAGTGGTGGTGAGCCTGTTTTATAATGTTTAAACGCTTATTAGAAGCACGCCTCTGTTATAGGACCGCTGGTCAGTCCACTGGAATTTTTATTACTATCAGTTTCAAATAAATAGAATATAAAATAAGCGTAAATTGGAATAAGAAACAAGATTTTAAAATCTGTAATCCTTATGAATTTCCCCTGTGTCGATTGAATAAGTGATGCTGATAAATGAATCGACGCAGAAGAAATCCAGAATAATTATACCTATTAACTCAAACATGTAGAATTTTTCTGTCAAAATTAAGATTTTAATAGTCGTTTTTGTATGCGTAAGAATAACAAAGAAATTTCGCATATGAGTTGTAAACAATATTTTTCCTATAACCTTTTTGTTTATTATAAATCTTTTAAAAAAGAGTTAATTAATTACAGAACAGAAAATTTGGGGTTAGATATTTTTGATTGTTGTGTGTGCTGAGAGCGACGATGAGCTTAGCGATACAGCACAATTAATTACTTTAGTTATAAATCGATATTATTATAATTTTTTACTTATTTTAGTTCTCGACGACGTAAAAACCAACAGTAATTTAAGTTGTAACAATAGTTAAGAGTTATTAATGGATGTAAGTTTATGAAAGGAAAATAAAGAGCTATGAGAATTTTGTACCTAGCAATTTTATATGGAAAATTAAAAATGTTGCTAAAGTATTTTGCTGGAGCACAATATTTACATCAGTTATCCCCAACGGTGTTATTTATTGCTTGTATATAGAAAAGTAGTTTTCTTATTTCGGTGGTGTTTGATGGCAATTAGCTACTGTGACTGTCCGCGTCGAGCAGCATTTATGTCTATAAACAAATTTGATCATCAGCTGTAGCTGAACATTACATTACAATCGATGAAAGAAAAAACCAAAGTTCCTCCAATTTCTATAGATGGCAGTTTAGTCTTTCCAATATTTTCATATGGCGTTGAATCCTGGATGCTTAGAGTAAAGGAAAGTAAATTCATTGATTCCTTTAAAATGTGGTCTTATAGGATAGAGCCTGAGAATTTTTTTAACCGCTAGAAGAACCAATTAGTCTATATTGAAAGAAGTAAATATAACCGCAAGATTACCATCACTGTGTCTAAAAAGAATTCTTTAGTATTTTGGACATGTATCCAGAAGACCAGCTTATAATGATATAAAAAGTCCAAGGTAAAAGAGGCAGTGGTCATTCACCAACAAGATGATCGAATCGAATAAAACAAGTTATAGATTAACCGGTTCATGTATCAATACACTTGGCAGAAGATCAAGAGAGATGGAGGTCGACGGTGGACAGAACAGTAAAGTCATTCGAAAGAGATTACGACTCTTAAAATTGAGGAAACGAATAGAGAGAGAGAGAGAGAGAGAGAGATGGAGTAAATCAAAATTTACAAAGACCTTATTAATATTAGCTCATTGGGTGTTCTTATTTCGAAGAGTGAAGCGTCCTGAAGATGCCTTCTGCATTCATGGGCGAAATGTAGGAAAGTTCCTTCAATTTAACATTTCCAATACCAAATTCCATAGCTTCTCTTTTTTATGTAAACAAAATGGCCACCCATGTTTGGTACACTGCACTTTTTTATAGTAAATGTTTTTCAAGGCTCAAACATGAATTATTTATGATGATAGAGTCTTTGAATATTTTTCCTGATAAAAGTATGTAAATTTGAAATCTCCGTAAAATAATACCAAACAAAATAGGTTTGGTTGTATTTTTTAGTACAGAAAACATGACTTTGGCTCGATCGAATATTAGTGCAGCTATATAGTTAGTATGACTAATGGAATCGTAGAGAAACTTTTGAGTTCAATTTATCAAAATAAAGTGCGTAGTGCAGTTGTTACGGGTAAATAAAGGAAACATGTTTATCGTAGCCTTTTGGTTATTCAATTTTTTTTGTAATTGAGAAGAATGAAAAACTGGTCTATATCATTTTATGATAAAGACTATACATTAACACCAGTGTTATAAGGCAATGTGGATTGAATTAAATTTCTATTTTGTTTACAAATTAAAATACTTATTATTATTTTATTTTACAGGATGTCCTATATTAAAGTGTAAATTTATTGGGAATGGGTGGGAAGTACATGGTCAGAGTATAGAGCGTAACCCCGATCTTTATAAATGTAGCTCCTATGGAGTATTTTATGGAAGTAAAGTGTGTCTTCTGTATGCTAGAGTTATATAAAAATAAAAATTATGCCAAGATTCAACGAAAAAAATTCAGCGTTTAATGTGATCTACAAAATGAAACCCTGAAATTTGAAATGAGTGTGGAAGTTTGAAGCATCGTTTTAGACTTCGACGTAACCATCTGTGTCGATTTGTCGTACTGTTGGTACACATAATATTAAAAGTTGGAAAGAAACTATAGTTTTTGATCTATATTGTTAGGAGAAAAGGGGACAGAAGAAGTTAAATATTATATAGTATTAATAGTATTAGTACAATATGTCGTTTTTATTCACGTTGCATCAGCTGTCTGAGTTGAGCTGTACTTATGTCCAAAAATTTTAATAAGTACGAGTTAATTTTATTAATTTCCCAAATGGTCTGAGGTGACTCAGACCATTTGGGAAAGCTCTCTTTGCCTAATATTGAGAAGGTTTTGGCATAGAGAGTATGTACTCCACAAAAATAGACCTACGCGTTATTACTTAAAAACCAGGTAAATTATCAGAAATTAATTATAACTACCAATTAGGAACTTAGTATAGTAGACAACAATTCGTGAAAATTGTTTTTTCGTACATGTTTTCATTTTCAAAATTAACCTGGTATGTCTAACTACAGTTTGACCAATTTTTTTCAAAACTGCATATTCTGGTACCAACGTTTTTACTACTATTCTTTTTTAAAATAACTATTATGAGCTTTACCCAAAAGAAATTATGAGCGGATTTTTGATTACTAGTTGTTTGATTTTTTAATCAATTTTACTACTATTTTAGATCTTTCATTAGAAAAAAAAGTAATTTTGGTATAATTTTTTAAAATAAATTATGTTTTAGTAATAACAGTTTACTAAGTCATAAGAAATAAATATATACTTAAAAACTATTTAAAAAGTACCGTTTAAAACCAAAAAGTAGCTGCACCTTATAGTTCTAAATAGAAAATAAAAAAATTGATAGTGACTTAATCACTGTTCTCCTTACAAATAAACACTAAATTTGACTCTCACACGAAAGAAAATCTCAATATAGTCCACTTTATATTGAAATATTAATAAAAAAAAGTTAGTAATTTACCTTGTTTAAATAATAATAAAAAAACATTTAATGATTGAAAATCTAGAATCCTCCCTTTTAGAGTCACATCAAACCGAATGAGTGCTTGTGCCAACGGAATACGTGCGTACATTCAAGAATAAAATTGAAATATGGACTATACAGATAAAAAAAATGTCTGGTATGCTACACTAAACCTTTTGATATGTAAATAAAAATAAACATGTTTTGTGAAGTGTAGCTAGATTATTATCTTTACGATATTTAATATTATTTATAAGGAAATTGAAAGTTAAACAAATATTTTTCTTGATCTAAAAACCTTTAGACCTGAAAAAAAGGAAAATATCGGAGGATATTTTTTTCACGAATACAGCACTTCGCGTTAGGGGAAAAGTAAGTACAATAATTTACTTGCTGTTCCATAAGTAGATTCTAGTCAACTTAACCGTTTCTATTTCTAAAACTTGTTCTATATTCGTCTTAACACTTTTTTACGCCACTCTGGAATAAGATCTCAATCCCTTCCATATACTATTTCTGTTAAAATGAGAAATCATCAAAAAACAAAAGCACATAACTAAAAGTATATTACGACGTACACGTAATCAGCACTTTATCTCATCACTTTCCCTACGTATCTATTTGCTATAGAAGAGTTATGTTACATTCAATATTCCAATTAAAAACCATGAAAAATTCTCATGATACTATTGAAATGATGCAATGTCCTTCATTTTATCATCTTCCCCTTAAAAAAAATGAAATGATTTGATGATTCCTTTACTGAAAGAACTCCCGTAAAGATTTATAACAAGACAAATACGAAAAAAAGATTATGTTTAAAATTGATTCTGATTCTCTCAAATAAAAACCTGGAAAAATGCCCATGATACTAATGAAACGACAAAATTCTCCCATTTCTTTCGCTTGTCCCTGTCAAAATTGTTAGTAATAAAAAAATAACTTAATATCAATATTCCTACAGTCCTAGAAACCTAAAAAGGTCATATAGCACGACACATATAAAGCAACCCCTCTAACTCCCTACCCCACCCCATTAATCCCTTATGCATTTTACTATAAATATTATGCTGAAATTTTGGTTAATGTAATTTACAAATTTTCAGCATAATATTTGTAGCATCTGCAAGACTCAAAATACTACTGCAACTGTACAATATGTAATGATCCCCACCCCTTTCACCCCCCTATTGGATTAAAATTAAAAATAATAAAAAAATAGCCTAGTTTTTAAATGCCCCACTCCAAAAATCTTGACATATATATATATATATATATATATATATATATATATATATATATATATATATATATACATATATATATACCTACTGGCCTAGGTAGCATAGTGGATTAAGACTCTGCATATGAAACCGATGGTCGCTGATTCGATTCGGGCAATCGACTGGGTGTTTTGAGTGCATTTTTAAGTAGCAGTTGCCCTTAAAATGCCGCAAATACAAATGTATGTTTCGGCACCTGGACACCTTTGATGAATAATATTATATCCTCTTCAATATATCTCATTACAGATATAGTAAGAAAAAAGGGTTAAGAATCCCTGTAGTGGTGGAGAAGAGGGCTATAAAAGAAATATATATATATATATATATATATATATATATATATATATATATATATATATATATATATATATATATAAGACAACTCTCCTATCTTGCCCCATGTCCCTTTCAACCCTTTCATGTTTAAGTTGCATCTCCTTGTTAGATATTATCTCTCTACCAACAGAGGGACAGACGGGCAGATAGACTGATGGAAATGAGTGACTATATTTGTGATGATCTAGGGGTCCTAAAACGTGAAGAAAAGCAAAAAATTCGGAATATGATTTTTTTACGAATACAATACTCATCGTTCATTGATTTTCCAATAAATGTCTTTCGCATAAGTGTGGTGAAGTCAGGTTTAGGACACCTATTAATCTGTAAGCATAGGATACCTATTTATCAATATATTATATAATATATTTGTAAAAATGTTAAACATAAATATTGAAAAAGTTTATTGTGCTCTTTCTCTATCGAATTCTGAATTCTGTAGCTACTCATACTGCAAACTTAAAATTGATGACCTGGGTGTGAACCTTTATCAGAAGAGAGAAACCTAATCAAAATAACTCAACTTCTGAAGGGCATGTTTTTTATGTTCGTAGGTATAATGCATTTATTTCAACGTTGAACTAAATTTCTAGATATGTCTATATTTTTAATATATAACTATTTTCAGAAATTAAGTAGACAAGTGTCAGCATATTTATATTAGAACACCATGATTTATCTCACTTGCCTAAAAATTGGTTGACGGTGTCAACTACTAAAGAATTGGTCAAAATTTTAACATATAAAAATACTTAAAAGTTTGACCTAACGAACCGTACAGTTTTTGTTAATAAAAAAGACAAATAAGTATTATAAAGAGTGGTATATTTTCTACATTTATACTACCATATGTAAACAGCTCTTAAAATTAAGAAATATAAGTAGCCCACCGCTATGCTAGGCAAAGTAGTTTGTACTACAAAACAGCACCTGACTACACATTTTCTTTTGTGGTATTGCATGGAATTGTAATAAGGTAAATTTTTGCACGGGACAGATTTTTAGTTTAGTCCAATGTTTTGATTTTTCCTTGCCAAACGTATTGGAATTTTAACTATGTAATTAATTTGGATGGAAATGATTCTATAAATGGCATACGTAATCTATATATAAAATGTCACTGATTGTAAACCTCATTAAAGCTAGACTTTATTAAAATAGGTATATTTTCTGTGAAAAATCGATATACGATATTTATAGATGATATTAAAATAATAATATTAAATAATTTGTTGAAAAATGGATTCTAGTTTATAGCAGAAAGGTACATAAATTACAATAATTTACTTTGCAAGTAGCGAATATTCGCACAAGTTAGTGCTGGTTTATTACATAATTTGTAGTTGCTACTATACACTATTTAAATTGCAGCAAAAAGTTCACAAAAGTAACAAAATTATCTATTGATGTAATTAATCATGGCTTATAGCTCTGCTATTCCCTTTATAGCAACATTATCATTATCATGATTCGAAAAGATACTACTCAAAAAATTGTCTTCTTGTATTGAGTTAACAAACTTTTTACTTACTGTTGAGATACTTGAGATATATTTTCCTATTCCATACCTGAAACAAATACATCTATTCAATATAACTGCTGAAATATTATAAATTAATTAGAAAATAAACTTTAGCACAAAATAAAACTATGTATATGACTATATCGAACGAAAGTATCATCTAGTTAAATACAGAAAAACTTTCTATATACCTCAAAAGCAACATAAATATTCTACGAATTATAGCCAAATTGTTGAAGAGCACGTTTTTATCACGGCCATGATTGGTTTAGGATGAACTTTAGTTCAATGCTAGCAAACACCGTATAGATATTCCTAGTATGCTGTTGTCAAACCGAGAAAAAATTTGAATCGGTTGCCCTGGTAAAATCATTTTCTATCCTAGCAGCCCAAGGTGAGGTACCTAACAAAGTTATTATAAACTAAATACAGATGTTCAGAAACCTATAGTTACGACGTTTTGGCTCACAGTGGTGTAAATGCTTTGAACATGTCGATTAAGGTACGCTACTTAAGGTTCCTTAGGGTACTTAGTTAGGCTCGTAAGAGGAACGACACGGGCACCTACATAGTGAGTATAATGTTGACAATTTATCATTATTCTTATCTTAAAACATTAAAGAAATAAATATACTCTCTAGTTTTCTTGGTCGGTTCTGATAGTTGACGAGAGATGCAAACATCAAAGACAAGGTGTACAAAAAGCTAAAAAATATAAAATAACAATGAAAATAATAGGGATAGAGGAAGACGTGGATTCACCCAACTAAAGCTGAGACAGCAGTGCTTAACATTACTGCCTATATTCATTTTCTTCATTTCCAGCGATGATATTTTATTAGCTCCACAAGCGGAGAACTTTGACCTGCTCTAAATAAAGTCACTATGATTTAGGTTTAATATAACATGATGTTTATTTTATATTAGATAATGTTTCTATATGGTAGGAGGATACACAGAATTATTACTTTGCAACTGGGCTAAATTTTTTCAAATTAATTCAACTTGTCTTTTCAAATCTCAAGGAACTGGTTTTTTTTTGCAGTGTTTTTAGGTGAAGATAACATTTTGACATCACACTATTCACCATGTAGATTATATATGGCATTTTCAGTCGCTCTTATGCTCCTAATAAAGCTTTCAGTAACTTAGCGCCCCAAAGAACCACAAGTAGCTTTTAGTCAAATGATATGCTTAAAATATTGACAAAAGTGTTTTGTTTATAGCACTGTAAACTAAAAGGGTGGATTTCTAGATGCCTATGGTTATATGGTAGTTCATATTAATACTGATTTCAGTTCATCACAACATCTGCTGATAAAATACGACAAATAGAAAGTTTAGAAAATCTAGGTGACATTTTGAAATACCAGCTTTCCAAAGAGGACTGAAATAATTTTTTTTTGGCTTATCAGTCAAAATTGTTTGCATAAACCGAAATTGTAATGTTTTTCTCTTTACTTTAGGCACTACCAAGGAATTATTCCAATACTTCTCGTTTCAAGAAGTAATAACTTTCCTATTCTAGATGATATCTACTAATAAATAAAAGATGTCTAACTTTCCCGCTTTTTATTTGCATGCAAAATTATTACTGCTTTGCTTAAAATTATTTAACAACTTTTAAGTATTTTTATGAGTAAGATTATTATGCATATTAACCCTTTGCAAGACTGATCATAACTAAGGTTAATAGATTTAAAAATAATATATTGATCAGTTTAAGCAAACTGTGCAATGTATTTGTAAATTAGAATACAATCTTCGCAATGGATCAAAAGCATAACTTTAATTAAAATCCAATAGTAACAACACAAATTACTTTCTTTTATGACTAAGGTTAACAATCCCATTCAAATCTACAAATCTTTAAAATATATCAACGTTTAGAACGAAAGACGGGGTCCAACTATCCCAAGAATCGTTTATGTTATCTGCTAGTTGGGATTGTTTCTCTCCAGTTTGCCGAGACGCTGTCGACATTTTAGACAAACAGCAAAATATACTGCGACATTTCCATTTTGCCAACATAACTTGGAATAACTTCTAAGGAAGATAAATTATCTCTAATATCTACCCTTTTTCTTGTTTTGGGAGTTATATTTAGATTGACCACTATCTTGTGTGTGATGACTACAAATAAAAGCTGTAATAAGAAAGATCTATGAAGGTATTCTGATGATATAACAAATTATTTTTTTCTATTGTACTAGTGTAAATTACACAGAGTGTATGTTAAATGTAGAATTCTTTAATACACCACAAAAATATGTACTGTTAAAAAAATAATTTAAACTGCTAATAGTAAACACCTCAAAAATATGCCTGATGAAGTAAAAGTATTCAGCAGCCATTTTTGATTACCTTAAAATGTACTCTGAATTCTAATTACATATTATATGATATATCTTAAATTGGGCAATTTTCTTAGCATTGGTTTATGATAAGTAATATTTTCCATTCCCTAAAAACCTGCGGCGTTTCAGCAGTATATTTTGGAATAAAACGGCTTACATATGCCCATTTTGGTTCTTCTTTTCCTTTCCAAAAATGTTAACTCTCAATTTAACAATAACCTCTGCTTAAGGAACTAGAAGTTATGATCAGTTACTTCAAAATGTAGCTTAGTTACCAAATTAGTTTTAAAATTAATTACGAATTACTGGTAGCTTGAAAAATGGTCAATTACTCATTACTGACCCAAAGTAATTTATACCATAATGTAAACTAAGTCAAGAGGTTACTTCTTTGTCGGTTTTTTATTTCGTTTTAAAACATTTAGTAACTCTGGTTATTGTACAGTGTGATTGACGCGCTACGGAGTATAGAGATAGCTAGATGCATATTGAATTTCTAAAATGCACTAACTATGGAAAATACTTCCAATAAAGTGGTTTAGTGGAAATAAAAAAGATCCTAACAATAACAAATAATTTGGTGTACAATAGATATCTAACGAAGGAGTTCAACTAACGTTAAGTGTTAAGAAATGTCTAACTTTATCACTCTTTAAGAGAATTGTTTTAGTTTTCTACAAAAAATATGAGTGTTTACAAGATTTTTTTCTAATGACGAGGAAAAAAAAACAAGAAATAAATAATTATTAGGTCGAGATTTGTTAGCAGATGTTTTAGCAATTTAAGGAAAAAACAAACTAAAAATTAGTAAAATAGTAGTTCATAACCTGACTTTGATTATACTTGATTTATTTTACAGAACCTGATATAGGTTATTTTATTTTGTGTTGTAAGCTATGAACCATTTCATCCGGACTAACCTAATTTTTTGGAAAAATAATTTATAGTTTACACACACACACACACATATATTTATATATATATATATATATATATATATATATATATATATATATATATATATATATATATATATATATATATATATATATATATACGATATATATATATATATATATATATATATATATATATATATATATATATATATATATATATATATATATATATTATATTATATATATTAATTACGTGATTTTTATATTACTGGGTATTTGAGCTCGTTAATGAAACAATTATTTATTTCATTTTATTTTTTTTGACGTTTCTCCCAATTTTTGGGCATTTTAAAGAATTTTTTTCTTAAAAGTGACCCATCGCACATTTTCAAAATGAAAAAATCAACATCAAAAAAAAAAAAAATCGTTTCGTTACCTAACCTAAATACTCAATATAGAAATATATATATATATATATATATATATATATATATATGCATATATGTATATATATATATATATATAATATATATATATATATATATATGTATATGTATATGTATATATATATATATATATATATATATATATATATATATATATATATATATATATATATATATATATATATACAGAGTTTTGCAGAGAATTCATGGTCATCTGAATTCTTTGTTGTAAATCTTCTACAGTTTCAGGTCGACTTCGGTAAACTTTGGTTTTCGAATGACCCCATAAAAATATATAAGTATACTGAATGAAGAAAAATTGCATTCATACAAACCCATTCTAATGTAAGAATTATCTGAAGATGACTACGATAGACGCGTTGAATTGTGTGAGGTCGTGATGGAACGAATCAATAATGATCCTAACCTAATTCATAATATTGTTTTTTTCTGATGAGGCCGCATTTTGTCTTGACGGCAGAACTGACAGGCATAACAGCCAGTTCTGGTCTGCTGAGAATCCACCCTAGATAATCGACAGCCATTTTCAAACACCACAAAAGATAAACGTGTGAGCGGGGATTTGTGGACGTCATATAATTGCTCTCTCTTTTATCAAATCTTACAGAACAGCGGTATTTACAGTTACTCCAAGAGCAAGTTATTCCAACTTGTGCAGGTCTTTTTCCCAAGAATATAAATTGGATATCCTTAACAGGAATCTATGGTATCAACAGGACGGAGCACCTTCTCACTATGAAATCAATGTTCGTAGATATTTGGACGGGATTTTTCCTAATTGATGGATAGGCAGAAGAGGTGCTGTAGACTGGCCTGCAAGGAGTCCCAATCTTACGGTACTCGATTTTTTTTTATGGGATCCTTCGGAAACCAAAGTTTTCCGAAATCGACCTAAAATTGTAGAAGATATATAACAAAGAATTCCATATGAAGTAGCACAGATCACCACGGATTCTCCGCAAAACTCGGTTCAGGCTGTTTAACGGTAGGCATTTTGAGCAATTGTTACTTTAAAAATAAACCTAGAGTATTTTGTTAATAGTTTTTTTGCCTTTTTTTACTTTAAATTTCATATGGCAATAATTCTAAAACAGTTCAATTTAGACATATGATATCTAGAATTTTTAGTAAGACTCAAAAATAAAATAATATATAGGGCTTTTCTTTAAAAGAAATCAAGAGGGCGTAATATTTTTCGAACTGACAGTTCAAAACATTTTATTGTCAACATCAGCATGTGGGCCGTATAACACCCTTTAACTTTAATTAAACATTTTTTTGATACACTGATTAATAATTACTATGAAATCAATCATTATTTCATGCATATGGGGCACCCTATATATATATATATATATATATATATATATATATATATATATATATATATATATATATATATATATATATATATATTTGACAGCTATAATTAAAAAGTACTTAATCGGTTAGAATGTTTCCTTGGCATCTTTTATTTAAAAGTTATAACATAAAAAAAAAAAGTAATTTTTGTTTTACATAAGGTTTGTGCATGATCTTTTAAATAATAAATAAAATAAAAAAGCTTAACTTGAGAAAAATATAATTTACAAAAATTGTCTGCCGTCGTAAATTTTACTTGAATATTTCCTTAAACCTTTCAAAATTCATATTTGCTATGAAAAGTAATTGAAGAAAAGTTTGTTTAAAACTCGATGATATAACTGAATCAGCAATATAACAAACAAGAAACTTGCTATAACTTTTACCCGCTTTATTTCGCGTCACTTCTTGGTTGGAAGTTTGTAGTTTTCAAACAAATTTACATAATATACCGAAATTGTCTTTCTGAATTCCAGGATGACAACATGATTTTTGCGTTTCTGAGCTTTATGGAATTTTATATTGCATATTTAATATTGGGATGAGCATGAATATATTTTTTAAATGTAATTTTAAAATAAAAATAATTTGCTCAAGTATGATTTAGTTATTTCATTTATTTATCAATTTGCACTACTTTCGAAAACGCACGAAATTAGTTTTATTAAGCAACATCAAAATGTAAAATAAGGCACCGTAAATCTAATTTGTACAAAATATATTCTCCTTCTTCTTCTTCCTCTTTTGGGAATAGGACTCCTACCTCATGATTACGGTTTTTTCCTTCTTTAAGTTGGCTAAGTTAACGCTATAATGTTTTTCAGCTCTTAGTAAGTAGGTACAGAGTAAAAAATACTCCAATTTTGGTTGATTTGGTAAACTCATTCCTGGTACCAGCCGCAACAACACAGAGCAATAAGCCATAATTTAAAGCTTCCATTTGGGATCATTGTATTAAAACTGAAAAACTTTTACCAATACTCCGAGCATATTTACCAACGTATTTAGTGGTTTTTAGGACGTTAAGTTGACTGGTAGCCTTATTAAGCTCGTCCAAGCAACAACACGTGCTAGCTATGGCAAACATTATACCAAAGTAGTACTTTCCAATATTTTAAATGTGTTGTTTTCAAATTTCGTTTTTAAGATAAAATTTCATGCAAATTCTCTTATCAGTAAATCTATTCATTTTAAAAATCGGCAACAAGAATGGTCTGCAATTACAAAACACATTTCTATTTGTAATCCAACAAAGGAAATATTAAAATTTTTATCAGATGTTAACAAGAGTTTTACCAACCTAAAAATAAACGCTTTAGTCGACAGCGATAGTGCGTGTATTTTAAACAAAATTGGTTTCCTGAATTTTTGAACATGATAATAGTCTTTAGAGTTGTTAGAGTCCAGAAATTTTACAATCATGCTATTTCTATTTTAACAAAAATTGTATACAGCGAAAACTGAGATATCACTACCTTAAAAAAGGATATTTACTTTATATCTATTTGCGAAGGAATACTGGGTAAATAATTTTACAATTAAATACAAAATTCTAAAATCACAAAAATTTTGTAAATATAAAAATATTAGATAACTGACCATTAATAGCGGAACTACTCTTATTTCCAATCTATTTTTTTTCACCGTAGAAGGCAGTGGATACGCCTTGAAATTTTAAAATAAAGCCCTTTGTGAAATAACGAATTTTCTATTCTTCATACTGTTGTACCTTATCGTTCGAAACAATCTCTGCTGTTACTCTAGCTATGGAATTCCCCATACTCACTGTAGTAAATGAGGGAGAACCTTCGACAGTTGCTAATATATGAATTAGTTAAACCAATCTAAAATGTAAAATATTTCTAGTTATGAATATACTGAAGATATTTTACATGAGCAGCATTGTCACAATAGACTAATGAATTTTCCGTTCATAAATTAATTAGGTACAATTGCAAAATTATACTTATTACATAAATTTGTTTAACAAGATTTACCAATTGACTTTTTGTCATTATAGGGAAATTTCGAAATTCGGTTCTCACTATTAAAATCCACGTTATTATTACTGCTCAAAAATGATTAATTTTGTAAAACCTTAGAGAAATTGACGGTTTATAAAATTTACCTCTAAAAGCTTATTATTATTATATTTTAATTTCGAAAAATAAAATTGGATGAAATTGTGTTTCTGTTTTCTGAAGACTCAGCTCTCAATGACACGCTATTTCTTGCTTCCGTAACAATTTTTTTTCTGTTACGGATAAAGTGAGTTTTCATTTGTAAACCAGTTTCTGTGATCATTATAATTTACTTCGCAGAAATGCATGTGCCGAGACACATACATGATTTCCATTTTATCAATGGACTAGAACAAATACACGTTTGGTATATAATTAATTTACCTTTTGGTTACTAATGGTGTCGTGCTAAATAAACTTTAAATATGTCACTTTTTGTGACGTTTTTTACAGTTTCTTATAATAAAATATTTTTTGGAATTAAAAGAAAACAGCATAACAATAATATTATCTGGTCCTTTTTTTATAAAAAAGGAACAAAATGAGTGAAAATAAAGCGAAAAAACTCCCCCAATTTATTGCCGCCGTTTGCGTTTGCATCGGTGCTATGGGAACTGGGACTGTTATAGCATGGACATCTAATATTTCAAAAAGTAAGTATGTTTCTTAGTTTTGCTACTTTTGTAAATTATATTCTTATTTCTGTGTTTTAAAGCGTGAACATCTAGAACAAATAGTCATGCTTTTAATATTAATGGTAAATGGTTTTTCAATTCCTTCCTAAAACTAGAAAAACTAAATATTTAAATCTGCATTGTCAAGCTACTAGGTAGAGAATCAAAATACGCTCATGAATAAATTTATTTTCTCTTAAATTTTGGGTATTTTTAGATTTTTAGTGTTCCGTACGGAAGACTTATAAGATCACTTCGGTGTCTGTCTGTCAGTCTGTTCATCTGTCTGTCACACCCGATTTTCTCCAAAACTACTTGACATAGAAAGTTGAAATTTGGTACTAATATAGGATTGATGGCCCTGTCAGAACCGTATTGTAATGAGTGTTAAATTTTGATTTAAGGGGTTAGTTGTGGGTGGCGAAAACATAAGTAAAAAAAAACCAGGTCATCGAGTGGGGTGTCAAATGAAAGCTTGTAAAAACACAAATTAAAACATATATATAATATAATACTTGCGCATACTTTTCTTTGTATTTCTTTTTTTTTAATTGCAAAAAATCGCTGTCCCGCCTTTACCTCGAAAAGAACTTATCAAACAATTTTGAAAAAATCCTGGAATATTCTTTACAGGGTGTAGATTGAACGAAAATTATCATGCATTACCTTTAATAATTTATCTGGTATATAAAAAAAAGATCAGTTTTTCAATAAAAATCGGAAAAAAACTTGGTAGAAAACTCATTTTAGGTGTTGGGCGCCAAATGATCTAGTTATCGACGCGCCCTCATCGAAAAAGAAACAAACAAACAAAATCATTTGAGGTGTGTTTTGTGAAGTCGTTGATTATTTTATACCTCCATAACAAAAATTTTTATTTTAAGATCAATCAATATACGGAACACTAATTGCGCAAGTCCGACTTGCACTTGGCCGGTTATTGAAATATAATTTCCACTAAAAAATACTGCGTATATAGAAATTATTAAAATACTCGAGTTTCAACTTAGTACTATTTATTTATGCGGAAGAGACGTGTATACTAAAATACTATCTTTACACCGTTGCCAGAGTTCCAGAAACAGCTGATAGCATCAAGAAAAATTACTTTATTTATTTAGAGGTAAACATAACAAAGTTTTTTTAAAAATATATGAGTAAATTATTATTAAATAAAAAAATTAGTCGAAATCAACAAATTTAATTTTGAAACATAATCTCAAATAAAAAACACGAAATACTACGAAACTGTTATAACGTTTAAGTTTAAAATTAGTATGATTTAATTATATTAAGGAAAGATGTAGACTAAAATACGCTACTCAAATGCATCATTGTCAAAATTACAAAAAAAAACAAATAGTCAAGAATCAATAATTAATTTATTGGGAGGTAAATATTCATGAAACTGAGTCGCCCGCTTCCTAATAAGTTATTAATATACTATTAATAATTAGTTTACACAGTACTTTGCTTGCAAATATATAGATGTAAAAAAAGTATCGAATTTGACTTTCTCGTGTAAAGAGTCTTCTTCTGAAACTGTATCAATTCAGAACTATCAACTTTCATCTATCCTTTATTATATTATCATCTCGTTTGTGAGTTATCGTGTCAGGAGATCGATAGGTCAATAGGTTGACAGATAGATCGACGAAAAAAAGAAAATATGTTTTCCGTGATCTAAAAACCCTAAAAAGATAAAAAATTTCAGAAGGTATTTTTTTCACAAACACAATAATACTCGTTAGCAAGGAAGTAAATACAGTAATTTATCTGCTGTGCGATAAGTAAGTTTCCACCCACATAATCTTTTATATTCCTAAAATTTTTTCGGTGCCACTGTAGTGTGCGGTCTACCTGCAAATCTTAATTATTGCGTACGGTCTACTTGCAATAAATACATTTCTAAGCAAGGCAGTAAAATAATAGAGCAAGTTTCATTATTAATGACAAGTTGCTGATACGTATATTTCAAAAAAGCCATGCTTTTGCGAGATTTTTATACTAATATCACTTTTAACGAAAATGCAGCCGTGACTTTTTTACAAACGCATAATCTACTTATGCAGAATGACGAAAATAACATTTGTCCAGTCTTACGTTTTCCTAGAAAGGCACAAACAACAAAATCGTTTAGGAGCTGAAATGAATTCTTCCATTATACAAATTTGAACTCAAGTTACATTTTAATTTAAGCTTATGTCATATATTGGAATTGGTGTTTATGTTCGTGCACGACATTCCGAGTATAACATGTGAAAAACTGACTGAAAGGTCGTTACATACCATAAGTGATTAGTATCCCAGATCCCAGAGGACAAATAATCGGCAGCAACAACAATTTTATACAAATTGATGAATCGCGATTCGCAGGTTGCCGACAATATTACAGAAGAAGGCTCTTACGAGGTGATCAACAACCTGAATCTGAAGATAGCTGTCCACCGGTGCAAAACAGTCGAAACCATGGTAGGCGAATAGATGGATCGTGGATTTTTGGTTTGAAAACAAAACGTGAAGTACGATTGTGGAAAATACATTAATGCCAAATATAGAAAGAAAGGATCAATTTCAATCTGGTATTCATTCAGACGAGTGGGCAGCTCATCGGAATCTTGGCAGGCGAGACTTTCGACCATCAAACCGTTAAGCACCAGCAAAACTATGTTGATCACAGGAGCTTCACAGAGACTCACAGGAGCTCACAGGAGCTCATACACAAGGTATTGAACGGTCATAGCTAGATGTCAAAATTTACATCTTAAAGAAAATGAGGAGAGTACCATTAAACCATTTTCAATCACATCTCAACCATATATCCTGGAGGATATTAAGGACGATTGAAGACGACCAACTTTTTAAAGGATATTGCCACTGTTTATAGATATTAATTGTAAATACATTCGTAATAAAATTATTGTTAACAACAAATTGTTCGTCTTATTAATTATTATTATATAGCAATGTTATAGTAGGGTAGATCTCAACTTTTTCGGTAGACCGAACGCTACTTTTTTTAAATTGGCATGGCAATCAAACTGCCATGCCAATTTAAAAAAAAAATAGTTTTAGCCAAAATTATAAATCTTTTCATTATTCTTGGTACACAAAAAAAATTGTAAAGTAATTAGTGAATTACCGTACGATGTACTTTCGTAGTAGCCACGTAACTTGAAAATTAATATTAAATTTGACACACTAAAGATTAACTTTACAATTCGATATTTGAAATGGTAACTAATTTAGAGTGAGTTATTGATTGCAAGAAAAAGAGGGCAGAGATATTTGTAACTTAAGTATTAAATTTTCTTCTACATAATATTGCAGTTACTATGTGTGAGTATGTGTGAGTATTTTATCACTGCCTGTAACCAACTAGCCATCCATGTTATTGAAATATTGAAAAAATAACATATTTTCTAGATTTGCTGATAGGACGTATAATATGATATCTACGAAGCGACCTCCCTAACCCCTTTTTTATCTTTTTGTTCCCTTATATGTATATTTGACTGCAAATAATTATGCTTAACCCCTTTTTCGTTAGAAGACAAAGGCCAAAAGAAAATCCACATAATACCATTGAAATTGTACAATATAGGTTTTTAGTCGCAACAGCGATCAGGCTTATATTTATTCTCGACAGTTTATATTACCATTTGAATATATCCAATCAGGTGCGAAGCTTCAGCACACACTAGATAGGTAATGTTGCTACCTAATTATGAATAAGAGATTTGTACAAAAATGTCTAAAATTAAATACAAGGAGAAACTGAAACCAAAGAAAGAATGGATCACAATAGCAATTGCAATATCCTGTCGCACGAAAGAATCGTTGTATAATATATAGAAATTAGAAAAAAATAATGAAATGATAAAAATCCATTATAAAAACTATAAGATTTTAGCTAAAGTCATCGCAGAGGCAAAAAAATATGTGAGAAGATTTTAATTGAAAAAAAGAGTAGTCAATTCTAGAAAGCTATGGTATATGTTACTATTAACACAAAAGCAAATAAAAAGGGAGAAAAGACGGTAATATCATTTATCTAACAGACAGACATATCAAATAGTATGAATAAGTATTTTTGTGAAATTGGCAAAAAAATAAGTGAAAAAACGAAAATATTTGAAAAAATAATTTCGAATAGACCACTAATAATTATATATATATATATATATATATATATATATATATATATATATATATATATATGTATGTATGTATGTATGTATGTATGTATGTATGTATGTATGTATGTATGTATGTATGTATGTATGTATGTATATATATATATATATATATATATATATATATATATATATATATATATATATATATATATATATATATATATATATATATATATATATATATATATATATATATATATATATATATATATATATATGTATATATATAACTACTGGGAAACGCCCTTATAAGGAGAAGAGATGAGCAATCAAAGATCTAAAGGCTTTAGAACCTGCTTTTTATTTTGTTATGAAGCTTTCGCTGCCTATTGGCAGCTTCTTCTGGATTCTAAAAATGCAAACAAAGTACAGAGAAATAAACTTAAGACGTTCGCTTTTGAAATGTGATTCAATAAATTATAAGGTTTTATGAGAAATTCCTTACAAAAATTTAGCAGTCAATTCATCTCTGGTGAAATATACAATAAAATTTGCATTTTTGTTGGCCAGGTAGTAGGTATGAACACAAAAAACATGATAAAAGGACATTTAGAGAATTACACAGGTTCAAAAATAAAACGTTGTTTTATTTTTGAACCATAACGATTTCGGCCAGAACTGGCGAAATAGCACTTCCCATTGGGACGCCTATTTTTTATCTGTAGAATAAAAAAGTAATGGTTAGTGGAAACTGTTCTTTGGGAATATTACATATCTCTTCTATTAATGTGAAATATTCATTTAATATCGATATAAGATCTAAAGTAATGTTAGTAAGAAGTGAAACTACAAAACCCTCTAGCAAAATGAAGCCATTAACCTTCTCTGCAAATTCGAAGGTATTATAAATTATAAATTTGTCGAAAGTAGAAAAATCTGTTTCTAAAATAGAGGCTATATATTTAGCAAGTGGTTGTGTAGATGCTCCTACACAGGAAACAATTGGTCTTAGAGGTATATCAGGTTTATGTATTTTTGGTAGACCGTAATATTTAGGGCAAATCCCATTATAAGTTGAAAGTGTGCGAGCAGTTACTTCATCTAAAATCTTTCTATCTTTTAATGATTTAATTAATTTATTGCAGTTTATTTCTACTTTTGAAGTGGGATCCTGATGTATTATTTCATAGATATTATCATCTTGGAGTAGGGAATGTGATTTCTCAAAATAGGAAGTTTTTTGACATAGCAACGGTAACATTGCCTTTATCAGACTTAGTAGTCAATAAATCGAGACGATTTTTTAAGAAATTTTTTGTTTCCTTCTCTAATTTATATGTGATTGAATTTTTGTCTTTATGTGATATTACATAGTTAGTAATTAAGTTTACAGCCCTCGCACCAATGTAGTCTTGTTTTTGTGGGGAGACATAGTGAATTAATTCCTCTACTTCAGACAGTAGACTAAACATGTTGATATCTTTGTTAGATATAGTGAGACTAAACTTGGGACCAAGGGCTAGAAACCCTTTTACATTAGGTGATATTTCAACATAGGAAATATTTTTTATCCACTTGTCTTTTCCCATATTAAATTCATGAAATTTCTTTTTTAAAAATTCTATTTTTTGATATTACTTTTTTAAATTTTATAAAATAAAAATTTATATTTATTATGTTGAATAAAAATGAAATCAACAAAAATATGAAATGGCAATTGAGTCCTAAGGTCTTGCAATAGCTCATCCAATGATCTCTCGAGTCTTTCTATGTACCGATTAGTGTCAGAGATATATAACTTATGGAAATTGGTTGTTACCTGTTGTGTTATGTTTTCCAGCCTGGTTATAAATATTGTTGTTTGATATTGTCTGTGGAATTCTCCAGAGTCTTTTTACGTTATCCTCAAGAAAACGAGGTGTTACTTTTGTTCGACGACATTCGAATAAAAATATTCCTCTGTTTCTCTGAGATGGCAGTTTTCTATTAATATTATCATACATTTTCATATTGTTTACCACATTTAGCCCGAATGTCTCAGATATTCGTCTGTAGAAGGTTCCTATTATTCAAAATACTATAATAAGAAAGAGGAAGGACAGTAACAGGGCACTGGTAACAAACAATCGGAAGTTTAACTACTCAGAAACGCCCTGATAAGGAGAAGAGATGAGCAATCAAAGATATAAAGGTTCTAGAATCTGCTTTTTATTTTTGTTATCGAGCTTTCGCTGCCTACTGGTAGCTTCTTCTGGATTCTAAAAATGCAAACAAGGTACAGAGAAATAAACTTAAGACGTTCGTTTTTGAAATGTGATTCAATAAATTACAAGGTTGTATGAGAAATTACTTACAAAAATTTAGCGGTTAACTCATCTCTGGCGAAAACAATAAAATTTGCATTTTTGTTGGCCAGGTCGTAGGTATGATCACAAAAAACATGATAAAAGGACACTTAGAGAACTACACAGGTTCAAAAATAAAACGTTGTCAATAATATTATTCAAAAAACACTTTTTAAGATAGAACTCAACTGTAAGAAAGACCATGATGTTGAAATGGTACTCCATTTTAAAATTTTTTGACATCGTGTTTAGTAACTTATTAAAATTATTAATTAAATATATACATTATATATATATATATATATATATATATATATATATATATATATATATATATATATATATATATATATATATATATATATATATATATATATATATATATATATATATATATATATATATATATATATATATATATATATATATATATATATATATATATATATATGATAATGCAAAGATGTCCATAAAACCTAGTACAGAACAAATGCGTATAGGAAGAGGTGGAAGACAGGGAGACACAATCTCTTCTAAGCTTTTTATTACAATTTTAGAAGACGTATTTCACCAACTAGATTGGACAAAGAAGAGCCTATAGATAAATGTCGTGTCATTTAAGGTTCGCAGACAATATTGTAGTCATCAGTAGTAATCTTCATGAGTTACAAGAAACGATAAATGAATTATTTACCACTAAAAAACAATTGTTTTCAAGATAAATAAAACTAAGACAAAAATATTAATTAACACAACCAAGTCATAAATTTAGAAGGAACGGCTCTCGAGACTTTTAAGAATTATGTGTATCTAGGGCAAGAAATTACTAGGTGAGCGATAGTGTCTCGGATGAAATTTCAAGAAGAATCAGGCTTAGATGGTGCGCATTCGGGAAATTAAGTTATATATTCAAAGAGAAAGCCATCCCAAGTAAGTTAAAGGCCAAAGTTTACAAAGAGTGCATCCTACCCGTAATTACATATGGCGCTGAAACTTGGACACTGAATAAAGCCGATATACAAAAACTAGCTGGGACCCAAGAGCACACGAAATACAGATTATCGAGGTTAAACTTAGAGATAGAAAAAGAAACGAGTGGATACATGAACAAAAGAAATTAAAGGATATTATAGAGTACGTAGCAGAAGGAAAGTGGCAATGGGCTGGACATGTAGCACGCATGACCGATGATCGATGGACCAAGCGAACATTAGAATAGAGACCACGAGAACAGAAAAGGAGCGTCGGACGTCTCAAAACAAGATAGCGGGATGATATGCAGAGGGTTACCGGCGTTGGATGAATGACAACAACTGTAAATAGAATGAGATGGAATTTCAGGGGGAAGGCCTACATCCAGGGATAGAACTAGGCTTATAGTATATATAGTGTGATATATTGTTTCACAGAAAACAATAAATGCAGCGGCACTATTAACAAATTTTTCTCAATTTATTACCAAGACTAAAATAAATTCCAGAGTAGTGCTAATTGTATTAAATTATTAACACTTCTTGTATGTATAGTGTTACAAATAAAAACCATCGTCATTTTTTTTTCTAAAATTTTTTGTTTGCCTTACTTCTGATATATAGTACATAAAACCTACCATTGTCTCTCACAACTTCGTGTGTGTTATACAAACATATTAACTGACTTTCTTATTCAAACAGAGACAAATTTTTGTTTTCACGAATTTAACCTAAGTTGAAAATTTAATATCCGAATACGTATTATGAAAAAGTAGTCCATTACCATTGATCTCTACTGAGATTAACAATGAGACGCCAAGAATAGTTGGATCATTTTTAGAGTGAAAAAATAGTGCAGTAAAAAAAACATTTGAAGTTGCACAGTTTAGATACAGCGATATTATGATTATATTCTCTCTGGGGTATCACCAGGAGTATTGTCCTGAGTTTTGGACCTCGAAAAACCTGTGCTCTTTTGTTTATAAACAACTGAAATTTTCACAACGCGTTTTTTGATATTAAAATGCGAATAGCTCCGGTTATATATGTCGGATCGAGACAAAAAAAACAAACTCTACGTAATGAAATTTCCAACAAATCCTCGTTAGTTTTAAGTTGCTCAAAGGTGTACATAACCTACAAAATTGAACAAACCGACAAAAAACTGTTTTTTTTTTTTTAATTTTATTTTACAGGCCGGCTAAGTGAACCGATCGGGTCGAAACTTTCAGAAAATATGCTTTTGCTATAGCAAAAATACCCTGAAATTTTGGTTTAAAAGTATTGAACCCAGTGGGCACAATTGAACTTGTTATTTAAATTTGAATTGCCCACAATTTTATACCATTTGGTCCAAAATGGATCTTTTTTTTTCAAAATTTAGGTCTTCACGCCAGCTTTCTGATGCCATTAAAAAAAAATTTTGGAGTCATTTTAACCGTTTTTTTTTTACATTTGTTTATTAATCAAATAAAAACAAATGCGTTTTTTCGGTAATTTAAAAAAAAAAAAATTGAAAATTTTTTATCACATCTGGTAGGGAATCGCGGGACCTTTACTTAAAAAAAATCATTTTAGAGAATTTTTTTTTTCAAAATTTCAATTGTTTTTATTTGATCAATAAACGAATGTAAAAAAAACAGTTAAAACGACTCTAAAATTTTTTTTTTTTTTAATAGCTGGCCTATATTTGAAAAAAAAAAAACAATTTTGGACTAAATGGCATAAAATGGCGGGCAATTCAAATTTTAAATAACAAATTCAATTGTGTCCACTGAGTTTAATATGTTTACAGCAAAATTTTAGAGTATTTTTGTTATAACAAAAGGAATATTTTCTGAAAGTTTTAAGCCGATCGGTTCACTTAGTCGATCTGCACAATAAAATGAAAAAAAAAAAAGATTTTTGCTGGTTTTTTCAATTTTATAGGTTATGTACAAATTTGACCAATTTAAAACTAACGGGAATTTGTTGTAAATTTCATTATGATTTTCGCTTGTCTCGATCCGACTGATATAACCTGAGTTATTCGCATTTTAAGCTTCAAAAACGTGTTTTGAAAACTAAAATAGTTTATAAACAAAAAAGCACAGGTTGTTGGTCCAAAACTCAGAATCTGGTTATATCCCAGAGAGGATAAAATCATAATATTGCTGTATCTAAACTATGCCTATCTCATCATTATTTTGACATTTTTTTACTGCCCTAAAAAGGAAGTAAAATGCTTGTTTATATCAATAGTACTAGCATAAAAAAGGTATTTTTATTAGGGAATCATTTTTGTCCATATAGTCAAGTGCAATTAGGTTTATACCTCGAGTATCCTACTAATCAGAGACAGAGATGTGCCTAAACCGCGCAAGATTTGGCACTACAAATCTGCTAAATGGGAAGATCTCATGGAATATTTTCGAACTTTCCCTTGGTTAGACGTTTGTTTTCGATCCGAAGACCCATCTGACTGCGCCAGGGAAGTTTCCGATGTTATTTTGGCAGGTATGGAGGCTTACATCCCTTTTTCCAAGAAATACCCTTCCAAAGAAAAGCCTTGGTTTGACTGAAAATGCAAAGAAGCTGTTGCTTCTAAACATCTTGCCTACCGACAATGGCGTGAAAAAACACCATAAACCGTAACACCTTTGTTCGTGCCAGGAACAGATGCAAAGAAATTATCGACGAAACCAAGGAGGCACACAATCAACAAATTAGAAACAAACTTCTCGCATGTCCCAACAATTCCAGGTCCTTTTGGTCAGTCGCTAAGGCAATTAGTCAAAATTTCACCAAATCGACCATACCACCACTCACACGGCCAGATAATTCTATTGCAACGACACCTGTTGAGAAAGCGAACTTGTTGGCTGAACTCTTTACTTTACATTCTACTGTCGATTTCCAAGGAAAAACACCACCTACTATTCCCACAGTACCGTTAAGGATGCCCGATATCGTCTTCAGACAGCGTATCATAAAACGTATTTTAATGAAGCTAGACACCAAAAAAGCTTTTGGCGCTGACGGAATACCTGCCATAGTTCTTAAAAACTATGCGAGGGAACTAACACCAGTTTTCTGTAGACTTTTCAACCTATTCTACAGAAAAGGAATATTTCCTTCCTATTGGAAATGTGCCACAGTTCAGCCGATACCTAAAAAAGGCAAGAAGGCCTTGCCAAATAACTACCCGCCAATCGCAGTGCTTTCAATAATATCGAAAGTCATGGAAAAGGCTATCAATCAGCATCTTCTAAAATATTTTGAAGGATTCAACATTATTAGCGATCATCAATATAGCTTTCGTAAAAATAGATCAACAGGAGATCTTCTGATTTATGTAACACAAGTTTGGAACAACGCAATTGAGCACTTTGGAGAATCTCGAGCGATTGCTCTTGACATATCCAAGTCATTCGACCGTGTTTGGTACGATGGGCTGTTGGCTAAGCTACGCTCTTATGGTATGTCTGAAAAGTTCTGTTTGTGGCTCTTATGCTTCCTCAGAGAGCGTTCTTTACGAGTGGCTGTCGACGGATTTCTTTCTAACACCATCACTATCAACGCCGGTGTACCTCAAGGCTCCATACTGTCTCCTACTCTTTTTCTCATTTACATTAACGATCTGCTGGAAAAGACCGAGAATCCAATCTACAGCTTTGCAGATGACAGTACGGTTATCTCTTCATTCACTTTGAACGCTCGGACATCGGCTGTTCAGACGAATATCCGCAGACAGCAGGAAGTCATTCAACTTAACAAAGACCTGGAAGAAATTTTATCTTGGGGTGACCAAGTTGAATTTAACGCTACGAAAACCTAGGCGGTAGTTTTTTCTAAAAAAGTTAATGTTGCTGAAACCGAAATAGTTATGTCGGGGCACTCCATTCCTCTAACATCGTCACTCAATTAGTTGGGCGTTAATTTGGGAGCAAATATGTCCTGGCATGAACATGTTGCAGGCATAGCAAAGAGAGCTTCTCAAAAGTTAGGAATATTATTTTGAACCAGAAAGCTTTACACTCCACAACAACTGTTAATTCTTTACAAAGCTCAAATTCGACCAACTATGGAATACTGCTCCCATGTTTGGGGCTCCGCTCCCAATCATACACTGCATCTGTTAGATTCTGTTCAGAGAAGAGCCGTTCGTCTGATTGGAAATCCGGAACTGACCGGCGGCCTTGATTCGCTGGAACATCGAAGAACGGTTGGCGACTTGAGCCTATTCTACAAGTATTTTCATGGACAGTGTTCGAAGGATGTGGCCCCTCTTAATTCCTCCCAGAGCGGTGCATGTTAGAAGTACACGTCACGCTAATCCTTCACATCCGTATGAGGTTCAGCTTGCTACTTCTCGTACAGCGCTTCTCAAGCAGTCTTTTATATGGAGAACACCATCCCTTTGGAATAATTTGCCCAGGACTGTGTTTCCCATCGAGTACAATCTACAGCGATTCCAGAATAACGTGAATCGCTTTTAGAGCCATAAAAAAAAATCTCGGAACCCAGCTATAGTGAATGGATTTAAATGTTTCAAGATTTTCTAAATTTCTAATACTAAAAAGAAAAAAGTATACCCTTTGAAAGTTTCCTCTAATGACTTTTTCTGTTTTTTTTTTTTTGTAAGATTACTCCTATGAAAATGACGTTACTTCTAGTATAGTGAATTCTTTGTTCACCTATAGTTATTTTTTTCTCTCGAGAATTATTTAATTTCTATATAAAGTATATAGACTTCAAACGTCCTTGAAAAGTAAATATTGCAGGTATAGAAAAGGGAGTGGGGGCTGTGGAAGCAGAGATAGTGGAGAAAATGTTGTTGCTGAATATACTGATGTGCTAGTTTTATTAACAACTTTAACGCCTTCTCATTGAGAAATATATTTTCTCAAACCAGAAAAGGTACAATATCTACAAAAATTTATTCTAATAAAAGCCTTGAACAAACATTAGCAATATATAAGAAGTATATTTTATTTTTACACGCATTAACGGAATGTGAACAACTTCAGCGTTTTAAAAAAAGGGTAAAAATAAATTTGCTAAATTACACAGGTATACATGCTTTCTTAAGTATTTTTTATGCTGAAGCCAAAAAAAAAAAACATAAAAAAAGACATCCACCGTGAAGGTTTTTACGAAAACACACTTAAATTTGCCAGAAAACTATTAAATTGAAAAAAAAAACATTTTAATAAATAAAGTAAAACTGTATAATCATTAAATTATAGAATAAAACTATTACTTTGGATATCTTTAAATATTCTGAATGTACATTTATCATAAAAACTTAAAATTATTAGGTTTTAGTGTTCATGTTTAATAAAAAACACGTATATATACACCACCTTTAACTAAGCTAGGTAGCAAAATGATGTTTAAAATAAATATATGCAACTGCTAAATTAAAAAATTGTTTTTAATTTTTATTAATATTAAACAAAACTATTATTTAATTACATTTATGTTCTTAAGAAAGCATTTTACCAACCACATAGCACCCTTGTAATGGTTAAACGCAAGTTTTTTGTTGGAACTGAACATATATCTTTTATATTTTTATGTCAAGTCAAGATTAAGAACTTCAAAAAACACTGGAAATAATAGTTTTGTTCAATATTAATAAAAATTAAAAACAATTTTTTAATTTAGCGGTTGCACATATTTATTTTAAATAGCATTTTGCTACGTAGCTTAGTTAAGGGTAGTGTATGAGTGTTTTTTGTTAAACATGAACCCTAAAACGTAACATTCTTAAGTTTTTGTGATAAATGTATATTCAGAGCATTTAAAGATGTCCGAAATAATAGTTTTTTTCATAATTTTAATGATTATACAGTTTTACATTATTTACTATAATGTACTTTTTTCAATTTAATAGTTTTCTGGCAACTATAAGTGTGTTTTCTAAATAAACGTGGATGTCTTTTTTTATGATTTTTTGGATTTCTTCACTTAAAACTCAGAGATTTTTTTTGTATACCTGTTTTATTCGAAAATCGTAGAGATTTACAAGACGCAGCTATTATCTTTACGGATGAAAATGCTGACGTCACTAATATTCTTGCTACCAAAAATCAAGAAAATATAAATAATTTTCGATACCAACCGTTTATCAAAGCTCCAAGCAAAAATAGCTGTGTTAACTTGGCTTCGCTGGTACCTACACTCGATGCTAGTTTAGAGCATATGAAAATATTACTAACTATTTACAAGTACAGTTGTGGATGGGGCATGATAAGTTGCCTGAACAATGGGGATGGAAAAAGATAGATAATTCACTAGTACCAGTTACAATGAAACAACCACCAACTCCTGAAAATTTATTAAAAATGATTTTTTGTTCATGTCAAACTGGCTGTGCAGGAAAACTGGCTTAGGTTATTCTATAGTGTGTTTAAAATGTAAAGGAGTTGCTTAAATGCTTCACCAATAATATTGATGAATGAGGACGAAAATTTCGAAGAAAATTAGTTTACATGATTATTCTTTCAATAAAAATTAATTATTTTTTGTGTCATTAAAATTTTTAATAATTATTATTTAACGTAAGTTGTTAATAAATTATTTTCTATAAAAAAAATTGACATATTTGTATTATTTAACGTTTCTTCTATTTATTTTAAAAAGTTTCATTTTTTACAAATTCTTTATAAACTACCTCGAAAACTGTATTATACATTATTTTCTTAAAAGAAATATTTTAAAATTGCGATAATGTATTTTCATTTTTTTTTTTTAAATAAATGATTTTTAAAATTGTGGTGATTTTCAATGGGTAAACTTTGCAGTTTATGGCATTAGAAACTCCCCCCCAAAAAAAAAGAATCCTTCAAATTCGTTCATTACAGCTGGGTTGCATCATTTTTCATTTTTAATGACTAATTACACTGGACTAATACTATTAATTAGCAAATCTCATGAAAATAAAGTATGGTTTAAAATTATCAATTATCAATGCCACACAAATTTAAATTTCATAGCTACGCAAAAAAAAATTGTACATGTCATGTACAAATTCAGTTGCAATTAATTTTCACTTCAGTTGACCTAATTATTCAAAAACAATAAAGCGTCTGTATTTGTATCATATAATCTGTTAGAAAAAATTCAGTGAAGAAGGTTTTTGGAATCGGAATGACTTTTGCAATAAAAATTAGAGACGACGAGATGACTATATAATTACCACACTAAGAAATTCAACATCGAATCTGTTTTTGAAGGACAAACTTTTAAAAGTCAATATGTAAATGTGTTTGTCCCATTTCTTCTTCATATCTAGCTTTTACAATGTTTAGAATTTTTCAGACGGTACAGAAAAGTTCTTACAATGTTTTGGAGATACTCCTTACATTACAATTTTTTATTCATCACCTGTGCCTCGGTATTATAAAAAAAAGCTTATTTATTTATTTATGTTTACTAATATTAAAATATATTACGCAAAATGGTAGCCAAAACAGTGAATGAAAATTATTTTCTTCTGAAACATTATAATTTTTATATTTCTTATCTTTAATACTATATATTAAACTGATAAATTTAATATTTTAATTTTTTATTTAGTAGATTGATTATATTAAATTTTATATTATAGATTACAATTAGATGGACCTTTATATAATACGGATGTATAATTTTAGAGCTAGGTGACGGAGATTTAAATAACGTTCAATTAGATTTGTCTTGGGCTGGATCGATGATGTGTCTAGGAGCAACATGTGTTTGTATACCAATTGGTATAATGTCTGATAAAATTGGAAGAAAATTGACTGTTTTATTTACTGTTATACCATTTACCATAGGATGGGCTCTTATTATACTTACACGTCACGTAGCAATGCTATTAGTAGGAAGATTTTTAACTGGTATGGCCGGTGGATCTTTCTGCATTGTCGCACCATTATATACTAGTGAATGTGCTGAAGTCTCAATTAGAGGAACATTGGGTATGTAATAGTTTTTTTATTTGACTACACAGTGACTACTAGGAGTAAAAATATTGTCAGAATCATGTGCTTAATTTGCTTTTACACTGAACAGGTTCAATCGCTTGAAACAAGTTGTGATAGTAATAAAATAATGCATCAGAGGAATATACTTCTGCATATTTTAGGTATGGAGTATCCCTTAATATACATTTAGAATTTTTTGGTGGGCCGTGACGTCAATCACCATCACTCTGTCATTGGTCAATTTTCTCCACATCATTCTTAGAATTACAAAAGGTTTAATAATTAAATTAGATCTAATTGCTATTCATTTAAGTTTCTAGATGACAAATGACATTTTTTTTGTTATACAAAAACGTCATAAATCAAAACATCTTTGTTCGTGCCTGGAATAGATGCAAAGAAACCAAGGAGTCACACAATCAAAAAATTAAAAACAAACTTTTTGCCTGCCTCAACAATTCCAGGTCCTTTTGGTCAGTGGCTAAGGCTATTGGTCAATTTTTACTAAATCTATTATACTCTTACTCATGCATTAGTTGAGAAAGGCAACTTAATAGCTGAACTTTTTGCTGCACATTCTACTGTTGATCTCCAAGGAAAAACACTACCAACTATTCCCAAAATGCAGTAAAAGATGCCCAATATTGTCTTCAGAGGGCGTATCATAAAACCTATTTCAATGACGCTAGACACCAAAAAATCTTCTGGCGCAGAAGAACTCAAAAAATGCGCGAGAGAACTAACATCAGCTTTCTGTAGACTTTTCAGCCTATCCTACAGAAAGGGAATATTTTCTTTCTGCTACGCTAGAGTTTAGCGCCAAAAAAGGCAAGAAGACCTTATCAAAAAACTGGTCGCACTACCTTCAGTAATATCGAAAGTCAAACGCTACCAATCAGCATCTTCTAAAATGTCTTGAAGAATTGAATGTTATTAGTGACCATCAATATGGCTTTTGTAAGTAACGCAATTTGACTCTTTGAAGAATTTCGAGCGATTGTATTTGATATCACCAAGGCAGTCCACCGTGTTTGACACAATGGATTGTTCGCTAGGCTACGCTCTTATGGTATGTCTGAAAAATTTTGTTTATGGCTCTTGTATTTCCTCAGAGAGCGTTCTTTACGAATGGCAGTTGACGAATTTCTTTTTAACACCTTCACTACCACCGCCGTTGTACCCCAAGGCTCCATACTGTTTTTCTAGATCTACTGGAAAAGACCAAAAATCCAGTCTACAGCTCTGCAGATGAGAGTACGCTTATTTCTTCATTCACTTTCATTGCTCGAACATCAGCTACTCATGCAAATATTCGCAGATAGCAGAAAGTCGTTCAACTTCTGGAAGAAATTCTATCTTAGAGTGGGAGTAACCAAGTAGAATTTAACGCTACACAAACACAGGCGACAGTTATTTTTTCTAAAAATATTATGTAACATTGCTTTAACAATTATGTCGGGGCATTCCATTCCTCTAGCATCGTCACTGAATTTGCTGAGCGTTAATTAAGGAGCAAATATGTCTCGGCATCAACCTGCGGCATGTATAGCAAAAAGAGCGTCTCAAAAGCAGGAAATATTAGGTCGAACTATAAAGTTTTACACTTCACAACAACTGTTAATTCTGTACAGAGCTCAAATTCGACCAACGATGCAATACTATCCCATGTTTGGGGCTCAGCTCCCAAACATACAATGCATTTGTAGGATTATATTCAGAAGAGAGCTGTTCGCCTGACTAGAGACCCAGAACTAATCACCAACTTTGATTCCTTGGAACATCGAAGAACGGTTGGTAACTTGAGTATATTCTACTCTATTTTTATATGTCGCGCTAATACTTCACATCCGTATGAAATTTAGCTTGTCACTACTCGTACAACCTTTTCAAGTAGAAACTGTTTCTTTAAATTGATTTGCTTAAAACTGTCTTTTCCACCGAGTACAATTTCTAGCGATTCAAGAGAAACGTGAATCGCTTTTCCGCGCGCGCGTCGCTCCTGTAGTACTTTAGGCATTTCCCTGCAGCACATGCTATGCTTATTTAAAAAAGTCAATGTTTTTTCAAGAATGTTTTATTTTTATGTTATGTGATATTATCATTCAGTCAAAACTTTTAAATATCTACATGGATTCTATCAACCTTTAAAAGTTTATATAATTATTCATATGCTTAAGTATTATATTAGATATTTTTACGAGTAACGTGATGAATAAAAACGAGATAGTCACGTAACCTATAATTATGCTGTAGATTATGCACTAAAATGGCGGCTACTTAACAATTAATAAAAATCCTTAGAAAGTGTAAGAACTTCAAACGCTAATAAAATAAGCAGATTCTGTGACAAATTCTACTACTATACATTAGTGTCTTCGCGCCGCCCCTGTTGTAGCTGTGACAAGAGATGCTTCTACTTTCCCAACTCTACTCTATTTTGGTTTTTAGTATTCCGTATGGAACACTTATAATATCATTTCGGTGTCTATCCATCTGTGTGTACGTCTGTCTGTCCGTCTGTCACACTTGATTTTTTTTTCGAAACTATTTAACATAGAAAGTTGAAATTTGGAACAAATATAGGAATTGATGTCCTCATTAGAGCCGTATAGTTTTGAAAGTTAAATTTTGACTTAAGGGGGGTGAAATCGGAAGTGAAAAAAAATTGTTTTACCAGGTCATCGAATAAGGCGTCAAATGAAAGCTTGTAAAAGCACGAGTTAAAAAATATATATAATGTAATACTTGCGCACACGTTTCTTTGTATTATTTTTAAAAAATCGCTGCCCCCTCCTTATCTCGAAAAGTACTGATCAAACAGTTTTGACAAAATTCTGGAATATTCTCCACAGGGTGTAGATTAAACGAAAATTATCACGAGTACATTACCTTTAATAATTTATCTGGTATATAAAAAAAAAACAAAAATTTCAAGGTTATCAGTTTTCGGTAAAGATCGGAAATAAACTTTGTTGAAAACTCATTTAGGGTATTTTGTGAAGTCATTGATCATTTTATACCTCCGTTAAAAAAATTTTGTTTTAAAAGCAATCAAAGTACGGAACTTTAATTGCGCAAGTCCAACTTGTACTTGACCGTTTATTTAACTTTTACATTGAGTTGAGAAATAACAACATAATTCTTTAGTTGCAAGCATAATTCAAAGAGCTCCAAAAAAAAATTACTAATAATCGTCGGTGGATATATAAAGAATATATTTTAGTGGTTTTATTTAAAACAAAAAATGTCCTAGTGAAAAAACTCTAGACCCGTATAAAATATTCTCCTATGGTAAAAAATACCCAGAATGTAATAATTATTTTCCGAAGGAAATAAATCAAAATAATAGTACCTTGGTATAGCGGATTTGAAGGAAGTGGCAACTATTGCGTTTAGTGCTAGATTAATAGTACTTGCAAACACGCTTGGTAAACTCAGAATTTTGAATGTCAACACCTTTAAAGAAATAAAATGTCTAACTCGAAAATGATACTACCATAGAGGAGTGGAGCTGGAAGCTCTTTCACTGACACTTAAGTCGACGTCAAAGATTCAAGGGGGAGGCAAACTTCTTTGAAATTATAAAGACAAAAACAAAAAATTTTACATAACATCATCCGCACTAAGACGTTTGAGGAACATCTAATAAATCTTGAGAACTAACTACAGAACATCAAATGAAATGTACGGCGAATTAGCGAACCCAGACTGAAAGATGACATGTTCTCTTTCTGAAAAAAACCCAGAAACTAATACAAGACTGTTATGATCCAAAGAAAAATAGGACACCTGGTTACCAAGTCAAAGGCAATCTTAGATAGAGTCATGTATACAATACTTAAGAATAATAGTAAATAACAACTAAATAATATGCATATGCTTCTACGGTAGCTTTGACCGACGAAGAAAGTAAACTTTTCTATGACAACCACAGAAAGAGCAGAGTAGACCAGGCGTACCATCCATAATCAGTGACTTTAATGCCACGATTGGGGAAAAAACGGCTTCAAACTTAACATACGCTGGCACACCTGAAAGAGCCGAGCCAGTTAGGGCAAATAATGGTGGATTTCCTTAGTAAGAAGAAGATTGCTGAAACGCACTCTTCAAAAAATATTCTGGCAGAAAGTGAACGTAAAGGAGCCAAGACAACGCAGTAAAGAATGAAATAATTACTTAATGGATACACACACACATACATGTAGATGTTCGATACTGGCAGTGATCACACACTGGTGAGGCAAAAATAATGATACTAATATCTGGAAGCTGGAGAGGAAACTCATATTGGCAGAGAAGACACAACCTACAATGCTAGAACTGGAAGAGAAAAAACACCGAGGTTACTAAAAAGTTGCAACATACACCGAGGTTACTAAAAAGTTGCAAATGTCTGGAGACAACCCACTGCCAACGAGAATCACGAATGGCATAGGAAATGCAACCTAATCAAGAAGGCATTGAAAGCAGTAATAACATGAGAGATCAACGGTTCGGAGCTGGGAATAGCATTAAATCCGTTGAGGAACAAGAGAGCACCAGGAGAGGATCAGATTACAAACTAATGGAGTAGTACCGAAAAGAATGTCTCTGAAACTCGTCAATAAATGCCTAGAGAAGAGCAAATTCCAGATATGTGGCAAAACTCACAGAACATCCTGCTATTTAGGAAAAACCATGATACGAATATAGATAATAGGCCCATATACTACAAATTGCTGACAAAAATGTTACCAAATTGGCTCATCGACAAATTGGAGTTTTACCACCCTATTAAACAGGCTGGGTTCAGAAAACGACTCAATAAAACATACTACATTTAGATAGAACACCCGCTGATCGAGAAATATACGAAATTCAATATTCCTCTGAACTTTGTGTTCGTAGACTACCAAAAAGCCTTCGTTTGAATTGAAACATGGGCTGTAACCGGGACAATGGATAGACTCAAATGTTCCTATGTGCAATAAGTTTACGAGATCGAATACAAAACAAGTAGATTAGAAGGAGCACGGGAAACACCGACATTGTGGAGAAACTGGCAAGTCTCGAGATGAGATGGCAGGTCCTCCGTCATGAAATAATCTAAAATGAACAAAGATCGTGATATAACGGAGCCCCTGGATATCAAAGGGAAGCATCGATCGACCCTAAGCAAGATGAAAACATTATATTCAAGGGATGTATGATAACGATAATTGTAGTTTTCCTAGAAATTCCGCGTGCTATGAAAAGCTGCGATCATTTACAACGAGTGCTACAAACTTTTTAGCCCTATCCTAATGATTATTTACCCCAAGAACATCAAAAGTTCTGTTTAACTAGTCGGTTAAGACTACTCTTCTCTCTCTCTCTCTCTCTCTCTCTGTATATATACATATATATATATATATATATATATATATATATATATATATATATATATATATATATATTTATATATATATAAATATATATATATATATATATATATATATATATATATATATATATATAAGAAAGAGGAAGAACAGTAACAGGGCACTGGTAACAAACAATCGGAAGTTTAACTACTGGGAAACGCCCTTATAAGGAGAAGATATGAGCAATCAAAGATTTAAAGGCTCTAGTATCTGCTTTTTATTTTTGTTATCGAGCTTTCACTGCCTATTGGTAGCTTCTTCTGGATTCTAAAAATGCAAACAAGGTCAGAGAAATAAACTTAAGATGTTCGTTTTGAAATTTTTAAGTTTATTTCTCTGAACCTTGTTTGCATTTTTAGAATCCAGAAGAAGCTACCAATAGGCAGCAAAAGCTCGATAACAAAAATTAAAAGCAGATACTAGAGCCTTTAGATCTTTGATTGCTTATCTCTTCTCCTTATAAGGGCGTTTCCCAGTAGTTAAACTTCTGATTGTTTGTCACCAGTGCCCTGTTACTGTCCTTCATCTTTCTTATATATATATATATATATATATATATATATATATATATATATATATATATATATATATATATATATATATATATATATATATATATATATATATATATATATATATATATATATATATATATATATATATATATATATATATATATATATATATATATATATATATATATATATATATATATATATATATATATATATATATATATATATATATATATATATATATATATATATATATATATATATATATATATATATATATATATATATATATATATATATATATATATATATATATATATATATATATATATATATATATATATATATATATATATATATATATATATATATATATATATATATATATATATATATATATATATATATATATATATATATATATATATATATATATATATATATATATATATATATATATATATATATATATATATATATATATATATATATATATATATATATATATATATATATATATATATATATATATATATATATATATATATATATATATATATATATATATATATATATATATATATATATATATATATATATATATATATATATATATATATATATATATATATATATATATATATATATATATATATATATATATATATATATATATATATATATATATATATATATATATATATATATATATATATATATATAATTTGCACCTACTTGAAACATCAATAAAATTTACCAAATATTTTTATAAAATATGTTTTTATCAAACGGAACTTAATTCTGCTCTCAAATTTTAAAACCTTATCTCGTCACGCATGTGAAGATTAAATGGCACCGAAAAAAACTTAAAGGAGAAATTTAGTAAATAAATGTAATGTTTATTTTTTATTTTTAGGAACGTTCCTCCAACTGTTTATAACAATTGGTATTTTGTATTCAATGGTCTTTGGATATGCTGTAGGCGTAATTATGTTTTGTATTTTGTGCGCAGCAGTGCCAATAGCTTTTGGAGTGTGTTTCATGTTTCAACCCGAAACACCGGTATACCTAATTAAAATAAAAAAGAACAAGGAAAAAGCTTTAGCCTCATTTAAGCGTTTAAGAGGAAAAGATTATGATCCATCCGAAGAAATTCAGAATATCGAAGAGCAGGCAGCAAAAGAAGAGGAACTTAAGACACAATTTATGAAAACATTAAAATCGAAACCAGGATGGAAATCTTCACTTATTTGCTTCATGCTGATGTTTCTTCAGCAACTTAGCGGCATTAACGCTGTAATGTTTTATGCTGGAGACATATTTATTGCTGCTGGTTCTACGGTTAAACCTGAATACTGCACTATTATAATAGGAGTGGTGCAAGTTTTTGCGACAGTTATTGCATCAGCGACCATTGACAAAATTGGTAGAAAAATACTTTTGATGTTGTCTGGTGGCATTATGGCTGTATCAACAGTGATGCTTGGTATCTTTTTTCTAATATCAGAAAAAGAAATGGCATCAGAAGAAACAATTAAAAGTATCGGCTGGCTCCCACTCCTGTCTTTAGTTTTGTTTATAATTGCTTTTTCATTTGGTATGGGTCCCATTCCATGGATATCGTCTTCTGAGATATTTCCACCAGCTATTATGGCTCGAATGAGTTCGTACGCGGGAATGTTCAACTGGTTTTTGGCATTCCTGGTAACGGTTGGTTATGGACCAGTTAGCAGAACAGTTGGAGCATATACTACGTTTTTTATTTTTTCCATAGTATCAGGGTTAGGAGTTTTTTTTGTGTTAATAGTAATGCCAGAAACAAAAGGTAAAAGCTTTCAAGAAATTCAAGATGAACTAGCTGGATAATCGACTGTATCACTATAACTCCTTACATTTGAGAAAAAGAAAAAAATTTTTAAGATTTTTACAATAACGTAACATGATGGTAAAACCTCAACTAATTAAATTGTTCGTAAATTAACACTGAAGTTTTACTTTACCCTTTCACACCAACGTTTTGTACACAGCTGGAAGCTCTAAGTACTATTTCTTCTGGGTGTTCTATTTTCGTTGTATTGGCGAAAGATCTGTGTTTGATTGCAATTAGTTTATTTCTAACGGGTAAGTATAACTTTGCAACTGTTGAGTTATCACAATTAGTTCGTTAATTAGCGGCAAATTGCAATAAAAACCTGCTGAACTGAAATTAAGGTAGTTCACTCGTAAATCCACTTTTCTTAAGAATTTGACGAAATTGAAATATGATGGTAATTTAAATGTTTTTCATTTAATTAAAAAAAATGTTGACCGATTGTGAAGCGAGGTATTCATAATTAAAGTACACATAACTAACATACAATAGGCCAATGAAGCATAAAAAAGGCATTTCGTGTATATCTTAAAAACCAATCTTACGAATTTTTTAAAAAACTAATATTTAGTAAAAAAAAATTAGAAAAATTTTGAAATAAAAATAATTTTTTTTCATCAATTTGTTAAAAAGATATAAATATTTAAAGTTGATATTTTTTAAAAGAATAACTGCGTCGTGAGGGACAGATATCACAATTTGAAAACGAGGTCATCGCATACTTTAAGCGTCAACATTTAAACAGAAATTCAGTTGTAGGTTAAATAATTTATTGAATAAACATAATATATTTATCGGATTTATCCTTAATCATATCAAATAAAAATATTAAATGTATAAATGAAAATTTGAATTTGTATCTTGATATTTATTATTTTTCGATAATATTTTAAATTAATATTATGTTTATTTATCAACATTGTTACATATCAATTGATAACAATATGAAATATTTAAAAAAAACTGTTTTGAAAATTTTCTTGGTAAAACTAAATAAATAATTAATGATACTAAAGATAAATAAATAAAGTATTATAAACTAATGGTAAAGTAATTAATTACTTTATATAATACTCGCGTATCTTTGGTTACACGTGGTTTGGCATTGTCTTTTCGACTAGTTAATAATTGCACTATTCCTGTAGAACCCCAATTTATCATAAGAACTTTTTAGATCTTCCAAAAGATGCAATTTAATCTTTTAATCGCAAGATCTGAAATAATACATTTTAAAGGCATTAAAGATGGCAATATTAGTTTTTTCATGGCATACTCTTTATACGATCCGTAATTTGTAATTACGACCTAGACGTTTCTCATGAGTTATCTTTTTTAGTGAAAGGACTTGTTTACACAGACAATACTTTAAATTTTTTCCTAACTCATCTAACTCGATCAGTTGACCACTACATGGGTTAGATTCTGCAGTTTTTAATTTTTTCACGCCATTCATTGCCGAAATACTTTTTGTACGTTTATTGATGAGCTTTTCTTTTGCACATTTGCCTCTATGTCGCGATAATCAAAAGACATTTTTTATTTAATTACATTTTTTTTTCATTTTAAACCAGAAGTAATATAGAAAGTATAATAAATATAACCTATAAAAACGTTTCTTCTATAGAACATTCAGTATAAACGTTAGCAGGGTTGCCACATTTATTTTCATTAAAAGTGTGATTGTATTAGTGTGTATCTGCATATGAAAGTTTCCATCTATCGAATACAGTCTCCGACAAAAATAAAATACTCTGCCATTGAGTATTTTAAACTTTTTGTATTTACTGTCGGATTATACTTTTGGCTCCGATTGTCACGAGTGAACTATCTTAAGAGTGTTGTTTTTAGGAACTCATGAGAAACGTTTAGGTCGTAATTACAAATTACTATCGTATAAAGAGTGCGTCATGAAAAAACTAATATTGCCATCTTTAATGCCTTTAAAAACTGTTATTGCAAATTTTATGATTAAAAGATTAAATTACATCTTTTGGAGGATCTAAAAAGTTCTTATGATAAATTGAGGTTCGATAGGAATAGTGCAATTATTATTTAGTCGAAAAGACAATGGGAAGCCACGTGTAACCAAAGATACGTGAATATTAAATGAAGTAATTAATTACATTACAAATAGTTTATAATACTTTATTTATATATCATTAGTATCATTAATTATTTATTTAGTTTTACTGAGAAAATTTAAAAAACAGTTTTTTTTAAATATATATTTAATATTGTTATCAGAAGATCTGTAACCATGTTGATCAATAAACATAATATTAATTCAAAATATTATCGAAAAATTATTGAACCTACAAATATATTTTTGTTTAAATATAAATCTTTTAAATACTAAAGAAAAAATAATAAATAACAAGATACAAATTCAAATTTTTAATTAATACATTTAATATTTTTATTTGATGATTAAAGATAAAGCTAATAAATATATTCTGTTTATTCAATAAATTATTTAACCTAAAATAATTTCTGCTTAAAAGTTAACCATTTTAAATGCTGTTTGAATATTGGTGCGTAAAGTATGACGTCATACACCGTTGTCAAATTGTGATATCTGTCCCTCACTACGCGGTTATTCTTTTAAAAAAATATCAACTTTAAATATTTATACCTTTTAAACAAATCGATAAAAAAAACTATTTTTATTTCAAAATTTTTCTTATTTTTTTTTCTAAATATTAGTTTTTTTTAAAAAATCGTAAAATACACGAGACTATGCCTTTTTTATACTTCATTGGCCTATTGCATTATGTGCACTTTAATTATGAATACCTCGCTTCACAATCGCCCCATTTTTTTTTTCTTTTTAATTAAATGAAAAAACAGTTATATTAACATCATATTTTAATTTCATCAAATTCTTAAGAAAAGTGGATTTACTAGTAAACTACCTTAAATTCAAATTTATTGTCAATTTTTGCTTAAAAGAAATACAGTCCATTAAGTTACAACATGTCCGCTATAATTCATTTTTGGTAGATGCGATTCTAGTGATTCAACAAAAAATCGGTAGAGGGAACCTTGGTCTACGACGAATTTTAGTAAAAGTATCAGTCGATTCCGAATTTTCATCGAAATCACATAAAATCCAAAATGAGTCACTTGTTTACGCGTCGGTTCGAGGCAGTCTTTCTTTGTTCCCACACAAAGGGACCTAAAATGACACATTCCGCGGCTGCTAAATATATTAAGAAGTCGGTGTTGTTTGTGAAAAAGTGGGTAAATCATTTAAACGAGACAAAAAATGTCGACGACTTACCAAAACGTGGCTCGATAGGCAAAATCATGCCGAAAGTCGAAAAAACGAATCATGTCTTTGTTTTCACGGGAGATGAAATTAACGCTACGTCAGGGAGCTGCAGAATTAAAAAAATCGGGGTTGAATGTGTCCTATGAGGTTATTCGACATCTTCGTGTTCATGATGTCGAATTCCGAAGCTTGTTGAAGAAATCTTTGCTGGGCGAAAATCACGTCGCGAAGCGGTTTACTTGGACCCACGATAAGATACTAGAGTGGTCCTCATAATCGCCGCCTTATTGAAAATGTTGTAACTTGTAAAAAGAAAGTTCAGGGGAAATAATCTGAGAACTTCGACTCGTCGGGTGTGCGCATGTGCGAGGTAGAGCTGACGTTGTTGACTGTTAAGACAGTGTTGCCAGCTCGATGACGTAACACCATATTGATACTTTGATGCCAAACCTATGAATATGTGTGAAGTTAGGTAGTATAATAATAGATGTCAGTCAATGATGGTTGGGATGGACATTGGCTAGAGGAATTTTAACATGATTAAACAAAGGTAGGTATAGACCAGGATTCGAACCTTCGTATCTTCAGGTTCAATACTGCCAAACTAGCAACTTTACCACTAAGCCACAGAGGTATCGTATGAGAAAGTGTTAGTAAAGCTATCACATAAAAAAAGGGTTATGATCAGCGGGATCTTACTAGTCTTTGGATGTTGGTATAATTTTATTGTGTAAACAAACGATATCTAATATGTTTTATTAGCAAATTAGCGAGGTTTAAAACTGCTAATAAAAGAGATGCTATAACATGAATATACATATTTTTCTCTTAAGGTAGTTGAAAAGTGGTCAAAAAGGCCTAAATGAGTGTCCAAAATGTCCTTATTCGTAATAATAGTGTTTTTGTTGAAAAAAGGGGTAAAAATGTCCCCAAAAGGTTCTTATTGATGTGAATTGGGGTTATTTTTGTTAAAAACTGAAAGAAAAAAGTTATTCAAAAGGTCTTATTATAGAAAAAGGTAGTCGAAAAGGTCCGTAATAATAGTGTAGTTTTTGTTGAAAAAGGTGGTGAAAGTAATGTGTTCAAACGTTGGGTTTACGTTGAGAGAGAGGTTGTAAAATAAAACGTAAATATGATTTAAGAAATCTATTAACAAAAAAATTTTCACAACACAAAATTACAAAATCTCGAAAACGAACTTAAAAGTACAAAATTTTCATCCTATAAATATATAAAACAATATTTTTTTACTAAAAAGTACTATTAATCCTTAGAAAAATAGCCTGTAAATAAAATATATGATTTTACATACACAAAACAGTTTAAAAATAGACATGACTTAATATAGAGAGAAAGTATAAAGGACTTGCACAATATGAACTGCCTGGTACGAAATGACACCAACAAAAACAGTTGTTATAAAATTAAATGAGAAGTCAACAACTTTGATAAGAAAGATCAAATTTTTGTTGATAAGTGTTACTTAAAATGTATTGGATAAAGTAATAATTGCCACGTATAATTTTCTCTACTAATAAATATAAATTCGAGAGCGAGAGAGTTTAGCATAAACAGATAAGAAAGGTCAAATTTATGTGATAAGCTGCTGATTGGAGTATGTACTAATTTCTACATCTATTAATAAATGGGATTAAAACATGAATATACATATTTTTCTCTTAAGATGGTTGAAATGTGATCAAAAAGGTCTAAATGAGCGTCAAAATGGTCTTAAATCCTGAAAAGAGTGCAAAAATTCCTTATTGCATAAGGAGTGGTAAAAATAGGTGTTTAAATGTCCTTATAAAGTTGTAACCTTAACTTTCAAGATAGTCATATGGTACCAGTTATATTTCATAATGTAAGTTCATATGATGCGCACATCGTAATAAAAGCCTCAGCTGAAACAGATGGAAGCATAGATACATTACCTGATAACAAAGAAAAATACATTTAATTCACCAAACATATCCCTGAAAGCTTCATAAATTTATGGCTGCAGGACTAGATCAACTAGCATCATATTTAGAAGACTATCCCGTTTTAAAATCTCAATTTAGTACATTATCAGAAGTACAAATTAACCTATTAAGTAAAAAAGGAGTGTTTCCTTATGATTACATGAATGGCTGGGAAAGCTTAAAAATTTCTCAACTTCCACCAAAGCATGCATTTTACAATACTCTTGAAAAGATTAATATAAGTAAAAAAGCGTATGCGCATGCAGAAAATGTTTGGAAAATATTCAACTGTAAAACCAGATATATTATTACTAGCAGATGTTTTTGAGCAATTTATATCTACATCACATAAAACATACGACCTTGATCCTGCATGGGCATACAGTTTACCAGGATATGCATGGCAATGCATGTTGTATAAAACTAAACAAAAACTGGAATTGCTCACTGACATGGACATGGTTTTATTTATCGAAAAGGGCATTCGTTGAGGCTTAAGTCAATGTTCGAAAAGGTATGCTGAGGCTAATAATAAGTATATGCCAAACTATAATCAGGGAAAAGAATCTTCTTATCTCGCATACTTCAATATTAAAAACCAATATGGATGGGCTATGTCGCAATATCTCCCATATAAGGGCTTTAAGTGGATGGATAATGATGATATTAAAAGTTTTAATGTTTGTTTAAAACCTGATAAAGCAGATGAAGGCTATATAATAGAAGCTGATTTAGAAATACCTATAGAGTTACATGATAAGTTTGTAGATTTGCCACCTTGCCCCGAACATAATAAACCGTTGAATTCTGAAGACACGAAATTATTGGCAACGCTTTTTAATAAAGATAAATATGTGATACATTATAGGAACCTAAAACAAGCGTTAAATTTAGGTGTTAAGTTAACTGAAATACATCGTATTCTATGCTTTAAACAAGCGCCTTGGCTAAAGATGTACATCGACATAAATACAAAGCTAAGGCAAGAAGCAAAAAATGAGTTTGAGAAAAATTTATTTAAGCTTATGAATAAGTTCGGTAAGACCATAGAGAACATAAGGAACCACTCAACTGTAAAGATTATAACTAAATGGGATGGACGCTATGGTGCTGAAGCGATTATCTCAAGGCCCGAGTTCAAGAGTACTACAGTTATTGATAAAAGTATGATTATAGTGGAGCTTGCAAAAACTAATGTATATTTCAATAAACCAATATATGTTGGAATGTGTATTTTAGATATAGCAAAGACAACCATCTATGATATTCACTATAACTATATAAAAGAGAGATTTTCTGATTGTAACGTATTGTATACTGATACTGATTCGCTGATCTATGAGATAAAACATAATGATATTTGTTAAAACATAAAGCAAGATTGCCATTCACGCTTTGATACATCTGACTACAGTCCTGATAATATTTATAATATTCCAAGAGTAAAACACAAAATTCTAGGTGTGGTAAAAGGCGAGAATAATGGAAGGATTATGACCCATTTTGCTGCACTTAGGTAAAAAATGTATACTAGTAAAGTACTTTACACTCAAAATGAGCTTGATTTGAAAAGGATAGAATTAGAAAAAACTGCAAAAGAAAGGGAAGATATTGAAAAAAGTCTGTTAAATTTATGTGTAACGAAAAAAATTAAAGGAATTAAGAAGTCTGTTATAAAAAAACTCGATTACATTTGAAGACTATATAAAATGCTTGGAGACATTTTTGGAAAAATCTGTCACCCAAAATACAACAATATCACAGAAACATCAGCTATTTACCATCAGACAAACTAAGATCGGACTCAGTCCTCATGATGACAAAAGGCTAATATCAAACAATTCAGTTCATACGCTACCATCGGGACATTACTCAATTGTATGATTATGTTTAAATCTTTTATATGTTAGTTAGAACCCTATTATTTGTTCCTCGTTCTTTAAGCTATCTTAATATAAACTATACTTTACTATTTGTAAATATATAGCAATTATTACAGTCTACAGTGCATTTTCATCAACTCCTTATCACCATATTTTAACCTTTCTTATCTGTTTTCACGACCTCTCAGCCGATTTAAAAGACTAATTGCAAGATTTTTAGATTATGTCATGGCTATTTTTAGAATATTACGGAGTATATATTAAATATACTTTACTGGAAATATACCAACTTTTACGTTCTACAATGCATTTTACTCAACTCCTTATCACCAAAATTTGACCTTTCTTATCAATTTTGCTGACCTCTCAACAAATTTAATATTTATTGCAAGTATCTTTATACTTTATACATTCCGTCTTGTCTATTTAACACTGGTAGTAATTTAGTACAATATGTACATATTTACAGAGATATCTTAGGATAAGAATAGGTAATTTAAGGTCTAATTTAGTTGTATTTTATTTAATAAGAGTTCTTCATAAAATAAAAGTATACGTTTTATTATTATAATCAGACGAGACTGAGGAAGTTGGATGAGAATAGTCGCAAAAAGGTAAGTAAAAAAGTACTTTTCTCTAAACAATAAAGCCTTTTTTGAGCCTTTTTCACCATAAAACCTCTACCATCAAGCCCAAATTTATACTAATATCTACCACTATCTGGTACGACTATCAGACTATCTTGAAAGTTAAGTTTACAACTTTCATGAACGGGACTTCTATATTTACCAGTAACATGACCATGATCTCTAACTTTTTTATCTTGTGTAGCAAATGGTTTCTCACAAATGTGAGTGCTGCACAGTAAAATTTCATCCATTTCTCGGGTGTAAGATGTTCCATTGGTAAAGGACAAAGAAAAACCGTTTCTAAATCGCTTGTAAACTGATGTAGTTCTCTCACAAACCACTGCATACAGTCAGGTCCTGTGTACAACCGATAAAACGATAAAGTATCATCATAGCTACATTTAACAAAATATCCAACACTAAATGGGACATGCTTTTGGTATTTTTGTGTGTTTTTAGTCGGCCCATCATCTACGGGAACAAGCAAACATTCTGTGTCAGCATAAATTACGAATGGAACTGCAGCTTTCCAATCATAATTTTTAAATTCAATAAGCGCTTTATCAGTTATAGGTACTTGAGGAACAACTCCTTTATTTAATTTTATACAATCTTCGGTATGTTTCTGCAATTTTTCTTCAGTGTGATTATAGTGAAGACATCGATCACAAATAAACTTTCGCCCATCATGTTGACTAAGCTGTCGAGATACAAGGCTCGAAAGATTCTTAATCCAGACATAATGGAATTTAACAGGTAGTAGATTATCAATATCGTCATCAGATATATAAGTATCTTGAAGCAATAGTAAATTTACATGCCTATCCTGTTTATTTTCGGTAAGAAAATAAGGTATGATCTGATAGTTTTCATCAGATTTCCTTTTTAGTTTATAAACATTTATAAATAGTTTGTTTTGTTTTTCAAACCGTGGTATTTGCTACGTAGTCATGGGAAAATGTATATTAGTTAGATTAAGTTTTCTTTGAGGATCGGGATAAGAAGATCTACAGACACTGTTAGTGCATATCATCATAGTTTTTAATATTAACACAAGCTTTTTTTCTAGCAATACTCTTTGGAAGCTCATTATAACTGCCTGCACGTAAAAGATTATATTTATTAATATTCAAAGTCAAATTTACTATACGACTTAATGCCCAGTTAGAATCGCTTTCAGCAAAATCCCCTAACTTGTTCAGTAAAGGTTCTTTAACATTCATTGTAAACCACTGATCCAGGTTGGTTTCTTTATATATTGGTGCATTACGTGTGTTTAAGTATTTAATTTCTTCAATTAAATTGGTATCCTTATTTCGATGAAATTCTCCAGCAAGGACTGCGTTAACCTTCAAAGCATCATCCTTCTTTACGGCAATTTGAATACGGTGCTTAAATATTGCGGCACAATCGATGAAAAAGGGCTTCAGATTAGTATGACGAATATTAGAAATAACACCAGTCCTGATACGAGATTCAAAGGCAGAGTTCACGTCATCCCATTTAACCCTACGAGTTGTTGTTTCCCTTCTACGTACTTCAGTACTGCCTCCAACCTTGTTATCTTTCAAAATACGTTGATATGACTTAACCTCATTTAAACATGCAGCAATATGCAATATTTCAGGCACCGATTTAGCTCGTTTCAAATTTTAGTTTAAATTATGAATTACTCGTCTGCATTTCAATAAGAGTTTGCGACATGTTGCAACATTCAATTTAGAGGATTTAATTGCAGTTCTAATTGATTCCACAGCAGCTCCTTGACCCATTTTACTTTCCAATTCTAGAACAAAACATATATTTTTAATGGTCAATATTTTATGTAAAATATAATTACTACATAATTGTTGAGGTAGCAGAGAAGAGAGAGAGAGAGAGAGAGAACAAATTATTATAATCCCGTAAACAAGAGGAATGTATAGAAAGGACAACTACTACAGTTCTACATATATTGAATATACAACTGTTCTATGTATATCGAATATACATATGCGGACAAGCAACGATATATCACGAGTACACTATGATATGCATGCGCGGTCCCTTTTCTTTCAAAAACATTTCAAAACACTTCGAAAATGTTATTTCGAGCGTAAGAGAGAGGAGAGAGGCCGACAGAGTTGAAAAGAAAAGTTAATATTTCGTGATAAGCTGTTGTCAAGTATATGCATTGGAGAACGTAATTACCAAAAAAATAATATAACCGAGTGTTAGTTAAGTTATCACATAAAAATATTAAGGTTATGATAAAAGGGTCTTAGTAGTCTTCGGTCAGAATGGTTTACTTAGGAGGAGGAGAGAGGTCGACAAAGTTGATAAGAATGATCAATATTTAGTGATCGAAAATCTTATTGGAATGCAAACGAGTAATTCATAATTTAAATAAAATTTGAAACGAGCTAAATCGATGCCTGAAAAATCGCATATTGCTGCATGTTTAAGTGAGGTTAAGTCATATCAACGTATTTTGCAAGATAACAAGGTTGGAAGCGGTACTGGAGTACGTAGAAGGGAAACAGCAACTCATAGGGTTAAATGGGATGACGTGAACTCTGCCTTTGAATTTCGTATCAGGACTGGTGTTATTTCTAATATTCGCCATACTGATCTGAAGTCCTTTTTAATCGATTGTGCCGCAATATTTAAGCGTCGTATTCAAATTGCCTTAAAGAATGATGATGCTTTGAAGGTTAACGCAGTCCTTGCTGGAGAATTTCATCGAAATAAGGATACCAATTTAACTGAAGAAATTAAATACTTAAACACATGTAATGCACCAATATATAAAGAAACCAACCTGAATAAGTGGTTTACAATGAATGTTAAAGAACCTTTACTGAACAAGTTAGGGAATTTTGCTGAAAGCGATTCTAACTGGGCATTAAGTCGTATAGTAAATTTGACTTTGAATATTAATAAATATAATCCTTTACGTGCAGGCAGTTATATTGAGCTTCCAAAGAGTATTGCTAGGAAAAAAGCTTGTGTTAATATTAAAAAAACTATGATGATATATGTTTTGGTCGGGCTGTCGTGAGCGCTCTATTCCCCGTCAGCACTAGCAGTGTATGTACATCTTCTTATCCCGATCCTCAAAGAAAACTTAATCTAACTAGTATACATTTTCCCATGACTATGAAGCAAATACCACGGTTTGAAAAACAAAACAAACTATCGATAAATGTTTATAAACTAAAAAGGAAATCTGATGAAAACTATCAGATCATACCTTATTTTCTTACCGAAAATAAACAGGATAGGCATGTAAATTTACTATTGCTTCAAGATACTTACATATCTGATGACAATATTGATAATCTACGTCCTGTTAAATTCCATTATGTCTGGATTAAGAATCTTTCGAGCCTTGAATCTCGATATCTTAGGCAACATGATGGGCGAAAGTTTATTTGTGATCGATGTCTTCACTATTATCACACTGAAGAAAAATTGCCGAAACATACCGAAGATTGTATAAAATTAAATAAAGGAGTTGTTCCGCAAGATCCTATAAGTGATAAAGCGCTTATTGAATTTAAAAATTATGATTGGAAAGCTGCAGTTCCATTCGTAATTTATGCTGACACAGAACGTTTGCTTGTTCCTGTAGATGATGATCCGACTAAAAACACACAAAAATATCAAAAGCATGTCCCATTTAGTGTTGGATATTATGTTCAATGTAGCTATGATGATACTTTATCGTTTTATCGGTTGTACACAGGACCTGAATGTATGCAGTGGTTTGTGAGAGAACTACATCAGTTTACAAGCGATTTAGAAACGGTTTTTCTTTGTCCTTTACCAATGGAACATCTTACACCCGAGGAATGGAAGAAATTTTCCTGTGCAGCACTGACATTTGTGAGAAACCATTTGCTACACAAGACAAAAAAGTTAGAGATCATGATCATATTACTGGTAAAAATAGAGGTCCCATTCATGAACTTTCAAGATAGTCGTATGGTACCATTTATATTTCATAATCTAAGTTCATGCGCACATGGTCATAAAAGCCTTAGCTGAAACAGATGGAAGCATAGATACATTACCGGATAACAAAGAAAAATACATCTAATTCATCAAACATATCCCTGGAAGCTTCATAAATTTTAGATTTATTGACAGCTTTAGATTTATGGCTGCAGGCCTAGATCAACTGGCATCATATTTAGAAGACTATCCCGTTTTAAAGTCTCAATTTAGTACACTATCAGAAGCACCAATTAACCTATTAAGTAAAAAAGGAGTGTATCCTTATAATTACATGAATGGCTGAAAAAGCTTAAAAATTTCTCAACTTCCACTAAAGCATGCATTTTACAATACTCTTGAAAAGAGTCATATAAGTAACAAAGCATATGCGCATGCAGAAAATGTTCAACTGTAAAACCATAAATGATTATTCTGATCTGTATATTAAAACAGATATATTATTATTAGCAGATGTTTTTGAGCAATTTAGATCTACATCACATAAAACATACGACCTTGATCCTGCATGGGCATACAGTTTACCAGGATATGCCTGGCAATGCATGTTGTATAAAAGTAAACAAAAACTGGAATTGCTCACTGACATGGACATGGTTTTATTTATCGAAAAGGGCATTCGTGGAGGCTTAAGTCAATGTTCGAAAAGGTATGCTGAGGCTAATAATAAGTATATGCCAAACTATAATCAGGGAAAAGAATCTTCTTATCTCGCATACTTCGATATTAACAACCAATATGGATGAGCTATGTCGCAATATCTCCCATATGAGGGCTTTAAGTGGATGGATAATGATGATATTAAAAGTTTTAATGTTTGTTTAAAACCTGATGAAGCAGATGAAGGCTATATAATAGAAGCTGATTTAGAAATACCTGTAGGGTTACATGATAAGTTTGTAGATTTGCCACCTTGTCCCGAACATAGTAAACCGTTGAATTCTGAAGACACGAAATTATTGGCAACGCTTTTTAATAAAGATAAATATGTGATACATTATAGGAACCTAAAACAAGCGTTACATTTAGGTGTTAAGTTAACTAAAATACATCGTATTCTATGCTTTAAACAAGCGCCTTGGCTAAAGATGAACATTGACATAAATACAAAGCTAAGGCAAGAAGCAAAAAATGAGTTTGAGAAAAAATTATTTAAGCTTATGAATAACGTTGTGTTCGGTAAGACCATAGAGAACATAAGGAACCACTCAACTGTAAAGATTATAACTAAATGGGATGGACGCTATGGTGCTGAAGCGATTATCTCAAGGTCCGAGTTCAAGAGTGCTACAATTATTGATAAAAGCATGATTATAGTGGAGCTTGCAAAAACTAAAGTATATTTCAATAAACCAATGGAATGTGTATTTTAGATATAGCAATGACAACCATCTATGATATTCACTATAACTATATAAAAGAGAGATTTTCTGATTGTAACGTATTTTATACTGATACTGATTCGCTGATCTATGAGATAAAACATAATGATATTTGTCAAATCATAAATCATCACCCAAAATACAACAATATCACAGAAACATCAGCTATTTACCATCAAACAAACTAAGATCGGACTCAGCCCTCATGATGACGAAAGGCTAATATCAAACAATTCAGTTCATACGCTACCATCGGGACATTACTCAATTGTACGGTAATATTTAAATCTTTTATATGTTAGTTAGAACTCTATTATTTGTTCCTCGTTCTTTAAGCTATCCTAGTATAAACTATACTTTACTATTTGTAAATATATAACAATTATTACAGTCTACAATGCATTTTCATCAACTATTTATCACCATATTTTAACCTTTCTTATCTATTTTGATGACCTCTCAGCCGATTTAAAAGACTAACTGAAAGATTTTTAGATTATATCATGGCTATTTTTAGAATATTACGGAGTATATATTAAATATACTTTACTGGAAATATACCAACTTTTACGTTCTACAATGCATTTTACTCAACTCCTTTTCACCAAAATTTGAATTTTCTTATCAATTTTGCTGACCTCTCAACAAATTTAATATTTATTGCAAGTATCTTTATACTATATAATATATATTACGTCTTGTCTATTTAACACTGTTAGGTAGTAATTTAGTACAATATATACATATTTACAGCGATATCTTAGGATAAGAATAGGTAATTTAAGGTCTAATTTAGTTGTATTGTATTTAATAAGAGTTCTTCATCAAAGTATACGTTTTATTATTATAATCAGACTAGACTGAGGAAGTTGGATAAGAATAGTCGCAAAAAGGTAAGTAAAAAAACTACTTTTGTCTACACAATAAAGCTTTTTTTGAACCTTTTTCACCATAAAACCTCTACTATCAAGCTCAAATTTACCCTAATATCTACTATATAAGGACCTTTGAACATCTATTTTCACCACTCCTTATGCAATAAGGACTTTTTGCACTCTTTTTTTTAGGATTTAAGACCATTTTGACGCTCATTTAGACCTTTTTGATCACATTTCAACCATCTTAATAGAAAAATATGTATATTCATGTTTTAATCCCATTTATTATTAGATCTAGAAATTAGTACATACTCCAATACATCTAGTCAGCTTATCACATAAATTTGACCTTCCTTATCTGTTTATGCTGAACTCTCTCGCTCTCGAATTTATATTTATTAGTAGAGAAAATTATACATAGCAATTATTACTTTATCCAATACATTTTAAGTAACACTTATCAACAAAAATTTGATCTTTCTTATCAGGCCGTTCATATTGTGCAAGTCCTTTATACTTTCTCTCTATATTAAGTCATGTCTATTTTTAAACTGTTTTGTGTATGTAAAATCATATATTTTATTTACAGGCTATTTTTCTTAGGATTAATAGTACTTTTTAGTAAAAAAATATTGTTTTATATATTTATAGGATGAAAATTTTGTACTTTTAAGTTCGTTTTCGAGATTTTGTAATTTAGTGTTGTGAAAATTTTTTTGTTAATAGATTTCTTAAATCATACTTATGTTTTATTTTACAACCTCTCTCTCAACGTAAACCCAACGTTTGAACATATTACTTTCACCACCTTTTTCAACAAAAAAAACTACCCTATTATTACGAATAAGGACCTTTTGGACTACTATTTTCTATAAGACCTTTTGAACAACTTTTTTCTTTCAGTTTTTAACAAAAATAACCCCATTCACATCAATAAGGACATTTTGGACACATTTTTCACCCCTTTTTTCAATAAAAACACTATTATTATGAATAAGGCCCCTTTGGACACTCATTTAGGCTTTTTTGACCACTTTTCAACCATCTTAAGAGAAAAATATGTATATTCATGTTATAGCATCTCTCGTATTAGCAGTTTTCAACCTCGCTAATTTGCTAATAAAAGATATTAGATATCGTTTGTTTCACAATAAAATTATACCAACATCCAAAGACTAGCAAGATCCCGCTGATTATAACCCTTTATTATGTGATACCTTTACTAACACTTTCTCATATGATACCTCTGTGGCTCAATAGTAAAGTTGCTAGTTTTGCAGTATTGAACCCGAAGATATAAAGGTTCTATACCTAACTTTTTTAAATTATGTTAAAATTCCTCTAGCCAATGTCTCAACTAAAAACCATCACTGACTGACATCTATTATTATACTACCTAACTTCACACATATTCATAAGTTTGGCATCACTGTATCAATCTCAACTAAAAGCCATCATTAACTGACATCTATCATTATACTACCTAACTTCACACATATTCATAGGTTTGGCAACACTATATCAATATGGTGTTACGTCATCGAGCTGGCACACTGCCTGAACTGTCAACAACGTCAGCCCTACCTCGCACATGCGCACACCCAACTTTTGGTTCGAGGTCAAAAATGATACCAAACATGCAAAATGAACCTCCATAACAATTTACATGGGATTTTTATCTAGAACTGTCATTGCTTAATTTACTGTTGTCTCGAGAGATTCGCAGAGTATGCAGAAAATTTCGTCGACAGTATGCTTCAAAAATGCCAGGAGATTATTGATGCAGGAGGCAACTTACTAAGATAATTACGTCGTTTTTAGCACTGCAAAGAATACATTGATAGCAGAAAATGTTCTAGAAACACATTTTTTCAAGAATACGAACGGTCACGTTCTGACAGACTGTAAGATAAATTGTGTATTGTATTTGTGAAAAATCACACACTTTTGCTTTTTTCAGATTTTAGGGGTATTACAAAAGAACATAGGTATCTTTTTCCGTCGATCGCTTTGTCACTCTGTCTATCTGTCAACTTTAAATTTGGTACACATATACTAGGAGAAAAAGTGGTGAAAGGGGTGGATGTCGCTAAATTTTGAATGTTTTAAATAGTAATAAGGTTATTTTTCCTGTTTTTTTTTGCTGAATTAATAAACAAATTTTATTTATAATAAAACTTATAGGAGGTTAAAGTGTCGGGTGAGAAAGTTAGAGGGGTTGCCTCGTATATATATATATATATATATATATATATATATATATATATATATATATATATATATATATATATATATATATATATATATATATATATATATATATATATATATATATATATATATATATATATATATATATATATATATATATATATATATATATATATATATATATATATATATATATATATATATAGTCTTTCGCGGGTTCTTTGAATCACAAAATTCGAAATTTAAGATAATGTTTCATTACATTTTTACAGGTTCAGAACATTTGTCCAGGTTTTGAGTAAAGCTAATGAACAAATTCTAAGCATACTTGTATTATTTATAATGAAATATGTGTGAGGTTAAAGGAGTAGCGGAGGAAGTTACAGGAGTTGTTTTCTTTTCAAAGTTCTTGGAGTCGAGGAATCTCAGAATTAAGTAATTTTTTTACTACTTTAAGCTTTTTTTTTATTAATGTTTCTCCAAAAAGGGGATGCCATGAAGTTTTTAGTGATTGATTGATTTAATGAAAGATGATCAGTAATTGTTTTGTAAGAGACGTACTGGGTAAATCCCTTTACTTTTTTTTTAATATTTGTAATTAAATTATTGCTGTTACTACGTTATGACTACAGTAATTTTCAGATATAGAGGATATAGTATTATTTTTTATTAATAATTTTTGTGAGGGAAAATGTTAGTAGACGAATGTACAGCCAAAGTAGGCCTATTTCTATGACAATTTTAGGTACCAAAGTATTCTTGTTGTCTTTTTAAGCACAAGAGTATTTTGTAAAAATCAATACGAAAATAAGAAAAAAATTTTTTTTCCTGAATATGAAGCAATTAATTTGCGATGTTATAATATATTTATTATTTTCCTCTCGTTTTTAGTGTTCCGTATGGAACACTTATAAGATGATTTCGGTGTCTGTCCGTCTGTCTGTTTGTCCGTCTGTCTGTCACACCCGATTTTCTACGAAACTATTTGTCGTAGAAAGTTGAAATTTGGTAATAATATAGGAATTGATCATCAGAGCCGTATTGTTTTGAAAGTTAAATTTTGACTTAAGGGGTTAGTTTTGGGGGTGAACCGGAAGAGGAAAAAAAAAATTCAGTAGGTCATCGTGTGTGGTGTCAAATGAAAGCTTGTGAAAATATTAGTAAAAAACATATATATAATGTAATTCTTGCGTACACTTTTCTTTGTATTATTTTTAAAAAATCTCGAAAAGTACGAATCAAAAAATTTTGAAAAAATTCTGGAATATTCTCCACGGGGTGTAGATTGAATGAAAATTATCACGAGTACATTACCTTTAATAATTTATCTGGTATATAAAAAAAACAAAAATTTTAAGGTCATCCGTTTTCAGTAAAGATTGGAAACAAACTTTGTTGAAAACTCATTTGGGGTGTGTTTTGTGAAGCTACTGATCATTTTATACTTCAGTAACAAAATTTTTTATTTTAAAATCAATCAACTTACGGAACACAAGTTCCACTTGCACTTGACCGGTTTTATTTATTTTATTTGATTATTCTTAACGTCACGTTAGCTACAGTTATGACTTTTGATGTATATTTAATCTAATTAACAACTAAACTTTGTCACCCGTGTAAGAGCATATTTGGTAACAGACATTTTAATATAATATAAACTGAGACATGTGTACAATCATTGCTATCAAACCAACGTCCCTGGCAATCCTCTTGTTTTATTCTTGTATAGTTACTATATATCCTCATTGCTTCTGTGGCGCCCGTAGTATGTCGGTCGATGAAAATAAAAAAGTGCAGCCAGACCCTAGTTTGTGAACTATGAATTTTTTTTCTAATTGGGTGCTATTATTGAAGATCAAAAAGTCCGAAACGGGTGTATACTACTACCAATACTTTTAATAGCAGAAGGTCCAAGTTTGGAAAAAAATTTTCACTTTATATTTGAAATACTCTATAGTGTACAAGATAATTGGTTATGGATTTAAGGTCTTCCTACGATGAGAAGTGATGCTTCTTGGGGTTACGTTAAGTCAAATTGAAGTAAAGCTTCGATGTATCACCCATGTTACACAAGATATCTTCAGTTTCTGAGATTAAAATAGTGAATTAATATTAATGTTAAGTGTTTAAATCTCGAAGACTAAGGATTCCTAGAGAAGTCTCGTGCAATCTTAGGCGAAAAGTAAAAGTCACTTCAGTTTGGCATTGTGCAATCCTAAGATCTATAATTTCTTAACTAACCAAAGCTGAGAGAGCCGTTTTATGTTTCTGTAAATTCATATTTGATTTGTTTATGCTACTCGCATTTATTGTGTTATTCCAGAACCTATGACGAACATAAATCAATCTGTTGGAGAGAATATTTCTTCTGGCTAACCAGGCACATTACCTAGTGCGCATTTAAAGGTTGCTGAACTTAAAGTGTATATTTCAAGCCTGACCGTGTAGTAACCTTTTGAAACTTTATAATTTTATTATTTTTGATAATTAATCTCTTCCTACTCGTCTCTTCATTAGTCTTATTGGATCATAATAAATTTAATATTCATTAATTTTTAAATAAATAAAGTTAATTTAATCCAGCCTGAAGATCTTTTATTTCTGTAGGTATTCTTGTTACGTGCCTTTAGATGTCACCAATTATTCAAAACCTTTTGTATAGTGACATCTCTGTACATTTCCAGATTTATCTTGTATATAATTTATATTTTCTTTTTAGTAATATATCGGCAGAGTGGTTTTTAAAACTTCTGAGTTTTTGCTCTTTCGATAATTTTGGATAGTTGGTTCCTTTCTTGCAAATCGTTTTAAATTAATATGATGTGACACTACTTTAGACTACTTTACACCTACAGTATAAACGTTTTCTGGAGTATTTGGTGATATATAAATAGTTCTACAGTTATCAACACTTAGAGCCGTTAACCTAGTTTTTGTCCACTGTTTCACTCATTCCAAATCTTCCTGGATTACGAAACAATCCAGTATCATCTGTAATCTTTGATACAATGTCCAAAACTAAACACGTAAAACAAGCAGTGGATGGATCTAAAGCAGTTTCTTTTTACTTTATATTGTTATAGAGAGGGAGTAAAAAAGAGATGAATTATCAGGTCCTTGTTTATATGCTAGACTATCAGCCGGCATCCGGCTCGTGGAAGTGTGCCACCTTTTACAAAAATGTGAATCAATTTTCAGACGCGTGCTACTTCAACTTCTTTTTTAGAAAAGGGATATGTAAAAAACACGTTATTTCATATTTGTAAACATATAAATATTATATTATTACTACTACAGTCTGTCAAGTAAGAACGTAACCGCTCGTATTCTTGAAAAAATGTGTTTTGAAAACATTCTTTGCCATCGATGTGTTCTCTGGTGTGCCAACAATGGCGCAATTGCCTTCGTAAGTTGTCCAATTGCCTTCTGCATCAATGATCGCCTGGCATCTTCGAGGCATGCCGTCGACGAGATTTTCTGCATACTCTGCAAATTTTTCAAATGTCGCGAGACAACTAAGTTAAAGTCCTCAGAGTCTTTCCTCTGAGCTTTTTCTTTATAAGACACCACACGTTTTCAATAAGGTTGGGATCCGGCGATTGTGATGACCACTCTAGTATTTTATTATGGGCCCAAGCGAGCTGCTTCGCGACGTGATCTTCGACCAGCAAAGGTTTCTTTAACATGCTCCGGAATTTGACATCAAGAGCACGAAGATGTTGTCGAATGGTCTCTTGAAATACATTCAAACCCGATTTTCCTAATTTTGCCGCTACTTGGCGCAGCGTCAATTTCGGGTCACTCGAAAACAAAGACATGATTCGTTTTCCGACTTTTGGAGTGACTTTGTCTACCGAGCCAAGTTTTGGCAAATCATCGACATTTTTCGTCTCGCTAAAATGATTTACCCACTTCTTCACAAACGACACCGACTTTTTAATATATTTAGCGGCTGTGGAATGTGTCATTTTAGGCCCCTTTGGATGGAAACAGAGAATGACTGTCTCGAACCGACGCACAAATAGGTGACTAATTTTGGATTTTACGTGATTTCGACGAAAGTTCGGAATCGACTAATACTTTTACTAAAATGCGTCGTAGACAAAGGTTCCCTCTACTGATTTTTTGTTGAACCGCTAGAATTGTATCTACCAAAAATAAATTATCGCGGACACGTTCTTACTTGACAGGCTGTACATGTCCATGACATATGAAATATTAGAAACATTTATAAACATTGTAATACATACAAAAAATAAATCGTTGTATCCAATATTCAGGCAATTAACAAAAATAAATTTTAAAAAATATCGTATCACATAACGTAAAATATTTACATAAAATATTAAAGTACAAGAAAATACTACAAATTATAATATTGATTTATTAAAAACCCTTGAACTATATGCATATATGACAAGTTGAAATTAGTGACTTTCTTGAGGTTCAACTAACTTTTCAATATTTGGTTCACAGTTCGACGTGTTTAATTTTATGCATATTTCTGAACTTTCCCCTATCAATCGTTTTTATACGGGTTTATAATATATTTCGTTATTGAAAATGTTTGTTCACAGTAGTACGTTGTACCAAAATTTGTTAAAAGTTCAAAGGCGACCTTCTTCAAGCATGAAAATCTGTCTGGAAGTTTATGCTCAGTTTTATTATTATGTCGAGATAACTGTCTTCATTTTTTTATATCATCTCAGAAATTTTTAAATTTTATTTTCCAAATTATTAAACTCAATTAATTCTAAATCTCAATTTTCAGTAACTTAAAAATTTAAAATAATTTTTATCTATTTTGTAACTGCCTGTTATTTCTTACTGCAAAATTAATTTAAACATTTGTGAATGTTTCTGTAAATCTTCAAATCTTTCTGTAAAGTGTATCTGCAATGTTGATGCATAATGTGTAATTTTTATTATATTAAAGTCGAAATGTAGAGTATCCACATTTTTTTTTTACATTTGGAAAATATTCAAATTTGTTAAATTCAATACCTTGCTTAAAAATGTTAAGTTTTTCAACAAAAGATGCCCAGTGTTCATATATTTGCAATATAGTTTGCTTTTTGCCTTGTAGTTTTGTATTAAAATAATTTAAAGTTCGGTAAAGTCTGCTAAAAACATTAAATTCAAAACCCCTATGTCATTGCTCAGCTCGGAATGTTCTTCACCTATTTCTTTTAAAAAATCTTTTTACTTCTGTTCTTCTTCTTAAAGTGTCTTTGAATGTTGGAAATCATTCTGGCTAGTATTACTATCCACTGCAGGTCTGAAAAGACCGGTAGTATTTGTTGAGAACCAATTCCGCAGATTGTTTAGCCAGGAGATACGTCTGCATCCAGGGCCTCTTTTTCCAAATACCTTTCCTTGAAGTACTTGCTCCATTAATCCATATCAGTGGGAATTTTTCATTATGTGTTCTAATTACTCCAATTTTCCCACTTTAACAGTTTCCATAATTTATAGACTCTTGTTCATGCGACGTAAGACATCTTCGTTGGTAATATGGCCATTATAAGAAATTTTCAAAATTCTGCGATATAGCCATAATTCAAATGCTTCAAGTTTCCTAGAAGTGGTCTCAGTCAGCGTCCAAAATTCCACACCGTAAAGAAAGACACTAAAGGCACATCTTCGGAGCCTTATTTTTGTGCTTAATTTTATTGCTGAGCTTTTGAAAAGTGATGTCATTTTAAGGAACACTGCTCTAGCTTTTTCGATACGGTAACGAATTTCCTGCCAGTGATCCCACTGTTCATTTATCATGGTACCTAGATTTTGTGGAGTTCTTTGTATTTGTTGATTGTTAACCGTCAACAAGATAGCAGTAACCGGAGACTTGCTGATTACCATGTACTTTGTTTTGCTGATATTAAGTTCGAGGCCGTATTGATTACTGACTTCGTTTATTTTTGCCATGAGATGTTGTAGACCCTGTAAATTATCAGCCATAACCGCCATATCGTCAGCATGACGAATATTATTTATTTACTCATCATTAGGCAGTATTCCTTCATCAGCTTCTTTTAATGCCTCTCTGAAGGTCTGCTCATAGTATATATTAAACAATAGTGGAGACAAGACATAACCCTACCTTAATCCACTCTCAATCGATATTGATTCTGAACGCTTTTAATTTTCGATAGATATTAAAGCTATCATACTTTCCGTGCAACTCCTCTATTTCTTTATACCTTTCATCATTTCACCATCTTTAACTGTTCGAATTTCTTTCTGTATTTGTGTGTGTAGTCTGCTATATTCTTTTTTGTTACCTCTATTCTTGTGTAACCGTCTTTCCTCCATCAGTCTTAGAATGTCATCTGTCATCCATTCCTTACGTGTCTGTACCATAGTTAGATATTCATTTTTTAGCTCCCTTGTTATTTCATTTAACTTTTCTATTCCAGATTTTATGTGTTCGTTCAGCTCTGTGTCTCTGAGTTCTCTATTAAGATCTCTTTTAATTACGTTTGTTACATTTTCGTCTTTAACTTGTCGCACATCGTATATGTTTTTCTGTTTTCTTTTTAACTTTTTTAAGGTAATCCTTAGAACCCCCACCAGAGCATTGTGCTCTAAGGTTAATGTCAGCACTGGGATATGTTTTGTCAGATACAACACCATTTCTTAAATTTTTATTTTCTAGAATATAATCTATTTGATTTCTGGTTATATGGTTTGGTGAGCCTAGTGGAGACGTCTGCGTGTATAATCCTCGTGGTGGTAGGTTGAAAAAGGTGTTAATAATAACATAACTTATTTTTTCACTGAAAATGTTTAGTTGTTCACCTCTGTTGTTTCTTTCACCTAGACTATGGTCCTACGAAAGTTCCTGACCTACCTCTTTCAATCTTGGCGTTAAAGTCTCCCATTATGACCCTCAAGTCTCGTTTTTGTATTGCTATTAGGACTTGTGTTATTTGCTGGTAAAATTGCTCGACTTCTTTATCCGGTTTATCTGCAGTGGAAGCACATATTTGTATGACGTTAGGAGGAATAGATTTCGTTCTTATTTGGAGAAGCATTATTCTATCTGAAATAGGCGTAAATTTGTGACGCATTTGTCTGTAGCTTTGTCAACTATAATTCCCACTGCATAGTCATGTTTGCTTCTGTTAGAGCTACAAACCTGTTAATGACTTTCCCCCTACTTAGCCATCGTATTTTATTATCCAAGAGAAGATCTCCATACCCAGATTCAATTTCGTCCAACAGTGATTTAAATTGTCTGTGAGAGAGAGATGATCCTGCGATAATTTTATTGCCAATTTTTAATACAGTAGACATGACTTCTTCCGATTTTCCGCTTAAAATATGTGCCCACAAGCTTTCTTGGTGTATAACACAATGAAACGATAAAATTGGTCATACAAGATATTCTTGAAATATATAAATGAAGGCGTTCTTTTCACCCATCATTGCTGGTCATTCATCCGTAGTAATAAAAAATATTTTATCTCTTATATTATCGTGGTTATTTAAACATTTTACAACGCAGTCAAAAATATCTTTTGATGTTATGGCATTATACATTGGTACAACAGCGCACACTTCTTCAGTTACCGAATTTTTAGATATTTATTTTTATTTATTACTTTCGTCCAAAGAGGACATTGCTCCAGACCAATCACAAATTGTTGATTTATGTCTGCATTCATTTGTTTTATTTTTCATTGAACAGATCGAGAAGATAAGGGGTATCTTTAATTTTGTGTAAAATTTCGCCATCTGTAAATGTTTTTTTTCTTTTTTTGCAATACAATATACAGCAGAAACATTAGCATTGTTAATTTTTATATTTGCTTTTATAAAGGTTTGGTGTGAGTTGTTAGAATATGAAACTTCATTGCTCTTCTTTTTCAAATATTTTTTCCGCTCATCTGTATTTAAATAACTTAACAGTTGTTTATATTTTAATTCAAAATGTCGTATAACACTTCAAGTACACGCTGCTACATTTGTTTCTAAACACATACTACAAGTTATTTTTTCCCTTTGCCGAATGAATCCAAAATCAGTTTTCCATACCTCCTGAGAAAGTCGAATTTTATTTTATTTTTGGCATTTTGGCAGCTGTATATATGTATTTTGTTAAAAATCTTGAATTTAAATTAACGAAAAAAATTTACTTTATTAAATATATTTTTTCTTGGGATAAATAGTAAAAATTGCACTATTTTTCTATCAAATATTACTTGAAGTATGCAGTTAAACAGAGCGTTATTTATGTCACTTCGTATTAACTCGGCCCGCTCGCTTAAATTCATTCGAACAAATACATTGTAACAGCGCTCCGGTTACTTACTTTAGGTAAACTGATGCGTACAAAATATTATTTTATATTAAACTAATATAAATTTTTTACCATTAATTTTATTAATTTTTTTTTATAGTTTTATAACTAAATATTTATATGTAAAAACTACAGAAAATATTAAAAAATCTTCTATTAACCATATGCTACCAAGTAATCCAGAAAACATTTATACTCCAAATGAGAAGCAGTTTAAAGGAGTGTCGCACAAGAAATTTCTGGTAATAATCATTTGCAACGATCTACAGTGAAGGTGTATATTTTTCATCCTCAGAGTCTTAAACCTCATTCTACCGATCTAATACTAAAACTATGCAAATGAATTTTTCAGTTATGTGTAGTATAATAAATGTGTCGAATAATTTTAGCAAGTTGAAAAGAGAGTAACTAGAACACCTCCAATATTAATAAAGAGTCAAAAGTATTAAATTTTTAAAACACTAGAAAACGATATACTGAGAAGACTTTTTTCTTCTTCTTCATATACTCGTATTAGGGTTTAGTCCTGTTTTTTCTATTGCTGCCTTATTCGTTTTCTTGGGATGTTGAGCCCAGCTCTCGTGCCAACGTTTGTGTGGTCTTCCAGGGAGCCGTTACGTTTCTGCGTCCAACCTTTCTCCTTCCATTCTGTCAACATGTGTCTTCTTCTAAATCTAGTTCATCTAACCACATCCTGTATTACGCATATCTCACGGATCCTGTCGTTACATACCCTGTCGCGCAAGCTTAGACCAGTAATGGCTCGTAGGGTTTTCATCTCTGTAGCTCTCATTATTTGCTTGGTTTTTGGTTGTGTCTGCTCTCGTTTTGGCTGCGTATGTTAGTAATGGTCTGACACAAATCTTATAAATTCGGATTTTGCTTTCCACTGTCATGTTTTTATTCCTCCATATGATGTCGCGGAGTCAGCCAGATATTACTGCCGCTTTAGTTGCTTGACTCTTCACTTCGCTACTGGTATTGTTGTCGCTTGAGATATGGACACTAAGATATTTAAATTGCATAACTTGCTCGATTGATTTTCCATCAACTTCTAATTTGCTTCTGATCTGAGTTTAAGAGATGACCATTGATTGTGTCTTGGATATAGAGATTTGTATATTTTATTGTTCTGCAGTTGTTTTCAGTTTAAATAATAATCATCTTCATTTTCAGCTGTTAGGACTATATCGCCAGCGTAGCCCAGGGTTTGTATTTTGCAATTTCTCATTCTATATCCTATATTCGTGTTTTTAACGCTTTTTATTACTTGGTAAATAATAATGTTAAATAGCACGGGGCTTAAGCTATCCCCTTGTCTAATGCCGGTTGATACACGAATTTCTTCCGTTAGTCCACTGCAGGTCTAAATTCTTGTCTTTCTGTTCTTGTTTAGTTACTTTATAATATGTCTCACTAGTATATCAATTTTATTTTCTTGTAGTGTTCTTAATGCGTCGTTCAATTGAAATATGTCAAACGCTTGGGTAAAATCCACAAAGCAAAGATAGAGCGGCTTGCTGAACTCGATAACTTTTTCTGTTAATTGGCGTAATATAAATATTGCATCTATAGTAGATCTGTTTGATCGAAACCCTTGCTGTTCTTTATTTATTTATATTTGCGTTGTTATTTTCTGAGCTATGATTTTTGTAAATAGTTTCAGTATATTCCTCTGTAGTTTTATGGATCTGTTTTTAATCTCTTTTTGAATACTTGTATTATTATGCTCGTCCGCCATTGGTCGGGAATATTTCCGGATCTCAGTATTTTCTGAAGTAGGGAGGTTATTTCTTTTATAAGTTCTGGTCCCCCATATTTAATCTTCTCGTTTTAAATTGCATCGATACCTGGTGACTTTCTGTTTTTGAGTTTTAATGTTATAGTTGTTACGTCGTCTTGAGTGATGTCTATTTTCATGTCAGCATTATCTTCGTAGTTCATCGTTCCTTCTAGGTCTTCGTTATCTGCAGTACTTCTAATGTACACTTTTAGGAAGTGATCTTTCCAGACTTTTTTAGAGATGGTATATATTTGGAATGATTCATTTAAGGGTTTTTTCCTACTTCTGAGCATGTTCCATGTCTTTTTCTTACCCCCCTACAAGTCATGTTTCATATCTTTGGAGAACTTTTCCCAATATTCCTTCTTCAAAGTTTGTTTTTGATTGTTTACTATATTTTGTATGTGCTTATATTTCTCATATTCTTTGGGCGTTTTGTTACTTCTATAATGCATATGTGCAATTTTTTTTCTATTGCTAGTTTTTTGACGTCTTCGGTAAACCACGGTTTCGTATTTGTTTGTTTATTAGTCTTTACGTTCCTTACTCCAATCGCGTCTTTAGCGCTAATAATTATATTTGTACTTAATTTTTGCCATGCCTGTTCTACATTATCGTCTTCGTTTATTGTATTATGGCTGATTTGGTTTGTTAGCATTTTTTGTACATATACTTGGTGCTTTCATTAATAAATGATTCTTTGTTAAATTTTGTAACACTTTCAGATTGTTGTTTGTATTTCTTTAGGGTTAGTTTAGTTAGTTATGTCTATTCATTTTCATGATGATTTCTTGGTCTCTTTGGGTTCATGAAGTTATGTTCCAGCAGCTCATTCTAATTACTTTCTTTTTCTAATCCCGTTTTTTCCGTTTTCTCGCCGTGTCGTTTGTCCGTGTGTTCCGTTCTGATTCTGAGACTTGAATGATGCTTTGAGCTGTATTTGGTATTTACGGTGGGTAGGCTGCTAACCTGTTCCACCCATCATCCTCCTTTACCCGGGCTTGGAACCAGCAGAGGTAGTTGTTGGGCTACTCAGTCCACACAGCAACTAACCCTAGGCGGACAACAAACTAATAACATATCAAGGTGTTATTATTCTGTACACGTTAAAATTCCTTTCTTAAAGGTTAAAGGGTGATTTATCTCCTCAATAGGGTCAATAATAATACAGTAAGGGTGAGAGCATAAACCACTTTAAATAGGTAGTGAGCTGACAATTAAAATTAATTATAATTTTATTTATTAAATAGCCTAAATTTCAAAACCTAGTTAAAAAAAAACAAACAGTTTTATTAGCGTCCTTATCGCTATCGCTATGGTTATTAAACAATAATAATTAGGATGGTCTGTAAAGTCCAGTTATAGAACATAAGGCCCCACGGCTTTGGACCACTGAAAACATAGCTTGTGGGTTTAGCTGAAGATCCGTGTTTCCTAATCAAAGCCAAAATTTGTTTGGAGGTAATATTGTAAGCTACCACACAAAATACATCCAGTTTCCAGAAGTTTCTAATTACCCTATTTAATAACGCTTTTATTGTTGTATGTTTTAAGATCAATGAGAGTGTTTACTTGGTGACCAGTTATGTACTTTCTAACTGGAGCGGACCAGAAAAAAACATTTACCAATTTTGTTTTCGATACTCAAAGATACTTAGTATTTGCAATTAATTGGCCTGCGTTAAGAGAAATATTTCTGTTTTCTTCACATTGAGTGTCATGAAATACTCAACCATTTTACAAGCCAATAGAATATTTTGATTAGTAAAATTTCATCAAAAGAAGCACAGTTTGGCTGTAAACTAGGTTTTCTTTCTACGAACATAAAAAAGACTTTATGCACTATCTCAACAGAAATAAATATTTTACAGCAAAAGGGAGGTATGCCTTTTATATCCACCGATGTTTCTTAGGTAGTTGAAATAATAATTAGAATAACAATTCATATCACCGTATATATAAACATTTAAATTATTTGACAAGGAGAAAAAAGTTTACGAAACTATTCTTTATATGCGAAATATAATTGTTACCTTAATACTAATGAAGATGTCACAAAATTCGAGGGACATGCCGATTTCAAACCACCAATTTTCTATCAGTACCAAAAACCAGAATTATACCTACATGTTCTGTAATCGGTGGAAGATTTATAGCAAAAATAAATTTCAGAAGTTGCTTAGTATAGATTACATGGAGTGTGGCATATAAGTTAATTCTTTTAATTACAATAGTTTTAAATCAGGAAGGAAAAAATTTTACAACAAGAAATCTAAAACTATAATAGACGCGGTTTTTCTATTGGTCGCTAACAATTATGTTACAATACTTTTTGTGTTTATATAAGAGAAATAAAAGAAAATACCATTTATTTGCGTATATGAATTTTTAGTGCACTAAAGGGCACTGTTATCCAAATTAATTCACACCGCCACTAAAACTGATACAACCGCAAACTTTAAAACATAACAATAGGGGATTGTTACAAAAAACATTTAATTGACAATGTAGGTATAAAACAGGAGGAAATGAACGTGGCGTAGGCCCTTACGGCTCTGAAATGAGGAACGCTAGAAGACCACTGTTAATAAACTACGTTAACGAAAATAACCTCCATATCATGAACACATATTTTAAGAAAAAATAAGGAAGAAGGTGGACATGGAAAAGCCCAAACGGAATAACAGCTAACTAGATCGATTATATAATATCCAACAAGAACAACATAGTATTAGATACACAGGTTGTCAATAGGGTCAAAATGGAAAGTGATCACCGAATGGTTCGGCCAAAAATAAATTTTAACACAAGGATGGAACGAAGAAAAATGATGAATCAAAAGATGAAAATGATCGATAGAACATCATTTAAACAAGAAAAATGAGTATATACATAAACTTGAAGAACATGAAATCAAAAAGGACACTTCATCCCTCTATGAAATTAATAAAAAAAAGTTCACCGTATCGTAGACTCTACAAAAGAAGTAACTCTCACCAAAAATATCAAAGAGGAAAATCTCACCAAAGAAACGATCAAACTAATAGAAAAATAAAAATTCATGAAACAAGACACGGTGGCATGTGAAAATGTGTTAAAAATTTTGAATAACAATATAAGAAAATGTATTAGAAGAGATGTAAGAAACTATAACAATGAGAAAATTGTAGAAGCTCTGGAGAACAAGAAGGGTATAAAACTTTTACAAAGATCATTAAATGAAGGAGAACTACAAATAATAAATTTAGTAGATGAGACCAATCAAATATTAACTCACTAAGAATGAATATAAAGATATTCTACAGTTCAGTTCGAATACGAATAATGAATGAAGGATCTGAAGATATTTCCAACATCACAAAACACGAAATACAAAATTATTTAAATAAAATAGAAATAGGGAGAGCAGCAGGTGAAGACGGCATACTTGTCGAAATGTTGCAACACGGCGAAGAGCCCATATTACGAATGCTAGATATATTGTGTAATAAGTGTCTCGATATGTGCGATGTACCTGGAGACTGGGATAATACAGTGGTGATTCTACTCATTAAATAGTCTAAGTAACTGTAGAATTGACAGCAGAAACTCGCAGATTATTTAAAATATATATAAAAATGTAATATTTCAGATAGTATTGCTAGAAACCACCAATAAGATAGAAATGAAAATAGGGTTATGTCAAGGAGACACCATCTCGCCGAAATTGTTTACGTTGGCGCTAGAAGATCTTTTCAAACAACACCCATGGACGAGTAAGAGTATAAATATAGGAGTAGAGTAACTCAATCATTTGCGATTCGCGGAGGACATTGTGCTTATATCTAACAACAAAGAAGAATTGGAAGAAATGCTGAACGAACTTAACAACAAGTCCAGAGAGATTGGTCTAAAGATAAACATAGCCAAAACTCTGTTCATGACAAATGACGACTGTTTTAAAGAAGCAGTACTGAACATTGAAAATAGTAATATCCAAAAAAAACTTAAAAGCGGATTTATGAAGGCGAATATCATTGGTTTTGTCGGCGCGTTTGGCAGATTAAGGAACGTCTTCCTTTAAAATATCCCAAATACACCAAAAGCAAACACATTTGATTAATGAGTGTTGTCAGTATTGACATACGGGGCGGAAACGTGGACTTTGAATCAAGAAATTATAAATCGCCTACAAGTAGCCCAACGAGCGATGGAAAGGAGGATGTTGGGAATATCGTTGAGGGATAGGCTAACTAATGAAGAAATTCGAGGAAGGTCCAAGATAACTGATGTAGCTGAGAGGGTAAGCAGGTTGAAGTGGAGATGGTTGGGCCATATCGCAAGAGTCTCTGATAATCGATGGACCCATAAAGTAATCGACTGGAAGCCCTAGAAAGAGAAAATAAGAGAGGATGGCCGCAAACGTGATGGTCTGACGACATCAAAAGACTACTGGGATACAACTGGATAAACAAGGCCCAAAACCGAAGAAGATGGACGTACTTAGGGGAGGCTTATGTCCGACGATGGACAGCATAGCTGATGATGATTATGATAGTTTATTTTTAATCAAGCTAGATCGCTAGTTATTTAAGTTGTCGAAAGTGCCGCTTGCAATGACAGAATTGGGTGTTTTCCGAACAAGTCGTATACGAGACCGAGAACTGTTTTAGTTTGGTATAGGTACTTTTTCGATATATAGTGTAAAATATTTTTATTGTAACCGGCATAAAGTCAGTAGGGTGCATGCAAGCTCAGTTGAGCCATTAAGAGACTGAAAGGTTAGTACCATAAGCACTGAAGTATGTGGAGGTTCCCATGAAGAATTTAAATCCGAAATGTACCGTTATCTGTGAAGTTCTCAAGAGACAGGAACTTACCAGAAACTAAACTCGGAATGAGAATGCTAATTTCACAGCATTTGAAATTCTAATTTAAAATACATTTTTCTTTACATTTCCCGATTCCTGGGTTATACGCCTGACAGAAAGGCGGACAATACATTATCAAATGTTTTATAATTAATTAGAGACCTTCATGAAGAAAAAAATAGCTTATTTTGCAAGAAAAGGTGCCATATACTTTTAACAAATGAAAATTATTTTTTCTATGCCTATTTATTAACATCGAAATATATATTATCCATTATTTAAAGTTAATAGCTCCACCAGTCAATAAACTAAGTTTTAATTATTTGTCATTTAAAACTTAATTAAAAATCAAAATCCGTCATCTAATTTACCATGTTATCATACATTACTTTCTTTAGGTCACCCAATCGTTTGGTGTTAACCACATTTATTATTCAGCTAACCCGCCTTCAACAAGTGAAATTAATTTTAGGTACTTTCTTGTGTTCATATGTACCTAGGAGAGTCTAAAATTAATTTCATTTAACTCGTACCAATGAAATCTGTAAAATTAGAAAGGTATGTACTCCTTACTTTTTTTTTAAATTATATTTACGTAGTTGTAGGAGAAGCATTCTCAGTAGTGGGTACTGTTACTGCTCATTTGATCATATAACCGTTTTTAATGTAGTTTCCTTAATTATTTTTCTTGTAAAATAAGAAATATGGCTTATTTTTATTCATATTATTCACATGGTCTACGATATTTTACCATCGGTCATAATTCGAACATGGTCAAATAATTCAGTACCATCCACTACCACCTAATTTTATATAAATATTTTAAACTACAGTCTAGTACACGTAGACATATTTAAAAGATGATCTAGTAAACTTACGAAATACTAGACTTCGTTGGTGTAAGTGATGTTCTGCAAGGCACATTTCATAATGATCGTGTAGGAGTTTTTAGATAAAGCTACAAGATATTAATATTCTCTAGTTTATTTCATATTTTAAATGATTCGTTAAAGATAAGCAAGATATGCACAAATCACTTAAGAAAAATTAATTATCCTGTTTATAGATCTAATAGAAATAACCGGCCAAGTGCAAGCTGAAGTTGTGTAATTACGGTTTCGTAAGTTGATTGCTTTTAAAATAAAAAATTCTGGTACAGAGGTATAAAATGATCAATGACTTCACAAAACACCCGCCAAATGAGTTTTCGGCAAACTTTTTTCCCGGTATTTTTACCGAAAAACTGTGAACACTTATAAGATCACTTCGGTGTCTGTCTGTCTGTCTGTCTCTCTGTCACACCCGATTTTCCCCGAAACTATTTGACATAGAAAGTTGAAATTTGGTACTAATATAGGAATTGATGGCCATCAGAGCCGTGTAGTTTTGAAAGTTAAATTTTGACTTAAGGGGTTAGTTTTGAGGGGTGAAATCGGAAGTGAAAAAAAAAAAAAATTTACTATTTCATCGGGTGTGGTGTCAAATGAATGCTTGTGAAAGCACGAGTAAAATATATATATATATATATATATATATATAATGTAATACGTGCGCACACTTTTCTTCGTAATATTTTTTAAAAATCGCGAAAAATCGCTGACCCCCTACCTTATCTCGAAAAGTACCTATCAAAAAATTTTGAAAAAATTCTGGAATATTCTCCACGGGGTATAGATTGAACGAAAATTATCACGATTGCATTACCTTTAATAATTTATCTGGTATATAAAAAAAAACAAAAATTTCAAGGTCAGCAGTTTTCAGTAAAGACTGAAAAAAAACTTTGTTGAAAAACTCATTTTGGGTGTGTTTTGTGAAGTCACTGATTATTTTATACCACCGTAACAAAAATTTTTATTTTAAAAGCAATTAACGTACGGAATACTAATTGTGCAAGTTCAACTTGCACTTGACCGTTTTTATTTTTTTTTTATATATACCATATAAATTATTAAAGGTAATCCACTCTTGATAATTTTCATTCAATCTTCACCCTGTGAAGATTATTCTAGAATTTTTTGAAAAATTTTTTGCCCAGTACTTTTTGAGATAAGGGGAGGGGACAGCGATTTTACGCTGTTTTTTTTGAAATAATACAAAGAAAAGTGTGCGCAGGTATTACATTATATATATTTTTGAACTTACAAGCTTTCATTTGATACCCCACTCGATGATCTGGTAAAAAAAAAATCACTTTCGATTTCATCCCCTAAAACTAACTTGTTGAGTCAAAATTTAACTTTTAAAACCACTTGGCTCTCTTGAGGCCACCAATTCCCATATTAGTGCCAAATTTCAACTTTCTATGTCAAATAGTTTCGGACGGACAGATACCGAAGTGATCTTATAAGTGTTCCGTATGGAACATTAAAAATGGACAGAATATTAAGAAGGTCTAAAGTTTGTGACAATTTTAGAGCCAGAATGAAGTTTCTTTGAACCATTCTTTATTATTTAAATGAAGTTATTAGAAATCAATTTAATTAATATTAAAATTTGGTGGTTCCCCCATTTAAGAGAATTATATCCTAATTTCAATTTGTGGGTTCTTTATTATGTTATGACTTCTTTAGTAGACCATTATAAAATAATACAAACTTTGATAGTTCATTACAAATATTTATTATCACGTTACTCCATTTCATTCCATTGCTTATTTTTTTTTAATTCACCTGAAAAAATATGATTGAAGACAAATAACTAGATATTTCTAATAAACCAAATACATTATGCGGTAAGTAAAAACTACCAGCAAAACAGTTATAAGAATTTTCTAAAATTACCCTGTACTAAGTACGCACACCTAATACTTCATCTAAAGCTGACACAGCAGCTTTCAAGCCAACAGAGTGAAAAAATGGTTTTTGTTTTTACAAAAAAAGCAATATTTACTTTGTTTTTTTCAAGACTTTTCAATCTACTCTCGTAACAGGGTGCCCCATATGTATGGAATAGTGATTCCACAGCATTTATTAATCAGTGTATCGAAAAAATGTTTAAATAAAATTTATAAGGTGTTATACGGCGCACATCCTAACGTTGATAAAGTGTTTTGAACTATCGATTCGAAGAAATTACGCCATCTTGATTTTTTTAAAAATGGAAAGCACTATATATTATTTTATTTTTGAGTCCTATTAAAAATTCTAGATATTATTTTCCTAACATACCATATGTCTAAATTGAACTGTTTTGGAATTATGGTCATTTGAAATTTAAAATAAAAAAAAGATAAAAACTATTAATAAATACTCAAGTCATTGTACTCTTTCGAGCGCAGAACATATATAGTGTCATATCAGATGAAGACCGTCAGTAAATTTTATTTGTGCTCTAAATATACATATAAGATGGCGGAAATTGGAATATAATGATAAAACCCAAATTTTTCAAATGAGTGTACATAAAATGAAATCTCAGGCTAATTCTGTTCACCCTATAAAAAGACTTCTAAATAAAAAAAGTATGAAATAATGAAGTTTGAAAAAATAATAAAAAGCAGTAACACTTAAACTTGGGTAAAATAATCAATTTTTATAGTAAGTAACATTAAATCTAATTAGATTTAAAGTAACAAAATTATTTCATAATCTCAATTAATTAATGTGGCATGAGACGTCACGTTATTTTAACTTTAATGAAAAAATACTTGCAGGAAAAATAAGTGGATTGCCTAAAGTGATATTAAAAGTTTAAGGTTCCTAGTGTCATATCTTTTAAAAGTTATTAAAGTCTGAAGACACATTTGATACTTTTGCTATTAGGAAGTGTTTTATTTGTTATTTATTTAATACATTACTCTCTATTAAAATGCAATTTTTTCGATATTAAAAATAACTAACCTGAACTAATTTGAACTATCTAGGGTAAAGTTATGTTGTACGAGACAAATATCTAGCTAAATAATAATGTTAGTGTTTAAAGATCTTTCTCAAAGATATAATCTCATTAATCAAATTAGTAATCTATATTATTACATCATACTCTAACAAGAAAGTTCAGCGTCAAAGTGATAAAATATCATAAAATTAAGATGTAGACTAACTCTTGCATCAACATACTGTGGATTATGGCGTGAATTATACGCCGATCTGAAATACTGAGAGTTGTGTCGTCCTCTTTAGGACTCGGAAAACAGACACTTTTCTTACACTGATATAATTTTGAAAATCAAATTGAAGATACAAATTTTGGTAGAGTACAAGTTACGACAATCGCTGTCCACTGAGGAACACTCTACATGCGGTACCTCTTGTATGTAGGTATGTAATGGATATACTCCATTAAAGTTAACATCTTTGTTTCATTGGTTTATACTCGGGCAGTAGCAAATGAAAATAACGTCTCAGCAGCAATCACGGTAAAAAAGATTTTTTGGCTTATAAAGGAAAAATTTTTCAATCTGAAAATAATTCTCTAAAAATTACAGAGTTTACAGAACATAGAATCGGATAAAGTCAAAAATATATAACACCGACATAATTGGGACAATATATTTAAAACACACCACAACACAAATAAAAAAGTATACTAATATATATTTTTTTAAAACTAAAAGAAAGGTTTTTCTCATGCATATTTCTTCAAGGTGTTTCCAAACTCTCTAAACTTCAGTTTGGAAAATTTAATTAAAATGAAACACTGACCTCAACTTAACAACAAATAAATATATATTAGGGTCTTAAAACAACTTGACCATTCTCTTACATATTAAATTACCAAGCAATGGCATGAATGGTTTGTAGAGTGAAGGTAACTTGCAAACTTTCCTTAAATGAAATTACCAAGAAGTTCTGTAACTCCGATGTTAGTGTACCTGCTTTATATGCTAATTAGTTTATTAGGCGTGTTTAAACTTGTTTATCTAATTTATACAATCAGGTAATATATACAAGGAATTCGAACGTCTTAAAGCTAGTAGTAAACAACGACATGCACATATACATACACTCCTAATTATGTATACATATATATATATATATATATATATATATATATATATATATATATATATATATATATATATATATATATATATATATATATATATATATATATATATATATATATATATATATAGATCTAGTTATGGCATCCATTTGTGCTTCAACTAATATCAGAATAAAGTATAGTAAGTCATTTTTACGCATGACGTCACCTGTCAAAAATGACATTTTCGTAAATATTTTTGAAATAAACGTATAATTTGGCCAAATTTTAAAAAAGTTATTAGACAAAATAGTTTATTTTGTGATTCTAGATCTGTTTGTCAAATTTCAAACGGCCTACTACAATTTTGAATTTTTGGCAGTTTTTTGACATTTCGGCAATTGTTTTTCATCTTGATTTATTGCAACTTTATTTAAATCATTTAATTTGTCAAAAACTAGGCACCTATAATCTATTTAAGAACAAAATGAAGTCGTGTCCATAATTTTTTTTATAGAATATTAAAATTCACACATTATCATGAATCATATTTGATGCAAAGTTCGATTAGCCTTTGTAATTTTCCAATAAGAACAGCCTACACCCTTACAAAGTATCCAAGACGTGAAACTGTTCTAAAGGATTAAAGCTGGTATCAAACTCAAGGACTAATTCTCGATCCATATTTTTTTTTTAATGTTTTTAAATATGGTTGACACCCTCATCAACGGTTTAAAATGCTAAGTTCGATAAGTCCTAGTTAAAGTACCCCAGGTGGTATACAATGCATTAATCTGAAGGTGACAGAAATTCTCTGTGTATATTTCTTAATAACTCCTCCCGCAGTGTTGATGGATGGATTGAGTAGTTCATCAACACTATTGCCGGTCCCAAGTCCGGATAAAGGAGGAGGGTTGTGGCGTTAGGAGTTAGCACCCTAACACGCGTAAAAGCTAAACTGGGAAATGCTAGTTGTTTTTTGAAAAGTGGGATGAAAAATCACAAGATAAGCAAAAATCCCCGGGTGGCAATCCACACCTTCGGGGAAGGGAGCCCCGTCGGACAACGGGGGGGGGGGGCATTTCTACTTCAAAGCGAATAGTTAACCCAAGCTTAAAACTCAGCCAAACGAAGAAATCCCGAAACAAAATAGCTGCTCTCCGCACCTGGAATATACAGGGATGGAGGACAAAGAACATCGAAGTCATATGGGAGAACAGGAAGGAAAACAAAGGACAATACCGTAGGACCATTCGGAGAAGACATTACTAACGACAACATTGAGAGACTAATAGAGTTGTGTGAATTAAACGGCCTCAAAATAACAAACGAATTCTACAAACACAAAGACATCCACCAATATACTTGGACGCAAGAAACACGAAACTTAAAATCAATAATAGACTACATTATAATTAAAAACGATACCACTATCAAAATAAAAGACGTAAGAGTAAAGAGAGGGGCAGAATGTGGAACAGACCATAGACTATTAATAGCAAATATAAAAGTACCGTGGTACAAGACAATAAAGCAAAAAGGAACAATAGATAAAGATAACAGAAAAAGCAGACAGAGAAATAAAATACAAAATACACTTATTGCAAGACGAAACGATAAGAGACCTATATAGACGACGATTAGATCAAAAATTAAATGAATTTAACTACGACAACCTCCAACACATGTATGACCATATAAAAGAATGCATCAAACAGGCGGCCCTAGAAGCATTAACATAGGTAAAGAAGACAACGAGAATGAGAAACATAAAATTAAAATCTGTGAAAAAAAACCAAAGAATCTATAAAGGAGAAAAAAAGACTATACGAGAAATGGCTGAATACAAAATCAGAAGAAGATCTACAGAAATATAAAGAGAAAAATGCAGAAACGAGGATGATAAACAAAGAAAAGAACGAGAGATGGGAAAAAAACCATGCGAACAAGTAGAACAGTATATAGGAGGAACTAGAAGCACAGAGTCATGGAGAATAATTAAAGCATTAAGGACTAACAATAGAGAGAAGACGTATATAGAGTACATCCCAGAAAGCGAGTGGGAAGAATATTATAAGAAGATGCTAACAGAAGACAGACAAGAATTCCAAGAAGAGAACCCTGAAGAAGAACAGAATAAGGAAATAAAAGAGATAGAACTAAGCTATGAAGAAGTAAAGAAAACAATAAAAACACTCAAAAATAATAAATCTGCAGGGCCTGGGGGTGTGGTAAATGAAATGATTAAGTACGGGTCTAATAAATTACATCGAATGCTGAGAAATATATTCCACAGAGCGATAAATGGAGAAAAAATACCAGAGGAATGGTCAAAAGCTTATATAGTATCTATATTTAAAAAGGGAGACCGCAGAAAATGCACAAACTATAGAGGCATAAGCATAATATCGAGTATGGGACGTTTGTATGGAAAAATTATTAAAAATATCATGGAGGAAAATATAAAAGGATAAATTGGAGAAGACCAAGCAGGCTTTACGGCCGGAAAATCATGTATAGACCACATATACACTATAAAAACGAACAATGGAAAAAAAACTGGCAAAGAATAGAGAAGTTCAGCTAGCCTTCATAGATATAAGAAAGGCCTATGACTCAGTACCAAGACAAAGATTATGGAACGCAATGAAAGAAATAGGCATTGACAAAGAACTAATATGCGCAGTAAAAGCTCTCTACGAAAACAACATAGTGAACATAAAAATAGGATATAAAATAGAGAAGAGACTCCAAATATCAAAAGGCCTATTACAAGGATGCTCTACATCCCCAATACTATTCAAAATATACCTAGAACAAACATTAAAAAAATGGAAGCAAAAATGTAGTGGAATGGGAGTCCCAATACGAGAAGATTACTTATATACTCTAAGTTTCGCAGACGACCAAGTAATCATAGCGCAAGATGACGAAGACCTCAGTTATATGGTAACAAAACTGAAAGAAGAATACACTAAAGCAGGATTAGCAATAAACTTTGATAAAAACGGAATATCTAACAACAAAGGGGGGAAACGTGGAGAATCTAGAAGTCGATAACGAAACAATAATTAAAGGAACCGATAGATTTAAATAATTAGGAACCATCATTTCAAAAAACACAACATCAGAAGAAGAGATTAAAGCTAGATTAGGACAAACGCGAACATGCATAAGACAATTAAATTCGATCCTGTGGGACAAGCACATTACAAAGAGAAATAAAACGTGCATATACAAATCAATAATACAAAGCATAATGACATACGGGTCAGAAACATGGACGATCAACAAAAGAAATAAATCTAAAATTAAGGCGGTAGAGATGGAGTATTGGAGAAGATGTTGTAGAGGGACACGTATGGAGAGAATAACAAATGAAGAAATAAGAAGCAGAATGAACATCAAAGAGAACGCAATAAACACCATTGAAGAAAAACGATTAAAATGGTATGGACACATAAGACGGAGCGAAGATAAAGGTGGATAAAGAAAATAACGGAGAGGAGCCCTATAGGGAGAAAAAAAGAGGAAGACCCAGACGATCGTGGAGAGACGATGTGGACGAGGCAATGGAGGACAGGGGCCTAACAGATGGAGACTGGGAGGATAGAAATTCTTAATTTTTTATTTCATCATTAATCTTTACTTTCTGATTGTCTTACCTTCTGATTAAGTGTCAAAAAAATTCTTAACTTAATTTTCCAAATCAAAACTGTTCTGTGTATAAAATTTAAATGAAATAGTGCTTAAGCATCAATCAGTGAACTTATTGTGGTTAGCCTCATTAAAATGGAATGCCGTTGGCTTATTAGGATCATTTCATTGCTATCTCCAACCAGAATCTTAAAATTGTTATCTGTCTAATTTCAGTCTGCTGGCTTTGACATTTACTATTTTTTCTGGTTTGAAAAATATTTATAATTAATAAGTGATTTATTGAAATAACAGTAATAAATTATTACGGGAAAAATATGAAGCTTACCTATTTGGTGAAAAGTCGCTGTTGATTTCGGAGTATCACTCTAAATATTTTTACAATAAACAAAAAAAAATTAACGGTTTACATGTTGTGGCCGATATTTGAATAAATACTTTTTACACTACTCGTATAGGGAATATATTTTTCCTGATTTATTTTTGAATGTTTATGTTGTCGTAGAGTTATTTTTAAAATGTGAATTTTTTGGTTTGGTGTCGTGAATTCTATGGCAACAATGTATCTTTAGAAAGAATTTTAGAGTTATTATAGCCTTAAAGCGCAAAATTTCAAATGTAAGTAATTCCTGGAAGGTCAACATTTTTTTCCTTAATTACAAAAGTAACAAAGTTTAATTTTTTTTTATATATATATATTTCACGAGTTTGCTAACGGTGCAGTTATATATTTATTTGCATTGTTTGCCAGTCACAGAGTGAAAACGATCTTTTTATTTCATTCATCATTTCTTTGGGATAGAATTTTTCGTTATAAAATCAAATCACTAGTTACTAGTATTTTTCTGCAATCTCATTTTCTATAAGAATTATCCATTTTCAATATCACTACTCAATATATATCACCACTACACCAAACATTTTATTTTTGCACTCGACGCGAGTTTCGCTAACCTTGTTAGCTTCATCAGGAGCGATAATTGACTCAATGAGTCATGGCGATGATTGACATAATGAGTCAATCATCGCTCCTGATGAAGCTAACATGGTTAGCGAAACGCACGTCGAATGCAAAAATAAAATGTTTGGTTTACTGGTAGTGTCATTTTGCCAAATATTCCACATTCCTAACTTAGCATTTTCAACATATTAAATAATTTTAATGTCATCCCGCATATATATATATATATATATATATATATATATATATATATATATATATATATATATATATATATACATATATATATATATATATATATATATATATATATATATATATATATATATATATATATATGTATGTATATTATATATATGGGAAGATCCGCGTCAACCGGATCAGAGCTACGACCAAAATTAAAAGCAACCAAAAAACTAGACCAAGGAGCTTAGAGCGTTTACTTTCAAATGTCGAGTGCGCCTTTGAAAAATCCAATATGGCGGCTCCAATATGGCGGCCGGTAGCCGGAGAAAAATCAAGTGTCCAGCAAAAAAAGCTTGTAAAAATAAAAATTCGCAACTGTTTGGGTCGTTTTTTGGCTCAAATTGTAGCTGATGGACGCCTCAAGAAATTGGGGTGGTAAGTTGACAAAATCCAACAAGGCGGATCCAATATGACGGTCAAAAATCCAATATGGTGGCCGAATTTTCGCAAATGAACCGATTTGTACTAAATTTGGTAAACGGGGGTTTTTAGGGTCGCTGATCACTAATCCAAGGTCTGATTTGCCAAATTCAAGATGGCGGATCCAAGATGACGGATAAAATTTGTACCAAATTTGTTATACGGGGGTTTTTGGGGTCCCTGATAACGAATCTGAGGTCAAATTACTAAAATTCGTAAATTCAATATGGCGGATCTAAAATGGCTGATTCAATATGGCGGCGATATATTCGAAAATCAACCAATTGACACCAAATTTTATGTAAAGGGGTTTTTGAGGTCGCTGATCATATATCTGTGATAAGAATTTAAAAATTTTGAAAGATTGAAGGTCGAGGCTCATTCATTGCTCAAAATTCAATTAGTTATTGCTCAACAGTATTGACATTTTAGCAAATCACTGAAGCATATGTGTTGTAATGATTATTTTTTCGAGAAGTGTTTATTCATTACCTATGAAGTAATTAATATAGCGTAAAACTAGCATCTTTTGCATTAGAGAACCTCTTAATTTTAAGTTTATTTCCAGCACAGGGAATAAATGCATGACTGCTTTGAATTTTAGGCACAGCAGGTGGGTCAGGAAATAGTCTATTAAGCTTTTGTAAAATTTTTCGATGATCTTCTTTGGTATAGTGAAAAAAATGTATGTTTTGGAATCTTGACTTTGCCCAATTGAAGAGTGAAACTGAATTCAAAATGGCATCATTTGGATGAGCTTGTAAGCTATAACGAGTCGCTGCAGATTTCAGGCATGCTCCAGCTCCATCACATGAACATTTGCTATGTGCAATAGCATTAAATTGCCATTCAGCATCTATACCAAAATTTTGCTTATGATGCATCAAAAAGTTCATTTGAGTCCTATTCTTGAAATGTTGTTTAGCGCCATCGGATGCGTAATAAATTTTCTTCACTTTGAACATAATTTTTTTAAAACTGGTATGACAAATGAACTGCTGCTGCATCATGTTTGGTACAATCTGAGAGTAATATTATGGTGTTATGTTTTATTTAATTTTTAGAGCGATAGTAAAATACTACAGGAAATACTGTACACTGGTCGTTATTATAGTGGAATGCCTGTGCTGCATCCTGTATTACATAAGCAAAATTTTCTGAAAAGTCACTGAATACCAACACTTCATCTTCACGTAAATTTTCTTTTTTATTGGTTAAAAATTCAGATGGAGCCTTTGCTATAAAATTATGAGGGATAAGCAATTTTAAACAATTGCACAATTCTTCAACAAAATCGTCTGTGGAAAGACATTGTTGTATAAGAGTGCATCGATCTGTAGATTCCCACGTACTGAATATTACCTGTTCTATTTTATTTTTTTTTCTAGTAATCCAGTAACAAGGTCAGAAAATTCTTCCATTTTAGGACATTTTTGACAGGTAAGTAAAAAGCAATCAGTAGTACTCTTCTACATAAAATGTAATTTATGCAATCTTTATAGTCATTTAATTCAATTTCCGAACCTTTTGTTAGCGTCTTCAAGTTTATAGCATCGATCATTGTTTTTACATTCTGAAGTATCGTGTAAACACAGACGCTATTCGTTCCTGAACTTCCAGCAATAACGCACCATTTAGGTCGCAGCTCAGCGAATTTAGTTGATCCAATTTTATGCTCTGGATACTTTTCCTTAAACATTTCGTGTTACACCTTAATACCATAAAGAAGTAAATGCTTTTCTTTAATAAATTTTTGACCTTTGATTTTGACTATAACAGTATCTTTTTTGTTAGGTATTATCCGACTATTTTCTTCAGACTCATCAAATTCAATTACTTTTGAGACCACTTCTGCGTCCAAATTCTTACCTTTCTTGAAAGTAGGAGTAGCTAATACACCACTAGATTTTCTCAAAGCCTTAGATTCAAGTGCCATTCTATAAGAACAACCAAATTCTTGTGCAATTTCAAGAGCAGTCCAACACTCCGGTGCGATTGTAAGTATGGTTTTTTCGCATAGGACTATTTTCAGGTAAATTATTGAATTTTTCCTTTAATCCATTTAAAAGTTCTTCAAGAGCATTTCTTGGTGGATAATTCATGTTCGAATTCAGAATCGTTTTTAGACACATCTTCCAAATAATTAGAATCAGTAGCATTACTACCACGAGATTCATTTTTCTGTGATTCGGAGGCGTTTGCGTTACTTCTTGATTGTAATTTTTATTTGCCATTTTTGAGAAAAGGGCCGTTGTTGACACTATCGTAAAAGAAAAAAAAAATCAAAAAAAAAAGTTGAAATAGAAAAAAAAAATCTTAACAACTATCCTAGAAAGGACCGTTACCAAGTATTCGCCAATTCAATAAGAGCACTCAATATCCCAGAAAAACATCTATCCTGAAAAGGACTGTCGTCACTGAAAATAAAAAGCCCAGATACAGAAGATGAGAAATTCCCCAGCTATCCTGAAAAGGACTGTTGGAAATTTACAACCGATGTGTTATTTAGCAACCACCTGAAAAAAACCTCAAAAACTATCCTAAAAAGGACCGTTATTGAGTATTTGCCAATGTAATAAGAACTCCCAATATCCCAGAACAACAAATATTCTGAAAAGGACTTTCGTCACTCAAATAAAGAAAATAATGCCTCAACAAAATAGAGAGAAAATCCAACGATGATATTTGGCATATATTAAAAAAAATCTGTAACTGTGATATTAAAACATCAATATTTTCCACCTATATTTATTACCTTCTATACCCAAACTTATTTGTGGTTGGCAAAGCGCCACCTGTTGAATAAAAAATGAAGCATCTATATACCAGATTTACGGAAAAGCTGGTATCAGAAATTTTTGGGGTTGCTCGAGGGGTTGCTGATTACGAATCTGAGGTCGGATCTGCAAAATTCAAGAAGGCGGATCCAATATAGTGGACGTTTTTTTTAAAAATTAACCTATTTGCACTAAATTTGGCATACAGGGATTTTTGGGGTCGCTAATTACGAATCTGAAGTCAAATTTATAAAATTCAAGAAGGTGGACCCAATATGGGGAAACTGAATAAGGCAATCTACTATATTGGGTACGCCATCTTGGATTTTGAAAATCGAACTTCTGATTCGTAATCGGCGACCCCAAAAACCCCGTATAACAAATTTGGTACAAATCGATAGATTTTCGAAAATTTCATCCGCCATCTTGAATTTGGCAAATCAGACCTCGGATTCGTGATCAACGACCCTAAAAACCCCCGTTTACCAAATTTAGTGCAAATCGGTTCGTTTGCGAAAATTCGGCCACCATATTGGATTTTTGACCGCCATATTGGATCCGCCATGTTGGATTTTGTCAACTTAACACCCCAATTTTTTGGGGCGTCCATCAGCTACAATTTGAGCTAAAAAATGACCCAAACAGTTGCGAATTTTTATTTTTACAAGCTTTTTTTGCTGGACACTTGATTTTTCTTCGGCTACCGGCTGCCATATTGGATTTTTCAAAGGCGCACTAGGCATTTGAAAGTAGACGCTCTAAGCTTTAAAATGAGCCCTTGGTTTTTTGGTTGCTTCTAGTTTTGGTCGTAGCTCTGATTCGGTTGACGCGGATCGTCCCATATATATATATATATATATATATATATATATATATATATATATATATATATATATATATATATTGTAACATTCATTTTTTCCTAGATTTTAAGACCATATAATGTTACTGATTTTCCTCTTAATAATGTACTTCTTTTCATTTTTGTATCGAACGGTATATTAATCAGAAATTCCTAGCCGTTCGGTATATAAGGTGCAGTGTGGGTTTCCGACCGAATCTATCGAATTCATAGTACGCCGGGATTGGTCAAATGTTTGTATCCGGAGTTTTGGTTCCGGCGTCGCGATTTTACAGACAGAGTGCCCACGGCTTATTTAAGGGTCCGGAGAACATGCATCGAGGCTAATTTTCCACCGAGCCGCCAAGTAGGTTATTTCGATCGAGCCGCCAAGTAGGCTAATTTCCATCGAGCCGCAGCCAGGCTTACTTCGACCGAGCCGCAGTAGAGGCTCATAGCAACAATTATGAGAGCCAAGTAAAGCACGAGTTTTTTTTTCTAACGTAAAGCCGTAGTGGGCTCTAAGTGTTTCCTACAAAGTGTAAAATCGGTTTTGTGTTCCATCGAAGGCCTAGAAGCCCAAATAAAAACCGTAAGTTACCAGAACATTCATCAATAGACCTATTCCCGAAGTAAGTGTCTTAATAGCAATTTGAACTGACAAAAGGTGAAGTGAAAATCACGATTCTTCGCTTTCGGGGGTAGTCAGGTTTTAGAATTTAAATGTCTGATTTAGGGACTCTAATAATAATAACTACCTGTTAGGCTAGAATTTTTTGTAATCCTTAAAACCGCAGAGGTTAGAACTTTTATTTTAAAATCATGAATAAATTTTCTTTTTATTGATTAAAGCTAGTGTCTCACTGAATACCTATCTTACTTTTCAGGATAATGACGGCTGTACCAAACTGTTTTTTTATTTAACAACTGTACACCCTTTCAGTATTTTTTCATTTTTTTAGCTGAAGTTAGATCCTTTCTATTTTAAAATGAATGGTGCCCAAAAGTCGTACAGCTGAGGTTTTTTAAAAAAGTAAGAAAAAAATAATTCCAAAAAGACGTACAAAAATTATCTCTTACCCATATCTCTCAACCAAGGAAAACTGAGCTAGTGTGTGTTTAATTTCTTTAGTTCTTTTAAAATAAGGATCCACTCAATTCATTATCAGAAATTAAAAAGAGGTTGCAAGAAAATTGCGCCCAAGCGTGGGAAAAACAACTTTTCACAGGGTACAAAAGTGCGGGCAAGTAAACACCATACAAAATGGCGCCCAACGTGGGGCTTTTGGAATTTTATTTTTTAAAGGGTTCAGTGTACTAGCTTTCGAACAAAGTAAAAGCTCTAACTTTTCAGATATTTTTATTTCATAATATTTATTAAACGAAACTACACAATAGCAATAAGACAAAAGCAGGAAATTTGTAGAATTATTTATTTCAATTTATCTGATGGTGGTATAGATATTTGAATTTTGTTAATCGACTCAAAGATAAGAGATTCCTACTTTTTTCTTAAAAACTACTTTTATAGTTCAGATTAGCAGATGTGCTGGTTTACTTTAATTTTTGCAGTGTTAGATTTATTTAGCGGAACCGAAGAAAAAACTGTACTTTTTTTCTCATCGCTGTTTTGCATGAATATTAAAAATACTTTGCTGATACGAAACGGTATTTGGAGATTTTTTGTTGAAAATTCTTAAGATATCTAGTAAAGGAATTTTGATACAAGGCGATACTTAGAAATTTTTTGAAACTGTCGAAGATTTTTTAAATGTTTGGTAAAGAAGTTTACATATTTTAAGTGCCTTTACATATTTTCTATTTTGACTATTGGGAGCACAGGAGAAATATTTTCACGACTTTTTAAACAATTCTTTTAAATTGTATTCATTTATCATGGAAGCCTTTAATTTTAAAAGTCAATCACTACTGGAGTATGAATTAGACTATGAACTGAATATCCGTCGTACTTTCTCAGAACGTCCGGTCGCGGATAAAAGAAAGATTCTAACGAGGATCTTAAGTAAAAAAATATTCCAATAGATCAGATTGGACTAAATGGTTACAAAAAGTTTCTGATTTTTTTAAGTCTAATAAAAATTTTCCTTCTCAAGTTAAAACTCCTGCTTCTCCAAATGGTCACATGTCTCCTTTATTCGTGCATAAATATTTAGATAACAGACCGCATATCAAGATAAATCTATTAGGTGTCCATTTCTCGGCTTTATTTGACTCTGGTGCAAATGCCTCCGTTGTAGGTCGGAATGGTATTAAAATTTTAAGTCGTTTAAGTATAAAAATATGCCATGTCAAAAATAGAAGTGTTACCACTGCAGATGGCAGCCGTCTAAAAGTTTTAGGTACGGTTGAGTTGCCGCTAGTCTGCAATGGTCATTGTTTAGTAATCTCTGCTCTAGTAGTACCTTCTCTATCACATACTTTGGTTTTAGGATGTGATTTTGCACAAAAATTCGGAATTTTAGTAAATTTTAAAAATAATTCGTGGTATCCACGGTCCCTAGAATTCAATTCTCAAACAAGTTTTAAAGATTGTTATTCAGAAAGTTCTTTAGAAAACCTTTTCTCGCGTCTATGTACCCTCGATGATCTCTCGCGGACGGAACGCTTAAAGGCAGAAAAAGTAATAAGCTCTTTCAAAGAAATAAGTAGTAAAGATAGGTTAGGCCGAACGAATAAAATCACCATGTCTATAGATACGGCTGATGCCAGTCCTGTAAAGACAAGGCCCTTCGCCATGTCTCCGTATATGTCAAAAGTATTAAATAAAGAGTTAGACGAAATGTTGAAACTCGGAGTGATAGAAGAATCAAACAGTCCTTGGTGTTCTCCAATCTTATTGGTGAAAAAGGCCGATGGACAGTATCGTCTATGCTTTGACGGAAGAAAGCTCAACGAGGTCAGCAAATTTGATAACTATCCATTACCGAACATCGATAGAATTTTGACATCACTCAGGAATGCTAAGTATGTATCCTCGATAGATCTTAGAAAGGCATTCTGGCAAATTCCTTTGGACAAATCCTCCAAGGAAAAGACCGCTTTTGCAGTAGTAGGCCGAGGTCTATTTCAGTTCGTCACTATGCCGTTTGGTCTAAAGAACGCTGCTCAAACTCAGCAACGTTTAGTGGACGCTATATTTGGTCCGAAATATGAGCCACATATTTTTACCTATCTAGATGATATTTTAGTAACATCGGAAGACTTCGAATCGCATATACGCTTACTTAAAGAAGTAAAAGATAAATTGAAAGAGGCCGGACTGACGATAAATTTGAGCAAATGTGATTTTTTCAAAACTTCTCTAAAGTTTTTAGGCTATATTGTAGGCTCAAATTCCTTGCGTACCGATCCGGATAAAGTAGCAAGCATGGTTAATTATGCGCGACCTACTAATACTACGGAAGTTAAGCGCTTCGTAGGAATGTGTTCATGGTACAGACGTTTTATCGAGAATTTTTCTACCCTGTTGTCGCCTATTAATGATCTTTTGAAAGGACGAAAAAAAGGACAATCGATAGATTGGACAAAGGCAGCCGAAGAATCTTTTATAAAGATTAAAGAGCTATTGGTTTCAGCTCCCATTTTATCCCAACCAGATTTTTCCCAACAGTTTTATATTTCTAGTGATGCTTCTAATACCGGTTTAGGGGGCGTCCTAACACAGAAAATCAATGGTGAGGAAAGAGTGATAGCATATGCCAGTAGAACTTTATCAAAGGCTGAACGTAACTATTCGGTTGTTGAAAAAGAATGTTTAGCAGTACTCTTTAACATCGAAAAGTTTCGACCTTACATAGAAGGTGTTCCTTTCACGGTCATAACAGATCATTATAGATTATTGTGGCTTAATTCTATTAAAAACCCTAGTGGCAAACTAGCGCGTTGGGCGATTAGGTTGAGACAACATACGTTTAATTTAATTCATAGAAAAGGAGTCCACAATGTTATTCCTGACGCTTTGTCAAGAATCCCAGATCATACAGTGGACGAAAACAGTCTTAATGCACATATTGACGTAAGAATAGATACAGTTGATATAGATCGCATTGATCCATGGTACGATAATTTACGGCAGCAAATTAAAGAATTTCCTCAAAATTTTCCGCAGTGGAAGGTGGAAAATGATTTCGTGTACAAGTTTATCCCAAACCAGTTGCCTTTAAAAGTTAATGTACCCGAGTGGAAAATACTAGTTCCTAAACCGCAGAGAGGGGAAATTATAGACTTGTGTCACACTCCTCCTACTTCTGGTCATTTTGGTTTTTATAAAACTCTTTACAGGGTTCAGGAACAGTATTATTGGCCAAAAATGCGTTTTGATATCTTAAAGTTCGTGAGGACTTGTGAAGTATGTGGAGCGCAGAAATCTCCAAATACACTACCTATGGGACTGATGGGAAAAGAGAAAACGGTTAATTACCCTTTTCAAGTCATAGCAGCTGATCTAGTAGGCCCATTCCCACGTTCAAAAAGGGGAAATAAATGGCTTCTCGTGGTTTCTTGCTGGTTTACAAAGTATATCATGCTATTTCCTTTGAAAAGCTCTAAAGCAGAATACATAGAGAGAATTTTGGAAAATAATGTCTTTCTAATCCACGGTGTTCCGTCGCTCTTAATATGCGATAACGGTACTCAGTTTACCTCTAAGAGTTTTAAGAGCTTAAGTGAAACTTATGGTTTTAACATCCGTTTTAATCCTGTGTACTCTCCACAATGTAATTTTGTTGAACGTAATAACCGAACAGTCGGGACCGCTTTAAGAAGTTACGTTGATTCACATGACACTTGGGATGGCAATATTTCCAAAATTCAACAAGCAATAAATACCGCAAGACACGAAGTAACCGGGTTCACACCGTCTTTCTTAGTTTACGGCAGACATATACCTCTATCTGGATCGTATTATAAAAATTTAGATTTGGATGTCAATGTTGACAGCGAAATAATTCCGGGTAACAGGGGTGAGTATGACGAAAATTTAAAGGGTTTAAAAGATATTTTCACTGACGTGCGTAGTAGGATACATAAGGCTTATGAACGGAACAGTAAGTCTTACAACCTTAGAAAAAGGGATTTTGCCTTTAATATAGGAGATCACGTTTGGCGAAAAAATAAAATTCTTTCCAGTGCAGCTGATAAATTCACATCTAAGTTGGTACCTAAGTATGTGCATTGCGTGATAAGAGAAAAGATTTCAGACTTAGTTTATGGTTTAGTTAATTTAGATGGGACTAAAGTAGGACGATGGCATATTAAAGACTTAAAACCATTCACGGGACCTAACCCTAATGAAAGTTTGTCAGAAGAAGAATAATTTATATTTACATTATCTTAATTGCTTTACTTTACCTTTTTTGATGTTGCTCTGTAGAGGTGACGACCTCGTTTTTTTGACTGTTATAAAAGTTGAGCAGAGTATAGCTTACTTTTATTATTTTTGCTAAGGTTTTGGGTACTGATCATATCCAAACTTAGGTTGATTGTGGTTGATGTTTAGCATCGACTCAGTTTTAGCGAGCTTGCGAAGGAGTCACACTCAGGATTTATCATAAGACTGGTATGTCGGTGGTCGCGGGATTTGATTTGCTTATGACCCCAAATAATATCCAGTTCTTGACACTTGGAAGCGAAATTTTGATTAGAGGCAATCCAAAGTGATCTTGAGTTTGGACAAGCGCAAGATGGAGCTCGCGTAGTGTGATGTAGAGTCAAAATTTTTATGAGCAATTTCAAAGTTTGTTACCCGAGTGGGTGGATTTCTATTACCTTAGTGGTATATGTTGGGTGCAATTAAGAGTAAATTGATTTTGGTTTATCCAGTGAGTCTAAGACTTGGATTATTTTGATTTAGATCTTCTTCTGAATTGACAAACTGAGGGTATATTCTTTTCTTCTCAGGGCCGTTTAAACGTTACCTTTGAGTTACAAATTTTTTAAAAAATTTTTTGCATAGACTCATAGGCGTCTGATGAGTTTTTTCGGTCTACTATCAGGTTGATAGGAAGTTGAAGTCCTGCAGGAGAACTAAAGGCTGATCATTTACAAGAGATGAGAGCAGAGTAAGACAGTCGTTTCACAAAGAAATGATCAAAATCTGATGCCGAGATGAGAACCCTGTCAAGAGAGGCTAAGCGCAGTGAAGGAAGATTCCTAACCGAATTTTTAGATTTTCACCAGATAATCTAGAAGTTTGGGCTGACAGAAAACGGTTATGCCTGATACCTGTAGCAGTTTCTTCTAGAGGCTATTGTCTAGGGAGACGATTAACACCATGATCAAATATTTTAGCTGTCAACGATGTTTTCTTCTTGTTTCTGATTAAGCTGGAAAAGCTCTTGTCGTCTTCAAAAATTTTGTTGCATTGCCACCGAAATATTGAGAAATTTTTGCTTCATGTAGCTTTTTAAGCTCATTTTCGTTTTTTGGAAATTTCCGTTAGAAGCTTGGTTAAGCTAACCTTGTAAACCTTTTAGGTTGTATCCCATGAGTTATTCGTCTTTACAGGCTGTGATGCACCGGGTGCTAACAGATGCCGTTACGACGTTTGGCAGGGAGTTAGTCTTCCTGAGGAACAGACTGATTGGAAGGGTAGTCTATGGGGGGCGCACGTTTGACCTTTGGGACCTTTAGAGGTTTTGTTACCCAATGGCTATTTCTATTTGAGCCAAAGGAGAGCCTAGCTACTGTAGTCGACCTCAGCTCCAATTAGCCTATTAGTGGTGACAGGCTGTTGGCAGTAGTGTGTTTCGGAACACCCTATTGATTAATTTTTTTGACTTATGGTGGTGTGGTAGACACCGTTTTAGTTTAGTGGATGCTATAATCTACTCCCTTTTGTTGGTGGACTCCAGGGTCACCATTTCCGTATTTTATTGTCTCCACCTTTCAGTATATCGTGGTGAGGTGTTTGTCTCCTGTTATGTGGGATAGATTAAATTCTTTTCGTTGTTGTTCTAGGGCGAGACCAGTACACGAGGGTTCTTCATGCAACTTGGAGAAGCGCAATGCTGGTTAAATTTTATATCTCTGTGTAGCCACCCTGAAGAATGACGGAGGGCGTTTTTTCTGGCTCACGTTTCTAGGCAGATTTGTCACTTTGGTGCGATGTGCCGAAGATTTGATTAGCTTTTGCTAAGAGCTTTCACCAAGCTCAGTATGGAGTTATCATAACCAAGAGTTTGGGATTTGAACTCCTGTATATATTTCTGTATATATTTCTGTATATATTTCAGTGTATGTTGGTTGCCTGAGGGCATGTGCTCAAAATGTGTGATTTTGAGTCGTTTTGTTTATGGACTCCTATATATAGGATTATGACTTTAGGGAGGTCCTATTCGAGACTTGCTGTCTCATATAGTTATATTGGGAATGTTTCCTTGAATGTTAGTTGCGCGTGGACTAATCATTCTGTTCTTTGTGAACATTGCTTTTTGAAGCAGGATCATTCGGTTTGGTGAATTTTAGCTTTTACAGCTATTCACTGTGTTTAGGGTGAATTTTAGCTTTTATAGCTATTCCCTGTGTTTAGAGTGAATTTTAGCTTTTATAGCTATTCACTGTGCCTATAGTGATATTGTTAGCTTTTATAGCTGCTCACTATGTTAATGGCGAGATTGTTCTTTTAGAACGCAGACTTTGTGTAGTCGAGGACTATTTACAGAGTGTTTTCTTGCGAGGAGCCGAGGCTTTTTTCTGGCGATATACCAGAGTGTTTTCTTGGCGAGGAGCCGAGGTTTTTTCTGGCGATGTACCAGAATGTTTTCTTGGCGAGGAGCCAAGGTTTTTTCTGGCGATTTACCAGAGTGTTTTCTTGGCGAGGAGCCGAGGTTTTTTCTGGCGATATACCAGAGTGTTTTGTTGGCGATGAGCTGACGTGTTTTCTGGCGATCAACCAGAGCGTTTTCCCTGGCGATTTTAGCATGTCTGGATGTCTTAGGACGTCGACATTGCGTTATAGAGTGCGATTATCTGGCGATCAACCAGAGCGTTTTCCCTGGCGATTTTAGCATGTCTAGATGTCTTAGGACGTCGACATTGCGATGTAGAGTGCGATTATTTTCTGATGCGACTAGTAGTGATACTAGATTTAGAATGTTCTCTTAGCGGTGAGCTAGAGCATTGATGGCGATTTTTTTCCGAGCGTATTTGCACTAGAATCATTTATTTTTTTGTTTTTCTTTATTTAAGAATTTTTATAAATTTCTTTTGCTGAAATAGAAAATTTTCAGACAATCCTTAAAATATTTTAAGGGGGGTGTTCATACTTTGTTTCAGTTCATTTTTTTTGATTTAGACAAGAGTCTAGACAAAAAATTTTTTTTGTTTTGGTAACAATAACAGAGCTGATTCTTTTATATAAGAAGACCGCGATTATTACTTTAGAAAGGTATTTCTTATGTTCATGCAAGGATTTTTATTTACTTTTAGATGTACTTAACCTTAGTGCTTAATTAAGTTAAGTCTAGTTATAAGATTCTTGTGTACATGCAAAGATTTTCATTTGGTTTTCATTGTACTTAATATTAGTGCTTAATTGAATTAAGTCTAGTAGTAAGGTCCGAAGTTTGTAATTTTGTTTTAAGTTCTGACCTTAGTAGTAAGTGATAGTGTACCACTTTGTACCTTTTCATAAGTAGCCTTAGTTTAATAGACTAGTGTAGTCTATTTCTTTTTGGAAGGGGGGTAAATGTAACATTCATTTTTTCCTAGATTTTAAGACCATATAATGTTACTGATTTTCCTCTTAATAATGTACTTCTTTTCATTTTTGTATCGAACGGTATATTAATCAGAAATTCCTAGCCGTTCGGTATATAAGGTGCAGTGCGGGTTTCCGACCGAATCTATCGAATTCATAGTACGCCGGGATTGGTCAAATGTTTGTATCCGGAGTTTTGGTTCCGGCGTCGCGATTTTACAGACAGAGTGCCCACGGCTTATTTAAGGGTCCGGAGAACATGCATCGAGGCTAATTTTCCACCGAGCCGCCAAGTAGGTTATTTCGACCGAGCCGCCAAGTAGGCTAATTTCCATCGAGCCGCAGCCAGGCTTACTTCGACCGAGCCGCAGTAGAGGCTCATAGCCACAATTATGAGAGCCAAGTAAAGCACGAGTTTTTTTTTTTTCTAACGTAAAGCCGTAGTGGGCTCTAAGTGTTTCCTACAAAGTGTAAAAATCGGTTTTGTGTTCCATCGAAGGCCTAGAAGCCCAAATAAAAACCGTAAGTTACCAGAACTTTCATCAATAGACCTATTCCCGAAGTAAGTGTCTTAATAGCAATTTGAACTGACAAAAGGTGAAGTGAAAATCACGATTCTTCGCTTTCGGGGGGGTAGTCAGGTTTTAGAATTTAAATGTCTGATTTAGGGACTCTAATAATAATAACTACCTGTTAGGCTAGAATTTTTTGTAATCCTTAAAACCGCAGAGGTTAGAACTTTTATTTTAAAATCATGAATAAATTTTCTTTTTATTGATTAAAGCTAGTGTCTCACTGAATACCTATCTTACTTTTCAGGATAATGACGGCTGTACCAAACTGTTTTTTTATTTAACAACTGTACACCCTTTCAGTATTTTTTCATTTTTTTAGCTGAAGTTAGATCCTTTCTATTTTAAAATGAATGGTGCCCAAAAGTCGTACAGCTGAGGTTTTTTAAAAAAGTAAGAAAAAAATAATTCCAAAAAGACGTACAAAAATTATCTCTTACCCATATCTCTCTACCAAGGAAAACTGAGCTAGTGTGTGTTTAATTTCTTTAGTTCTTTTAAAATAAGGATCCACTCAATTCATTATCAGAAATTAAAAAGAGGTTGCAAGAAAATTGCGCCCAAGCGTGGGTATTTTTTTTTTTTTTTTTTTTTTTTTTTTTTTTTTTTTTTTTGTTTTTTTTTTTTTTTATTTTTTTTTTTTTTTTTTTTTTTTTTTTTTTTTTTTTCTTTTTTTTTTTTTATTTTTTTTTTTCTTTTTTTTTTTTTTTTTTTTTTTTTTTTTGCTTTTTTTTTTTTTTTTTTTTTTTTTTTTTTTTTTTTTTTGTTAAAAACAACTTTTCACAGGGTACAAAAGTGCGGGCAAGTTAACACCATACAATATATATATATATATATATATATATATATATATATATATATATATATATATATATATATATATATATATATATGTATATGTATATGTAAGATGTCATTAAAACCGTTTAATATATCGAAAATGGTAAATTCTTATAGAAAATGAAATTGCAGAAAAATACTAGTAACTAGCGATTTGATTTTATAACGAAAAATTCTACCCTGAAGAAAAGATGAAGTGAATGAATTAAAAAGATCGTTTTCACTCTATTGGTCAGAGATAGCTTCTTTGAATATATCCTCCCAGTAGTAGGTATATAGAAGCGGAGACAGGACATATCCTTGTCTAATGCCTTAAATTATTTTTTTCCGATATGTTTTCTTCAGTGTTGATTTTTGTTTGGTTCCAGTACAGATCTTTAATTATCCTTATATCTTTGCTGTCGAGGTAACTATTCACTAAAAGATCAAATAGTTTATCATGTCTCATCCTCTCCCTCTGGCATTTGCCTTCTCATAATTTATGAATCCTAGGCAAATCTCTTTATTAATGTCTAAACATGTTTTAATTGAAACATTTACTGCAAACGATGCTTCTCTAGTTCCCAATCCGCTACGGAACCCAAATTGACTTTCACTTATATCAACCTCCGGTTTATAATGGATACGATTATGAATTATCTTGAGAAAGACCTTCAATACGTGAGGCATTAAAGTTATAGTTCTGTGAGCAGTGTTTCACATTAGTTTTCTTTGAGAGCATGATGAAAGCTGATTGAAGCCATTCTGATGGTATTATTTCTGTAACATAAATGGTATTATACAAATCTATAAAACTATGTGTTTGTTCATATTTTACTAGTTTTGGCAATTCCGCAGAAATACCATCAGGACCAAGTACTATTCCATCTCTTGTACATTTAATGGCGTAGATTATTTCACTTTCGGTGATAGGTGGTCCTTCCACGCGTATGCCTTGTTTAATCTGTACATTTGTTTTCAAAGAATTCTTTGATGTATTCTTCCCATCTTCCAATTTCCAAGAATCAGTTTTCCTCCTTTATTTTTAATTAAGATTTAACTTTTCTTTATGCTTGCTCCTGTTACTTTTTAATCTTTTTGTGGTATCCAAATGTCTCATATTTCTCTTTTAGCTCTTCTATTTCTTTACACCTTTTATCCATAAAAGCTTCCTTCTCTTCTGTTATTTTTTGTTTTATTATCCTATTTATCTGTTTGTACTTCAGCGTGTCGTTACTCTTGTGTTTTCTTCTGTCTTCCATCCAATCCAAATTTCTTTGCTTCTTTTGCTTGCGCTTGTTATTATTTAGAATATTTAGAATACTCCGCCCAACTTCTAGAAGTTTCTGTTTTATTTTTTTCCTTTCCTCCTTCATATTCTTATAGTTTTCTTTGTTTTTCAGGCTTTGGTTTACAGCTTGTTTTATTTTTAACCTGGTTTCATCGTCTTTAAGTAGTTCGATGTCAATCGTAGGTTTATGTGTTTTCTTAGATAAAAGGATCTGAAAATGTTACTAAAGAAACGCTTAAAAGAAATAGAATACTACTGTACTGAGATAACGCTATAATCGTGTAAGAGATGAAAATTGTAGACTAACAAGTCTTTTATGTCATATATTTTTTTACCCTGGAAATACATATCACAAACAGATATACTCGACTTCTCGTACGATATTTGGGGCAAATAATAGAACATAATTAGTAAAAATTTATTCACAGAAATGTCAAGCTGACGTAGCATATATCCAAGTGTACTATAGTAATTTAATTTTGTTATATCAATCCCAAGTCACAAAACAAGTAAAGGAAAAGGAGAGATCGAACTGTCATACTTTAGTAAAAATGCACAAGTTCAGCTAATGGTGGCTGATAATACTTTGGAAGACTTCTTGCCGAAGGTGATGACCATAAAAGCCGGAAAAGCAAAAAATAGAAACTTCGATACGGTGTATTTGATGAAAATTATGACCATTAATTAAACATAAAATTTCGCACAAACTACTGATATGAGACAAGTTCTTGAAGTCACTGTAATTCATTGTTGCGTTAATGTCAAACGTAACTGAAACTAAACGGGTTTTTTTTTAGATGATTTTCAATAACAAAAGAAGATATTTTTATCTTTCTACAAGTATTATGTTTATTATCAAATACTAGAATATTTTTTTCTAAATTACATTTTATAATAAATTTGTCAAGCTTAAGCTTAGCAGCTCAACCTTCAATCTCGATGGATGTATGGGCTATCAATTTTTTTAACAACAAAAGTACGAAGGCCTGAATAGTCAACAGTTACGCAAACTTATACTGTGGGTGGTCTTACTCAACACATAATAGGCCAAATAAATTTACTTACAAACCTTCCACAGAAATTCAAATTTTAGTAACGTTAGCTAATTGTTAGTGCTTCGAAGATATTCTATACCACTGCTATGTTATAAACTCAATTATATAAAAGTACATAAATAAACCAACTTAGTGTAAAAAATCCACTTTATAGACTGAAGCTTATACAAATAGAAAAAAAAAAATGGTAGAAAATTATACTACGTTTGCCTATATTTTTGCTGCAATTTGTGGGGTATTCAATTACAATAGGTACACGAATTGTAATAATTTGGTTTGCAATAAATCGGGTATCACCACACAATCGAGTTCATTTGGTTAAAAAATAACACAAAATTAAGTAATTATTTTCTCCTTATTATGCTAGTATATTTTTTAATTTTCTTGCTGCAATCAAACCACTATTCAAAATATTTGTGGCGCAACCAGGAATTTTGTTATGTACTATTAGGTAAATCAGATAAAAATAATTTTATGCGGCGCACCCTCGTCAAAATTTAAACGATAATGAAAATAATTCACTTTTTTAACTCATTAACAGAAAATGAAAAAATGAAATGTAGATATTGTTGAGCGTCTTTTTTGTAAGTCATTCTAAAGTTGATTTGTAACACATGCTCTTAATAATTAATTTATATAAAAAAAAATCAATAGTTTACATGTTGAGGCGGATAGTTTATTTGAATAATACTTTTTACACTGCACGTTTAGTTAATGTATTTTTTTAGTGTTCCGTACGGAACACTTATAAGAACACTTCGATGTCTGTCTATCTGTCTGTCACACCCAATTTTCTCCGAAACTATTTGACATACAAAGTTGAAATTTGGTACTAATATAGGAATTGATGGCCTCATCAGAGCCATGTAGTTTTGAAAATTAAATTTTGACTTAAGGAATTAGTTTTCAGGGGTGAAATTGGAAGTGAAAAAAAAATTTTTTTTACTAGGTCATCGAGTGTTGTGTCAAATGAAAGCTTGTGAAAACACAAGTAAAAAATATATATATAATGTAATACTTGCGCACACTTTTCTTTGTATTATTTTTAAAAAATCGCAAAAAAACCGCTGTCCCTCTACCTTATCTCGAAAAGTACTGATCAAAAGATTTTGAAAAAATTCTGGAATATTCTCCACGGGGTATAGATTGAACGAAAATTATCACGAGTGCATTACCTTTAATAATTTATCTGGTATGTAAAAAAAAAAACAAAAATTTCAAGGTCACCAGTTTTCAGTAAAGATTGGGAACAAACTTTGTTGAAAACTCATTTGGGGTGTATTTTGTGAAGTCACTGATCATTTTATACCACCGTAACAAATTTTTTTATTTTAAAAGCAATTAACGTACGTAACACTAATTGCGCAAGTTCAACTTGCACTTGACCGGTTTTTTTTACTTGTAATGGACTGTTATAGTATTCTATAGTTATTTTTAAAATCTGAAATTTTTAGTTCGATGTTCTGAATTTTATGTCAGTAATTCGTCTTGCGACAGAATTTTGGACTAATTATAGCTTTAAAGCGCAACACTTCAAGTGTAATTGATTCCTGGAAAGTCAGCAATTTTTTTTTAATTACAAAAGTAACAATTTCCAATTGTTTTTTATAAATTTTGTTAAGAAAGTTCTAGTCAAACTACGACAACTGTGCGAATTTCACTAGTTTATCAAGATTGCAGTTTTATATTGATTTCCTTTGTTTTTCAGTGACAGAAAGAAGACAATTCTTTATTTTATTCATTTCATCATGTCTTTTGGGGTCGAATTTTTCCATTTAAAACAGAACCACGATTTATTAGTATTTTTTCTATAAGGATTCACCAGTTTTAATACATTAAACAAATATATATATATATATATATATATATATATATATATATATATATATATATATATATAGATAGATAGATAGATATGTATATATATATATATATATATATATATATATATATATATATATATATATATATGTGTATATATGTGTATATATATATATATATATATATATATATATATATATATATATATATATATATATATATATATATATATATATATGTATATATGTGTATATATATATATATATATATATATATATATATATATATATATATATATATATATATATATATATATATATATATATATATATTTGAGACGTATGCTGAAAAGTTTTTGATCTAGCTACTTAAAACACTTTTTTTTTGCAAAATTCGACTTTATTCATCAATATAGTCTCCTTCGACAGCGATACAATTAGTCCAACGCTTTTCTAACATTTCTATACCTTTCTTGTAGAAGGATTTGTCTTTGCCTTTAAACTTGGCCTCAGTTTCGGCGATAACTTCTTCATTTGAGCCAAATCTCTTCTCCACGAGCATTTTTTTGAGGTCTGCGAATAGACAATAGTCGCTGGGGGACAAATCTGGATGAAACTTCAATTCATGTAATTTTGCCACCATTGACTTGTGACACTGTGCATTGTCTTGATGAGAGAGCACTTTTTCTTTTTCATTTGGGGCCATTTCTTTGCGATTTCTGCCTTCAAACGCACCAACAACTTTCTATAATATTCCTTATTGATGGTTTTTCTCTTCTCAGCATAGTCGAAATTATTCCATGCGCATCCCAAAATACAGAGGCCAAAACATTTCCAGCCGATTGTTGTGGCTTTGGTCGCTTCGGGTGGCTTTCACCGGCTGCTGTCCACTCAGCTGACTGCCGATTTGATTTCGGTGTGTAGTAGTGGATACATGTTTCATCCATTGTCACATATCTCATGAAAAAATCCTTTTTATTGCTCTTAATCAGGTCTAAACAGCGCTTAGAATTATCAACACGTTGTTGTTTTTGGACCACTGTGAGCAAACGCGGTACTCATTTCGAACAGAGTTTTCTCATGTCTAAATGTTCATGAAAGATATGAGCAACACGTTCTTTTGATATCTTTAGGGTGTCAGCTTCTTACGCAATTTCACTTTACGGTCAGCCAAAATTATTTTGTGGATTTTTTTTATGTTTTCCGATGTAACTACCTCATTTGGGCATTTAGAGCGTTTAGCAGCATGATGCAGCAGTAAATGATGAGTGATTTTCCAGAGGCAAAGTCCCCGTTACACCTATCAAGCCATTGCTTTGCTTGAAGGGTATTTTTTTTTCCCATGAAAAAACAGTGTTTAATCAACACACGAAATTCGATATTTTCTATTGTTTTGAAAATATCAAAAGTAGCGTCACTAAAATCACTGTAACTTGTAAACTAATCGTAGAGATGTCATGACATTCTTCCAAAAAATCGTATGCATTTTTGAAAAGGGCAACATCTATGTGTCAGAATTACCAGTAGAGTAAATCGAACTCAATTTATCTTGGCAACAAAGTTCTTTAAAGTAAGAATCATTAAACTGTTTTTGAGATTTTTTTGCAATTTTATATTGATAATTTGAAAATACATTTAGTTAAAAAATAATCAAATTAGAACAATTATTTCAAAAAATTGAAAAATTTTTAGCTACCAAATACGCCTTGAAAGGTTATATTTGATCTACGAGTAGGAAATAGTTTGTACACGTTAGAAACGTCTGTCCGTTATTTCCTTTACCTATGTTCTCTCCTCTTGGTAGTTAGGTAAAGGAAAGCTATGTTAAATATATATCCCACTTTCAAGCGGAGACAGTTTTGATCCTAAAATTGCTTTCTGTATGTAAGTATTTTTATTAGAAAACTAAGAAGCAATATATCGTATTATCTGAAATACGTAAGTTTTACTAATAAAATGCTGATTATTTATTTATATTTAATAACAAATTATATATTAATTTATTCAAGCTTTAATTTTGAATTTGTCGTCTTCTATAATTGACATTATTAACTTAATAACTTCTTTTTTGAGATTTACTGTTTTTGTTTATAATTAATTGTTCAAAATACCATTTGGTCAAATAATTTTTTTTTACTTTTTTTGTAAATTAAATCAGTTTTATCATTTTTTTTTGATTTATGGCTGTAGTCTCGTCTCCGCACGCTACCTATGAAAAACAAAATTAAATATATAGCTAGTGTGCAAAAATATTATGTTTCATTTTTAATTTTTGTATAATTCATGTTTGCGTAGAGTTGATATTTTGTAAATGTCAATACTATCAGTGTAAACTAGCTGTTAAAAAACACCTGCTTTTATGACCTAGTGTGGCCTAACGGGATTTTAAGTGTTAATTGCTTTACTATTGTGGCAGCTTCTCATTTTATAAGTTTTCCTATAGCAAACGGCTTGACCTAATGCCAGAGAGTGTATCCCAGCTATTTAAAATGTTGCTTAGAAGGTTAGTTATTATTTGGGAACATGTATTAGTTGATTATGCTAGGCCTCACAAACGTTAAATTAAATAATATTTATAGCCTATCAATAAAATAAAGAAATTATAGGTCAATTTGTCAAGTACAATTTACACACTGTAACTAGTAAAAGGTATTTAAAACAGATTGTTTTCTACTGTAAATAAAATATACTGTATTTTGAAGGAAAAAGGTTTGTTCGTAAGAGGACATCAATCAAACCAATACCTGTTCCAAAAAAAACTGTTGTCTTGGTAAAAACATTTAATTTTAATTCTTGAAATTATTCTTTAGGTGAACGTTCTAGAATTTTTCCCCAAAAAAGTTGTTACTTTCATTACCTAGATAAAAGTCTAATGAATGAAATTACGCAACCCATATCAAGATAGAAAAATAAGTAAATAATAGATAAAAAATAATATTATTTTGTTTTACAAATTAAACTGATTAGACACAAACAGAAAATTAGCGGCTTTAATTTGCTTCCTGAGCAGGAGGAATTCAAAGTTGAAGGCGATGATTTTCAATAAAAAGCTGATCAAATACCAAAAAAACAACAAAAATGAGAAAACTATAAAAAGAAATGGAGAATAGAAGAGAACAATAGAAAAAAATATAAAAAATGCATAGAAAATAAAATATATACCGTCTGTAGCGGTTTCAAGATTTTTAACTATCAGCACGTATATGGCATCGTTTCGCTTTCTATAAAAAAAAAGAAATGGTCTCCTGAACTAAAAATTCAAAGTGAGCTAAAAAGAAAAATAAACAGTGTAAAAAGAAGTCCGAAACTAACTGAAATATGAGTTTTCCACCCAAACTACAAAAAAAATTTGATGTTGGACTAGGCGACCTTTTATTAACTTTTTTTTAAGTTAAACTTTCAGCTTCTAAATGTAATAATATGTTTCGTTTCTTCACGAAAGTCTGAATAATAATTAAAAAAAAAAACCGGTCAAGTGCAAGTTGAACTTGCACAATTAGTGTTCCGCACGTTGATTGTTTTTAAAATAAAAATTTTTATTAGGGTGGTATAAAATAATCAGTGACTTCACAAAACACACCCCAAATGAGTTTTCAACAAAGTTTGTTTCCAATCTTTACTGAAAACTGGTGACCTTGAAATTTTGTTTTTTTTTTTTCTATAAAAGATAAATTATTAAAGGTAATGATAATTTCCGTTCAATCTATACCCCGTGGAGAATATTCCAGGATTTTTTCAAAATTTTTTGGTCAGTTCTTTTCGAGATAAGATAGGGGACAGCGATTTTTCACGATTTTTTAAAAGTAATACGAAGGAAAGTGTGCGCAAGTATTACATTATATATATATTTTTTATTCGTGTTTTCACAAGCTTTTATTTGACACCACACTCGATGACCTAGTAAAAAATTTTTTTTTTTCACTTCCGATTTCACCCCTCAAAACGAATCCCTTAAGTCAAAATTTATGTTACGGTAATATAAAATGATCAGTGACTTCACAAAATACACCCCAAATAAGTTTTCAACAAAGTTTATTTCCAATCTTTACTGAAAACTGGTGACCTTGAAATTTTGGTTTTTTTCTATACCAGATAAATTATTAAAGGTAATGATAATTTTTGTTCAATCTATACCCCGTGGAGAATATTCCAGGATTTTTTCAAAATTTTTTGATCAGTACTTTTCGAGATAAGGTAGGCGACAGCGATTTTTCACGATTTTTTAAAAGTAATACGAAGAAAAGTGTGCGCAAGTATTACATTATATATATATTTTTTACTCGTGTTTTCACAAGCTTTCATGTGACACCACGCTCGATGATCTAGTAAAAAAAATTTTTTTTCACTTCCGATTTCACCCCTCAAAACGAATCCCTTAAGTCAAAATTTATCTTACGGTGATATAAAATGATCAGTGACTTCACAAAAAACACCCCAAATAAGTTTTCAACAAAGTTTATTTCCAATCTTTACTGAAAATTGATGACCTTGAAATTTCTGTTTTTTTTTATATACCAGATAAATTATTAAAGGTAATGCACTCGTGATAATTTTCGTTCAATCTACACCCCGTGGAGAATATTCCAGAATTTTTTCAAAATTTTTTGATAAGTACTTTCCGAGATAAAGCAGGTGGACAGCGATTTTTCGCGATTTTTTAAAAATAATACAAAGAAAAGTGCGCGCAAGTATTACATTATATATATATATTTTTTACTCGTGTTTTCACAAGCTTTCATTTGACACCACACTCGATTACCCAGTAAAAAAATTTTTTTTTCACTTCCGATTTCACCCCCCAAAACTAACCCCTTAAGTCAAAATTTAACTTTCAAAACTACATGGCTCTGATGAGGCCATCAATTCCTATATTACTACCAAATTTCAACTTTCTATGACAAATAGTTTCGGAGAAAATCGGGTGTGACAGACGGACAGACGGACAGACGGACAGACGGACAGACAGACGGACAGACACCGAAGTGATCTTATAAGTGTTCCGTACGGAACACTAAAAAGGAAGTGTAACAAAAATTCCGGATGTCAGGAAATAAAGCTTTATTCTTGTATTGATTTCTTAAAGATGGCGCTGTATAATTCAAGTAGAAAAACAGAAACTGGAAAGATTATCTTTAACGAGAAGTAATCACCGTCCATTTTGAAATGTTTATATGACAGCAAACATATTTTTGGATGGGCCAGGTAGACGAAATACTAGATGGTAATTTGAGGTAAATCAATAGATTTAAACCATAATTGGAATAAGTAGGCAGGTTTTGGGATTAAAAACATGACATCCCTTTTATTTGGAAGAGTAGTTGTAGTAGTAGAGGAGTAGGTGGAGGGCTTGTTAGAGTTATCAGTGGGATCGGCCTAGACATATTACAGAAACATACATTAAAAAATCTTATTTTAAAACCCAGATTCTCCTTATAACATTAGAAGAGAAGTGTATATCTAAGTACAAGTTTTAGTAGCAATGGAAAGTTAAAGATTTGCTTTTACATTACACCATAAGAACATAGTCAATTAGATTTGTACTTTTTTATATACTACTCCAACTTGAAGAATACACTGCACTACATCGTAACATTACATTTATATTGTACAATGTCAATTTCTGTTCTAAATATTATTTACATACAAAAGTTGAAACTGCAGAACAACCTGATAACAATGAAACAAAACTTCGAAATTCTAAAAACCTATTACTTATTAATATCGCAATACAACACTATTAAAATGTTGGATATCAATCTTGACTTAATATACAGGGATAAATGAAACAACGTGTTATTACAAAATTAACCAATTTTTTTTTTCTGCAAAATAATTTTATTTTAAATTTCTTATTGTCTTAATTTAAATGAGGACAGAAAGGATAAAAAGACATTAAATCAAGTCTTATTTTGCACAAGATCCCTAAAGCCACAATATAAATTTAAGTCTCCGCTCTTAAGAATTCTCAGTGCCAAAATGGAATTTGCTACAATTAAGTCATTAAGATTAACTGATTAACCCTTGTTTCTGTGCGAGCTCCAAGAAGGCAACATTAGATGTGAGGAAATAAAGTCCTTTTCCTTCTCTCGTTTAATTCCTCTTTGCATTTTTTTCTTGTATTTTAACACAACTTAAAAATGTAACGTTAAGCCATTTGAAAAGAATTAACTTAGCTTTTAAACATGAAGAGCCAAATTCATTAGAGGAGTTTAAGATTTAAACCTGATCTATTTGCTCTAGAAGTTGGAGTGTTCTTTACGATTTAGTCCATCATATGTTACAAATATTATAACATAATTATTTATTCAAGAGAATATCTAGTTAAAGCCTTGAAATAAGTAAGAAAATTAGCAATTTCCGTTTGGTTTTTCAGTTTTACCGGTTTTATATTAAATTATCCAGGTCTGCTTCAATATTTAGTTAGTTTATTAAGCTGTCCACACTCCATACTTATCCGGTTAGTTTTTACTACAGCGAATTATTTATAAATAAATAGATTATTAAATAGTTAATGATTTACATTTTGAAAACCAGCTTTTTATTTTCCATGCTAAAGAAGTGCATGGTATTCGTGAAAAAATCACAATCTGCGAGTCTTGCTTTCCTTTACGTTTAAGGGTTCCTAGATCAAGAAAAACATCACTTATTTCCGTCAGTGTATTTTTTTATGGGTCTAACACACGTGCTCAGGGAAGTCCCTAAAGCGCTACAGGAGCGACACGTGTGCAGAAAAAGCGATTCACGTTCTTGAATCGCTGTAAATTGTACTCGGTGGGAAACACGGTCCCGGGCAAATAATTCCAAAGTGATAATGTTCTCCATATAACAGACTGCTTGAAAAGCGTTGTACGAGGAGTAACAAGTTGAACCTCAAATGAATGTGAAGTATTAGCGCGACGTGTATTTCTAACATGCACCGCTCTAGGAGGAATTAAGCGGGCTACATTCTTCGAACACTTTCCATGAAAATACTTGTAGAATAGGCTGAAGTCGCCAACCGTTCTTCGATGTTCCAGCGAATCAAGGCCGCTGGTCAGTTCCGGGTCTCCAATCAGACGAACAGCCTTTCTTTGAACAGCATCCAACAAATGCAATGTATGTTTGGGAGCGGAGCCCCAAACTTGGGAGCAGTATTCCATAGTTGGTAGAATTTGAGCTTTGTAAAAAATTAACAGTTGTTGTGGAGTGTAAAGCTTTCTGGTTCGAAATAATATTCCCAACTTTTGAGAAGCTCTCCTTGCTATGCCTGCGACATGTTCATGCCAGGACATATTTGCTCCCAAACTAACGCCCAACAAATTGAGTGACGATGTTAGAGGAACGAAGTGCCCCGCCATAACTATGTCGGGTTCAGCAACATTAACTTTTTTAGAAAAAACGGCCGTCTGGGTTTTTGTAGTGTTAAATTCTATTTGGTTACTGCCACCACAAAATAGAATTTCTTCCAGGTATTTGCTAAGTTGAACGACGTCCCACTCTCTGCGTCTGTGTAGCCGATGTCCGAGCGTTCAAAATGAATGAAGCTACAGATTGGGTTTCCGGTCTTTTCCAGCAAATCGTTAATGTAAATCAGAAAGAGAGTAGTAGATAGTATGGAGCCTTGGGGCACACCGGCGTTGATAGTAAAGGTGTTAGAAAGAAATCTGTCGACTGCCACTCCTAAAGAACGCTCTCTGAGGAAAGATGAGAGCCACAAACAGAACTTTACAGACATACCATAAGAGCGTAGCTTAGCCAACAGTCCATCGGGCCAAACACGGTCGAATGCCTTGGATATGTGAAGAGCAACCGCTCGAGATTCTCCAAAGTGTTCAATTGCGTTGTTCCAAACATGTGTTACATAAGTCAGAAGATCTCCCGTTGATCTATGTTTACGAAAGCCATATTGGTGATCGCTAATAATGTTGAATCCTGCAAGATATTTTAGAAGATGCTGATTGATAGCCTTTTCCAGAGTTTCGATATTATTGAAAGCAGTGCGACTGGTCGGCAGTTATTTGGCAAGCTCTTCTTTTTTAGTTATCGGCTGAACTGTGGCACATTTCCAGCAGGAAGGAAATATTCCCTTTCTGTAGGATAGGTTGAAAAGTCTACAGAAAACTGATGTTAGTTGCCTCGCACAGTTTTTGAGAACTATGGCAGGTATTCCGTCAGCGGCAGAAGCTTTTTTGGTGTCTTGCTCCATTAAAATACGTTTTTTGATACACTGTCTGAAGACAACATCGGGCATCATTGACTGCATTATGGGAATAGTAGGTGGTGTTTTTCCTTGGAAATCGACAGTAGAATGTGAAGCAAAGAGTTCAGCCAACAAGTTCGCTTTTTCGACAGGTGTCGTTACAATACAATTATCTGGCCGTGTGAGTGATGGTTTGGTAGATTTGGTGAAATATTGACTAACTGCTTTAGCGACTGACCAAAATGACCTGGAATTATTGGGACAACCGAGAAGTTTGTTTGTAATTCGTTGATTGTGTGCCTCCTTGGTTTGGTCGATAATTTGTTTGCACCTGTTTCGGGCAAGAACAGAGGTGTTACAATTTACATGCCATTGTCGGTAGGCAAGATGTTTAGAAGCAACAGCTTCTTTGCATTTTCGGTCAAACCAAGGGTTGCCGTTGGAAGGGCATTTTTTTGAAAAAGGAATGTACCAGCCAAAATAATATCGGAAACCTCCCTGGCGCAATCAGATGGGTCGTCAGATCGAAAACGTCGGGGTGTAATTGTCGGTCTGTTAGTACGATAAGTTTTGAAGGAAATGAGATATTAATTTCAAATTTGGTACGTATATAATACCTAATAAGGGAATGAAGCCCTTTACGTGCTTCACGTGAAGGATAAGTGAGGTCGTTAAATTTTGTATGCTTTTAATTGTAATATGGTATTTTTTTGGGTTTTTGGTTATGTGTTTGCCAGGAAAATACCATGTAAATCCTTATATCGTTCTCTTGAGGTTAGTTATTTTGTCCTAATAAATAATATGTTAAAAAACATTTATAATTGTTGAAAAATACAGAAAGATTAAGCTTTCAAAAAGCTGTTTTAATATATCTCATAATATATACCAATTATAATAACAACTTAGAAAGCTACTTGAGTTATTCAAAAAATATTTTTAACTGCAATCACCGTGAATAAATCGGATCGAAATAACATTTCTTTTAAACAAATATAGTTGTTGAGCGCATTGATAAAAAAATTCCAGGAAGACTACACTAAAATTTAAATAGGATGAATGTGTGTGAGCCAGAAAGTTTTAGCACTGAGTATTCTATTCTTTAATGCGTTTCTGTTGCTACACAACAGTTATCTCCACTACACCAAACACTTATGAAAATAACAATTTATTTCGGCCAATTTTATAACTACCATTAAAATTTGAGCCAAATCAGTCCATTGGTCCTACCTCAGAAAAGGCAAGCTATATTTTCGCCCTTTATTATTTCCTCTGCCTGAAAATTTTAATTAAGTGCAGTTAGTATATTTACTTTTAAAAGGGCTGTGATTATGTGAGTCACATATTTAGAGATAAAATTTTCAAAGCTAAAATATTATCTGACGATGGAAAAAAGCTTATATAGAGTACGTGCATGAAGTGCAAAAAAAACCTAATCGATAATGGCTCAATTATTAAACATCACTTTCATTCTCAAATTTAAAAATTTCAAAGATTAATTACAGAAATAACTATTATCTTGCTGTAATTCCAGCTTTCAGTTCGGTGAGAATTTAGAAGGTAGTTACGAGGACTTATGATAAGTACCTGGCCTCAGCGAAAGATGGCGCTACAATTATTTAATAAATTATATCTTTCGTAAACATAACCTTTTACAAGAATCCTGTCAAATTTTCAAGTAGCTGAGGGATTTAGTTTGTGAGTGGCAGCTGTTTAAATAGAACACCTTATGTTATTTTCAACAATGGAAAAAAACTGAAAATCGAGTGGTGATAAAATATTTGTTTTTGAAAAAAAAACAAATGATGAGATAAAAGCGAAGTTTGTGGGGACTCTGTATCTTCGTTATTGACCATTAAATATTAGACAGCTGATTTCAACCGCGGACGTACAAGCATTTATCATGTAGAATGTCCAGGTCGTTCAAATTAGGTCACCACATCAGAAATGATTGAAAAAATCCACGATATAATGATAAATGATCGGAGAGTGAAAGTGCATGAGATTGCTGAGACTGGGAGCATCTCAATTGAACTGGTGCGGCACATTTTAAAAACTTATTTGAATATGAGAAAGCTTTCCGCAAGATGGGTGTCGCGGTTGCTCACAATTAACAATAAAGACTCACGTGTGTCAATTTCAAAAGAATGTTTAGGGATGTTAAAGCGCAATCGGAATGATTTTTGGCGTCGATTCGTAACTATTGTCGAAACATAGATTTATCACAGCATACCAGAGACCAAAGAACAGTCCAAACGGTGGGTTTTCCGTGGCGAACCGGCGCCAAAGAATGCCAAGGCGACTTTATCGGCCAACAAAGTCAAAGCCACAGTGTTTTGGGATTCGCGCGGCATAATCCACGTCCATTACCTTGAAAAGGGCAAACGATTAATGGAGAGTATTATGTAAACTTATTGGATCGTTTCAATTATGCCGTAAAAGAAAAACGTCCACATTTGGCGAAGGAAAAAATCCTCTTTCATTAAGACAATACACGCGTGCATACTTGTGTCATCGCCATGGCAAAATTCTCTGAGTTAGGATACGAATTACTTCCGCATCCACCATATGCGCCACACTTAGCCCCCAGCTATTATTTCCTATTACCGAGTATGAAAAAATGGCTGGACGGAAAAAAAATCGGCTCAAACGATAAGGTGATTGGTGAAACAAACGTCTATTTTGGGATACAAAGGTTGAAAAATAAAATAAGTTTTAAACATAAAAATGTTTTTTTCTTGTCAATGCTAGGTACTTATTATACAGCCATTGTATTTTAATCCATACAAACATATTCGAAAAAATTAACCTTTCAAACCTATTAAAACCTTTCAGCACTCTGTAGAATAACAGTACCAAGTAAAATCATTGATCACAATTTGGAAAAATAATTAAATTGGGCGCATGGAAGAAGAGTTATCAAAAGACTTTCTATTTGTTTTTTAATCTATTTTTTTAAGTCTATATAAATAATTTAAATGGATCAAGGTTGATAAAATTCCAAATTCTATTTTGTCTTCTTTTCTTTAGATACGATTTCATCTAGTAAATAAATGAAAATCATAAATTTTACACACACTCAAAAGACTGGCTTTTATAAAAATTACCATTCGTCGCGGATTCGACTTCTTTCAAGATTCGAAATCCGGATATAATATAAAATTTCCATGCCTGCTAAAAAACCAAGTCAAATATCTGTTGAAAAGGTCGTGAATTTTGTACAAGGGTAAAAGAATACATCATCAGATACATGACGGAAGAACTTTTCCCGACGTCTTATTTGCCTTGCAAATATTCCTTTCGTGTTAGACACCGATACGTGAGCAGTTTTCCGGCCGAAGAAAATGTAGAACTCATAGCAGACCTACACATTCAAGTCACGATAATTTCAAGCAAGTGCATCTGCAAACTGTCAACTGGTTTCTGTTCGAGTTGGGTTACAATTAGGTTACGTCTTACAGGTAAATGATAATTTCTATAGTAGTTCTCTTCTCTAACAAAGTTGGCTGAAATATATTAATAAATAAATGCTTTAAAATATTAGTACCTGTAAGAAAGGGTATCCTAAGATTTTGAAGTCGAAATACCCTACTTTAAAAAAAAGTTTTTTATTATTATTTTAACTTGTTCTTTAGGTAAAAAAAGAACTTTTGGCATTTATTTAGCCTCCACTCCCACTCCCTGCTCCCTTAAAACCCACAAAAATCACATTTTTACATTTATTTAATTTTCTCCGGTTTTTGTTAACGAATAATTGCAAAAAAATTATGATGGTAGGGCAACAACTAAGCAACATTTTTGTTGTCACGTGACCTCACCAGCCTGCTAAAAAAAAATAAAGAAATCGAAAATTTTAAAAATTGACGAACGATAGCCGACTAAATTTTTTTCCCAGTCTAATTTCCTTAGACAAAAAAATTTTTCTCGCAGTGCGTTACCCTTAAAAATTGAATTTTCCTGATTTTTTGCAATTGTTTTGCTCTTTTAACGTATCATTGTTTATAAAAAAATTTTTTAGCATCAAATTCGGATTCTACGGAAACTTTTACAAAAGAAACTCATATCTGTATGTATCCTAATTTTTTTTCTAATGAAAGGGAAATTAACTCGAATTATTTAAGGACATTTTTAGCACTAAATTGACTATTTTTCCTTTGTTTTGCCATTTTAACGTACCATTGCATTAAAAAAGTACACTTAAGCTCAAAATCGGATTCTACAGAAAATTTTACAAAAGAAACTGATTTCTGTATAGCAGCAGAGCGTTTTTTAGCTCTAAATTGACTAATTATCGCTTTTTTGGCCATTTTAACGTACTACTCCTTTCAAAATAATACTTTTGACCTCAGATTTGGATTCTAGGAGAAATTTTCCATGTAGAACTTAAGAGCGGTTCTACAACCAAAAGAAAGGCGGCAAAATTCAAATGACAAAAGTATGTCAGAGTAGTAAAATAATTGTAAAACCTGTTTCAAATAACCGGTCAAGTGCAAGTTGAACTTGTTCCGTACGTTGACTGCTTTTAAAATAAAAATTGTTGTTACGGTGGTATAAAATGATCAGTGACTTCACAAAATACACTCCAAATAAGTTTGTTTCCAATCGTTACTGAAAATTGATGACCTTGAAATTTTTGTTTTTTTTATATACCAGATAAATGATTAAAGGTAATGCACTCGTGATAATTTTCGTTCAATCTACACCCCCCTGGAGAATATTCCAGAATTTTTTCAAAATTTTTTGGTCAGTACTTTTCGAGATAAGGTGGGGAGACAGCGATTTTTAAAAAATAATACAAAGAAAAGTATGCGCAAGTAATACATTATATATATATTTTTTACTCGTGTTCTCACAATCACACCACACTCGATGACCTACTAAAAAAAATTTTTGTTCACTTCCGATTTCACCCCCCAAAACTAACCCCTTAAGTCAAAATTTTACTTTCAAAACTACACGGCTTTGATGAGACCATCAATTCCTATATCATTACCAAATTTCAATTTTTTCTATGACAAATAGTTTCGGAGAAAATCGGGTGTGACAGACAAACAGACAGACAGACAGACACCGAAGTCATCTTATAAGGGTTCCGTACGGAAAACTAAAAATGAAAAGAAATTAAAAGTAAAAATCGCATGGTTAATAAATACATAACAACTGCTTTTTAAAATTTCCCCTAGAATCCAAATCTGAGGCCGAAAGTATTATTTTGAAAGGAATTGTACGTCAAAAAGGCTAAAAAAGTGATAAGTAGTCAATTTAGAGCTAAAAATGGCCTGCAAATTGCAATTTAATTTTCCCTTATGTCCATAAAAAAACTCCGATACATACAGAAATCAGTTTCTGAGGTTAAATGTACTTTCGGAATTGACAAAAAAAAGGGAAATATGTCCTTAAATATTTTGAAGTTTTCTCTTACTAGAAAAAAAAAATTAGGACGTATGCAGGAGTTTCTTTCATAAAATTTTCCGTAGAATTCGAATTTGATGCTAGAAATTTTTTTTTGAATGCAATGCTACGTTAAAATGACAAAAAACGGCAAAAAATCAGAAAAATTCAATTTTACAGGCCTGCGCACCCCGAGAAAAAAAAAAAATTCTGGGGGTTAGATTGGGAAAAAAAAATGTGAATTTAAAAAAAACAAATTTAGTCACCTATCAAGAGTTCGCAAATTTTTCAAATTTTCGATTTCTTTCTTTTTTTTTAGAAGGCTCGTGAGGTCACCTGACACCAAAAATGTTACTTAGTGGTTGCCCTGATGCTCCCCTACCATCTCAATTTTTGCGATGATTTGTTAATAAAAACCTGAGGAAACTAAATATGCTTTTAAGTGGGAGGCGAGTGAGAGGGGGGGCTAAAAAAATGCCAAAAATTATTTTTTTACCCAAAGAACAAGTTAAGATAATAAAAAAAAACTTTTTTGAAGTAGGTCATTTCGACCCCAAAATCTCAGAATACCATTTAGCCAGTTGTGTACATTATAAATAAGCTTGCAACTCAGTAATTATTTTTACTTCTTTTACCAAAGGGAAGTATTGTGTTAGTAAAAAAAATAATCATCCGGAATTTTTACGTTTCGTGACGTTTCAGGTCTCCTCGACCACAAAAAATATATGGAACAAAATTTAAGAAGTTAAATTTATAGTTTGTGCGCGTTATTGCTTTGGCGAGAGGGGTGGGAGGTCAACAAATTTTGTATTTTTTGAATATTATTATGAGAATTTTTCTTGGACCTTGGTTGGATTAAAGTATATTTTTTTCTTTTAGTTAGAAAAATATTAAGTTTTTAACGTTATACTATATACGAGGGACTTCTAGGTTAATTGATTCTTTTTAGTGTATTGGAAAGACTGTCACAGTTTGGAGTTTATTGTAAGAAAGGATTTTTATGTCAAAAGTACCTTTTCTGGTCATCGCTCTTGCTGTAAGGAAAGTTTTTTCCTTGAATCGATTTTTTATTTCCTTTACTAAGGGATTCCGAGATTTTGGCATTTCTTCACGTTTTAGGATCCTTAGATCACGAATCACAATCATTTCCCATCAATGTATCTGTCGGTATGTCTATCTGTCCAACTACTAGCACGATAATTCTCGAACAAAAGAGGATATCGATTTCATATTTGGTACGCATATAATAGTTAAATGTGGAATTAAAACCAATAGTTTTCGGGTGATATCTGTTTAAAGCAAGGAAGTGAAAGGGGCGGGAGTTGATATACCTTGTAAATTTTCAACATTATTATGAAAGTTTTTCCTGGTTTTTGGTTGCTTCCATGAATCAGTTTTAAGTATTAGTAGTTAAAAAATATAGAGGGTTTAAATTGAGAATTTTATGGTTCTTGCACACGTGTCGCAAGGAAATCCCGAAAGCTCTATAGGAGCGACGCATGTGTGTAAAAAGCGATTCCCGTTGGTCTTGCATCGCTATAAATTGTACTCAGTGGGAAACATAGTCCTGGGCAAATCATTCCAAAGGGATGAGGTTCGTCGTATGAAAGACTGCTTGAAAAGTGTTGTACGAGGTGTGACAAGCGAAACTTCATACGGATGTAAAAATACTTGTAGAATAGAAGCAAGTCACCAACTATTCTTCGATGTTCCAAGGTCTCTGGTTCTGGGTCTCCAATTAGGCGAAGAGCTATCTAATCCAATAAATCCAGTGTACGAAAAATGTATATATCGTCATCTAAATCAATTGGAGGATTTAGAAAAATCATGTTTGTATGTCAAGTTCCAAGAGTTGCCGCATAAATATGTGTATTAAATTTGAGACAGTTTAGATATAATATATATTTGTTAACAGTACTTCATCACTATTTAGCTCTTTAATCAAGAGATTAATAACAGACGAGAAAAATAAAACAGGTAACAAGTCCACGAGTAGGTAAGACCTAAGCATTCTGCACATATTGTAGTTAAATTTACAAAAAAAAAAATGCACTATTCTGATGATTACTTACAGAATATGAATTTAGCCTGGTAAAAAAATAGACAGAGTGATTTAGTGAGTATTTTCCTTGCAAACAAGTAGTTCTAAAATAAGTACTGAATTTGACTTTCTTAAATAAAGAGAGAGCAGATTTCTATAACATGAATCAAAATCATTCAACATATCGACACCCACCCCTTTCATCATTCTTTGGAACGATATCGCTCAAAAACTATAGGTTTCATCTTTATTTTAAATGTTATAGAATCCATTCTTTAGAGCATTATGATGTCAACACACCTACAGCCTGACAGTCGCGTAGACAGACCCATGGAAATTGGAATACATATTTTTGGCGATCTAAGAACACTAAAACCTGAAGAAAAATACAGGGAGGAATTCTTTTCCTTTAGCAAAGGATGTAAAAGATGCTCCATATATATCGTGTCATACATACTTTTCGGGCTTCTTAGAGTCGATGATTTTAAAAGTTGTTATTTATTTGAAACCTATAAAGGGTTAAAAATGCAAGGAAGGGAGTTGATGGATTAAGAAAAAGGATGCTTCTCGTATATCATGCTTTATATCTTTTTTTAGGGTTTCTGGAGTCAAGAAATTCGAAAATTGTATGTGTTTTTAACAGGTTAGAAGGATTGTTAAATGCATATCCTATTATATATCCTTTGGCGGTTCTTTGGATCATAGAACTTCAAATTACATCATATTTTTCATGACTTTGTGAGTATTTTGAGAATCCAAGAATCTGCAATCATAATATTTTTTATGGTTCTCTAACTTAGTAGAAAGAACATATAGAAAAGTTTGGGATGTGAATGGCCTCAAAAAAATTAAATTTACTATTTTACTTTTTACTCATTTTAGGTTAGAAAATGTGTGTGGATTATTTCAAATTTTTGTAGTTTTGAAAGTTAAACTTTAACTTAAGGGGTAAGTTTTGGGGGGTGAAATCGGAAGTGAAAGCTATTTTAATTATTAAAAATAATAATAGATTAGAATCTGATATCTATAGGAAAAACACAGTGACAGATAGATATATTCCTAATAATTCATTTCATTGCAAACAACACAAATTAGCCTCATTACATTTTTTAGTTTATCGTTGGTCACTTTCCCTCTGAATAGAGTAACCTTTAATAAAGAAAGGAATCGTATTAGAAATAAAACTAGAGTTAATGGTTATGACGATAACTTAGTAAATAAGCTAATAAATAGACATAAGTTTAGGTTTAAGTCCACCTTTTTTACACGCGAAGAAAATAACACCAAGTATGTCTCCATACCATATAATCCGAAATATAGCAAGGAACTCAATAAGGTATTTAATAAGGTGGCCTCACCTTAGTCTATAAGTCATCAGACAATCTAAGGAATATCTTAGGAGATCCCAAAGATAAGATTCCTAATTGTGAGAAAAGTGGAATTTATGAAATTAGTTGTAATGATTTTGACAAAAAGTATGTTGGGCAAACTAAAAGGTCAATTAAAATACAGTAGAACAGAAAAGTCTAGCATTGCCGAACATGCCCTTGAAGCTGATCGTATTGTAATTAGATAATCTAAGATTAATAAAAAATGTATCTGATAGGAGAACGCATAAGAAAGTATGGAAATTATAAAATGTAAAAGTAGTTTAAATAAACACAGAGGGCCTAGTCCTTATAGTTCCCTCTACTGGTTACTTGACCGGAACTGATGGCCTTGCCTATGCCATCCGTTCCGCCTGAGTAATTTAAGGGTTAGGCTAAGTATAAATAGGGTAGATTTGTAGTTTTTAGCTTTAGTCAATCATCGCTCCTGATGAAGCTAGCATGGTTAGCGAAACGCGCGTCGAGTACAAACATAAAGTGTTTGGTGTAGTGGCGATATATACTGAGTAGTATCTGGTACATATAAAAAAAAAAATCAGTTTTCAGTAAAGATCGGAAAAAAACTTTGTTGAAAACTCATTTGGGGTGTGTTTTGTGAAGTTATTGATCATTTTATACCTCCGTAAAAAATGTTTATTTTAAAAGCAATCAACGTACGGAACACTAATTCAGTCAACCTGCACTTGACTTGTTATTTTTAGTGTTCCGTACTGTCTGACTGTCTGTCCGTCTGTTTGCCTGTCTGTCACACTCGATTTTCTCCGAAACTATTTGACATAGAAAATTGAAATTTGGCACTAATATAGGAATTGATAGTCTCATTAGAGCCGTTTTGAAAGTTAAATTTTGACTTAAGGGGGGTGAAATCGGAAATAAAAATTTTTTCTTTTCAACCAGGTCATCGAGTGGTCAAATGAAAGCCTATAAAAAGACGAGTTCAAAAATATGTATAATGTAATACTTGCGCACAATTCTCTTTGTATTATTTTTTAAAAAAAAAATGCAAAAAATCGCTGTCCCTCCACCTTATCTCGAAAAGTACTGATCAATAAATTTTGAAAAAATTCAGGAATACTCTTTACAGATGTAGATTAAAGGAAAATTATCACGAATGCATTACCTTTAATAATTTATCTGGTATAAAAAAAAACAAAAACTTCAAGGTCATCAGTTTTCAGTGAGGATCGGAAAAAAACTTTGTTGAAAACTCATTTGGGATGTATTTTGTGAAGTCACTGATCATTTTATACTTCCGTAACGAAAATTTTTATTTTATAAGTAATTAACGTACGGAACACTAATTGCGCAGGTCCAACTTGCACTTGACCGGTTATTTTTTTATTTTATTTTTAATTGTTTGTTATTCAACTACATACGATTTTGCATCAAATAGTGTAAATTTTAAATCGATTTGACCAATAGAAGTGGATAAAATTTTTTGAAGTTGGCTAGTGGTGGTCGCATCTCTCACTCGGTTCGATCACGCACCACATTCCTTTTATTACAAGACTGGACTTGGAGAGTTTTGCTAAAACATATTTGCATTTATCCATAATATTGCTTATTAGTGAATAATCTACGATATCATTTTTATTAGATCAAAGATAACTATCATAATAGTCAAGTCGCGGAGACATTTGGACAGAATTCGAAGAACGAGAATCGTGGATCTCATTATTGGAAACAGAGGAGCCGGGTGTTGCTGGGTTCACCGTCTCTGGGTCTACTATGGATTGTTCATTTTTTTGACAGAATCCCTTCCGTTTTTTAAAAACCTACACTAGAGAGTGGCATCACACAGTAGAAAAGTGTCACAAATAAACAACTTCAGACTCAGGTAGCAAGAGGTGGACAGGTAGCAAGTACATACAAGCCATTTAAAAGCTTATCTCTTGGAATAGTTGGGTATATTTATTATACAAAACATAATAGGTACTTTTTCTACTGTTCTGAACTCTATATGAGAAGAAAGAACTAAAAAAAAACAAGCATGAAACCGGGAGTTTTTGAAAAATCGCTCGTCCTGATAAGTCACGTTTCTGAGACAAAATCTTTTTTCTCAGTTATCGTAATAGATATAGTTACGTGTTTTTTGAGTAATTAAGAACTGTCCCTGAGTATTTTGAGCGGCACAGATTTTGCCTTAACTCAAAAAATCCGAAAAAAAACAATTATCGGGAGAAATAAAATTGGAGACCGGTTTTAGTACTTCAGTTTTTTTGGAGCTGTAATTAGACAAAGCAAAATTTTAAAAATCTGCCACGCTCAGATTGTTTCCTAATAATCGAGAAATAACTAGAAGAAAAGAAGTTGAAAATTGGAGAGGTAGAATTGTAGAAAAGGTATCCCTTTTACAGGCATGTTTCCTAGGCTACCATGAGCTTGAAAATTAAAATTTTTGGTGTGACGGGAGTTAAATCAATGCTTAAAATACAATGTATCAAACCAAAAAAAATTGTTAGGATCTATGGAATAGTTTTTAAACAATGGGGTTGCGAAAGACGTCGGTCATTTCTGCGCCAAGCGAAAACGGTTACAGTCCCCTTAAAACGAAGTATTTTATGAAAATGTTTGTCCATTTTTTTAAAAAATTAAATATTAAGACTTGTGTGTATAGACGATCGCTACAAAATGGTAACTAAACGCGCAAGTCTAAACCTTTAGAGAACGTCATCTAGTAAATAACACTTAACAAACATCATAATAATTTTGTCGTCTTGGCGCCATATCTGTGTCGGGCCAAGAATTTTTGAAACTACCCTCGTAGATCGTCATGAACAATTTTCACGATTTTACTAATTCAAAAACTCATGATAAAAAATCAAATAAATAAATATTTGTTTGATTTCAAACATTGTTTGGAAAATTTAAAGCCTTACTTCACGAAACTTTGCCTTATCTTAACCAAACATCAAATTTATAAAACTCTACAGCTACTGAATTAAATAAGAAAAACTAAATTGCGAACATGTTAAAGCCATTTGATCTAGGTGCTTCTCTTTTTCTTGCGAATAGTCTTGTCATACGTGAGCGGTTTTCCTGTTAAAGAAAATATAGAAATCAAACTCCAACATATTCAAGTCACGAGGATTTCAACGAAGTGCATCTACAAACTGTCGTGTTCTTGTTTGATTTAAATTACGATTCGTTTTCAGTGTATACAGTGATCCGCATAAAGTTGGCTAGAAAAAAAGGTTTAATAATTCACTATAAAGAACTTTTTGGTAATCATGCCTTCATCATGTTGCAGTTTAATTTTATATAAATTATTAAAGCGATAAAGATTGATTTGGAGAAACCAAAAATTTTAAAATTTAAATTTTTTAAAGTGTGCAAATTAAATTAATTTCTAAACGAGGAAAAAGTTTCTTTTAATGTGATTTTATATTATTTCATTTTTATGAAGCACAGAATTATTGCTTGTACATTTATATCGATGCCGTATAAAGAGTTTGTGATTTCGACCAGTAATTTAATAGTCGGTTTCTAATAAATGGCTGCTAAAATTTATAGTCAGAATTACCGAAACTAAAAACTTAAATATCAGGAGATAGATTTCACATTCACATATCAACATTTTCATCAATTTCTAATCATAATTTTTGTTAAAATATATATTTTATTTGTAGTGTAAATGAGGAGACGGTAAGTGGTCTGAACATATGTTTTTAGTCTCCATCTTAAAAGTAAAAATTTTTAGAGGAACATTAAGGGTTTACACCACCTTGAGATTTTCAAAAAATCGAATTATTTTTTTTTGGCTAGATAAATTATTTTAAGAATATTTTAACCGTTTAACCATATCAAAATTCAAGTTATTTCGGAAGTTATAGCAATTAGAAGTGAGCGCGGTAGAGAGTCGGCCCGAAATTCAGGTAGTGATCGGATTGGCACGAGCGGTCAAATCCTTGACAAAGGGTATTGTCCTTTTAATCAGTCCTTTATAACAATAATTCCTTTGGGGAATTTTGGAAGCTAAAAGTAACTCAAGTACACAAAGTTGGAACTACTTTAGACTCGCTGAACATTCAACGTCACGGAATCAGTTTGCTTTGTGACGCAGTAGTGTACATATCGCGCACGTGTATTACAAAAATTATATTTTTTTATTATTTTTTAATAAAAAACTATTATTGAAATGTCAAAACAAGTCCTTGTAGGAGCCGGGAGAAATGACATCACCCGATAAATCGTTATTTAATGGAAAGAGAGGAAGCTAGCACCATTATATCAGCTAAAAAATTAAAGAGCAGTGAAACCGTTGATTTTAATATGGATGCATCTTTCGGGTACCTATTAATTAATTTTGTATCTGTTTTTTCTGCGATAAGTGAAGTGGTAAAGTGTAAAGAGTGCAGCGGTGATATAAAATTTACCGAAACTTCTCTTCGTGGTCTTGGTTTTAAACTAGAAGTGAATTGTGCTGAATGTGAACCAGTTTTAATAAACTCATGCCCTCTTATAAGTGGTAGAGCATATGATGTGAATAGACGATTAGTTTTTGCGTTCAGACTTCTTGGTATTGGTTTAGTAGGAATAGAGAAATTCTGTGGAATCATGGACTAAACCAATTTTCCAGTCGTTCTACGTTGAGAATGATATTAACACTGCTACAAAAACTGTTTGTGAATTGTCCATGAAAACTGCTGTTCAAGAGGCAAAAGAATTGAATAACGCAGTAGAACTCACCGTTTCAGGGGATGGAACGTGGATGAAACGTGGTTTGTCATCCCCTTTAATTTAGTTAATAATGTCGGCGAGTGCGGAGGTCTGTTCTCGCTGTTCTAATAATTTTATCGTAAATTCAAAGTTAATTTTTTGCAAAAGTTGTAAAGAATCTTTTCATGCACAGTGCGTGCAGTTACGTGATCAAGTGGCAAAAATAATTAGGGACTGTCCTAATTTGTTTTGGTGTTGTGATGATTATACCAGTTCTATTGAAATAAAGTTAAATATTGCAGGCTATTTTGAGAAATTAGAATTACGAACAAAACAATGTATAAAAAATTCGTCGAACATTTTTAAAAAATTGGAAAATTCAAACGTTGAACCTGTTGTTAATAAGGAATTTTCATATTCAAATATAGTTAAGAAAAATAATATTCCGCCACTGATAATAAAATCAAAAAATGTGAACCAGAATAATAATTTAACAAAACAAGTTGTAACGCAAAAAATTCATCCGTCCGATTTATCAATAGCAGTAAAAAAAAGTGAAAGCAGTGGGCCAGGGCTCGGTTATGGTTGAATGCAATAATTTGGAGTCTTTGAGCAAACTACAGAATGCAGCTGTTGCCAAGTTGTCAGATGAGTACGAGGTAGAAATATCGAGAACTTTAAATCCAAAATTGATTATTGTTGGAATTCCGGAAAGCTATACCATGTCTAATGAGGATTTAGTTGAGAGAATAGAAAGCCAGAGTAATGTTTCAAATGTCGATGAATGTAATGTAAAGGCAATTAGGAAGTACAAACCGATAAATAAGGAACAGTTTAATATTATTGTGGATGCTTCACTTGCTATATTTAAGGAAACACTAAAAAAAGAAAAAAAATTTTATTGATTGGGAGAGTTTTCGTGTGTTTGAATATGTGGGAGTCTTAAGATGTTACAAATGTTGGAAATACGGCCATAAGGCAGCTCACTATCGTCAGAAAAATATGGTTTGTCCATTGTGTGGCTAAAACCATAGAAGCTGTGACTATAGTTCAAATGTTCGGGAATGTGCAAATTGCATGTGAAGTCCTCAAAACATCAGATGTCAATTTCAGTCATGCAAGAACTGCATGTTTTACAAAAGAGCGGTAGAAAAAAATCAAATCCCGAACACAATATATATAGTCATTACAGTTACAAACGTCTGATGTTAGTGCGTTAATTTTACACATAAATGTACAGGGTCTTCTTACTCATATATCAGAACTTACCAAAATAATGGAAAAGCATGGCCCGTTGGTTGTGGGTATAAATGAGTCCCACATTACCAAGGATATTGAAGAGCGAGAGTTGAGCGTTAGAGGTTACTCGGTGTTAGCATGTCATTCTAACAGAAGACCTACTGGGGGGAGTTTGCTATATGTGCGAAACGGCTGTAAATTTAGAAAATTATTTAATGATTCTGTGGATTATGAATATTGGGTACTTGGAGTGATGTTTTGGATTGAAGGGAAAACCATAGTGGTTGGCTCTATTTTTAGATCACCCAATGGTTCTGTAATAAATTTTCTAAACTATGTTGAGGAAAGATTGAATGATGATATTATAAATGAACAAACCGTAGTTTTGTTGAGGGACTTAAATATAGACTACCTGAAAAATGACAGGGACTCAAGAAGCCTAAAAAGAATTATTCAATCGGCCGGTTAAAAACATATTATCAATAAGGAAACTAGAATCACTGACCGATCAGCAACTTTTATTGATCACATCATCACGAATGACTGAAGTTTAATAGAGGTTCCAAGACGTTTCCCAAACATAAGTGATCACGAAATTATTGGTGTCAGAATAAAACTCACTAATAGCCAACCAGCCCCCACGAAGGTGTATATGAGGGATTTCTCCAGACAGAACCTTCAAAAGATTACAGAAGCGCTGATTGGTAAGAACTAGAATTACACATCCACAGATGGTGATGTTATACATACTGACTATTTAAGAATAATACACGAAATATTTGACTGTTTAGCTCCCATGAAGATGAAAAAAAAATCAAATACATAAATATGCGTGGATTACGCAGCAAATAAGAGAGGCACAACGCACTAGAAATGATGCTTACCGTAGATTTCAGTTCACCAAAGCTGAAGACGACTGGAATGATTACAAGCTAAAAAGGAATAGGGTAACTTCAGTGATAAGAAGTGAAAAAACTAAATATTGTGACCGAAACATAGACGAATGTAAAGGGAATGGGAAGAAGATGTGGAAAACCCTAAAAGAATTGTTGGGCAACCAAAAGCAATGTGCTGATTTTAACAGTATTGACTTTAGGCAGTATGACGGAAGGGTAAAAGCAAACTATGCGGATAGTTTGAATGAAATATCTGAAAATATAAAAAAAAGGCAATGGAATCCAACGTTTTCTGAAAAGGAATCTAGTTTCTTGTTTTTTGAAGAAGTAACGCATTCGAAACTAAGAAAAACCGTATATATCCTGAAAAATAAAAGTACAAGTGATGAAGTGTTAACTATCAAACTTATAAAGGATCTCTTTGATGTTTTGGGATACCCGTTGTTGCACATAGTAAATACATCTTTAAGATCTAGTAGGTTTCGAGGCGATTTAAAAAAGAGTGTAATTGTGCCTATTCCAAAAGTGTCAAACCCGACTATCCCCTGTGATTTTTGCCGAATTAACCTCTTTTCTGCCGAACCGATTGGCGCAGTGGGTTAAGGCGCCAGCCTTGCCTGCTGTTGTTCGAGAGGTCAGCGGTTCGATTCCGTGTGTCGGCTGGGTGTTTGTGATTTGTCCCATGTGTGAATGTGTAAATTTGTGTGTCTAAAATAAATAGAGATGCTAGCTAATTGGTATACGCCAAGCCATAGAACTCAAAAAAAAAACCTCTTATCTGTGATCGACAAAATTTGGGAGACAATAGTTTGTAGCCAATTACGTGAGTACTTTGAAAGTAATGAACTGTTATACAGTGGACAATCTGGGTGCAGAGGCTAACATTCCTGTGAGACAGCGTTGCAACATGTGTGCTCTGTGTGGAGGGCCAACCTGAGTGAGTCAAAAATTACTCTCAGTGTCTTTGTGGATCGATCTGAAGCGTGCTTTTGAGACGATAGACAGAAATATCCTTATTATGAAGTTAGCTTTATGTGGTGTGAAAGGGCGGGCACTAGATTGGATAAAAGATTTCTTAAATACTAGGTATCAGCAGACTAAGGTTGAAAACAAAATTTCTGGCAAAAGAAGTAATGTCTGGGGTGTGCCGCAGGGGAGTGTGCTGGGTTCACTCTTATTCATCATTTATGTTAATGCTATGTCCAGCTCTTTTGTCAGTTTGTTTTGCTGATGACACACTGATCTCTGTGGCTGGAAGTGATTTTGAACATGTAACAGCTATTATGAACCGTGAGTTAAGTCTATCAGAGTGGTTATGTGAGAATAGATTAAAGTTGAATAGTTCGAAAACCAACTGTATGGTGATTGGTTCTAGAATTAATTGTCAGAGATATTGTGATTTAAATTTGGCTCTAGTTAAAAATGATGATATTGTTCAGTTTGTTAATGAAATTAAATGTTAGGGGTAGTCTTAGATCAATAGTTATGTTTTACTAATCATGTAGATTATATGTGTAAAACATTAGGGAAGAAAATAGGTCTTTTTACACGTATGTCAGGGTGCCTATCTCTAAGGGCCAAACAACTGGTGTATAACACTATTATATTGCCGCATTTCTCGTATACCTGTTCATTGTTGATTGCATGTACTGGAGAAGATGTGCTAAGATTGCAACTGTTACAAAATAAAACAATGCGAATTCTCTTGAACTGAACTTGAATATGTTAGATTCGTTACATTGGCTTGACACTTGTTATTTTATCAGGAGAGCAAATCACATTATAATATATAAGATTGAGAATGATCTGCAGCCAGATCATTTTTAAATAAAATATGTAACTATCATAGTTATAACATTAGAAATAGTCATCAGTATAATACAGAATTAGTGAAAAAAGCGTGGTTGCAAAAAACACTTTTTTATGATGGCTTGCGTTATTATAATGATTTGCCAAGTAATGTAAAAATGCTCCTACTTTAAGTATTTTCAAAAAAAGATTGTTTTTATATTTAGGAACTTAGTACTTACCATATAAGTTTGTATATTGTTTGTTTGTTATCAACTAGCCAAGAGTTAAATAAATAAAGATTTTTTTTAGGCGTTTCTACTCTTATATCATTTTAATCAGGAAAAGTTCACACTGTAAAGCTTGTGAATTTTGAAAAAAATTTGGAGATACTGAGGAGGATGATGAGTGGAACATTGAACACTCAGGTAAATGTTCTGCCAATTACGAAAGGTCAGCTGGAAAAATGGAAGTTGATAGGCGATGGAGACAGTAACACTTAGAAAAGAATTGTTGACTCAAATCCATATAAAAATTTAGTTGTTAAAAAAAAGAATGTATGGGTCACGTGCAAAAGCGAATAGGTATGCAATTACGCAAAGTAAAAAAGGATAATCCTGGTATAGGTAGAGGGAAGTTGACAGCCAAGCTTATTGATGAGTTAACAGTTTACTATGGTCTTGCAATTAGAAGGAGTATAAATACATCAGTTGAAACAATGAAAAATGCGATATGGCCAACTTATTACCATAAAATATCCATTGATGAAAAGCCACAGCATGACAAGTGCCCATCCGGCGAAGATTCTTATAAGCATAAAAATTCTATTCCTGTAGTTGTCCAAAAAGTAATTGAACCGGCATACGATAGATTAACTGATACCGATTTATTAGAACGCTGTTTAGAAGAATACACTCAGAATAACAACGAAAGTCTAAACGCTGTCATTTGGTCTATGGCTCCAAAAGTGCATTACAGAGGCACAAAAATTTGCTGAGATTGCATCTTATATTGCAGCTAGTATAGTTAATGATGGACATACTAGTGTATTACAAATGATGCAATTGTTTAAAACCTTGTAATTGGCCCAAGCGCGCTGCAATTTAGCGAGAACTTGGATTCTCAACGAATATCTATAGCCAACATGAGAGCCCAACAGGAGACTAAACAGGCCAGGAAATTGAAAAAAAGCTGCTCAAAAGGAGTCGGAGGACATCACGGCAATAATGGAAGACCTCATGTGCGGTTCAGGAATCGCAGATTGAAAGTAATTTAAAAAAATATTGGTTTTAAGACGCTGACGCCGTATTGTTTTTTCTTTTGCGTTTTTTTTTTTTTCGAAACTACTTTTCTTCAAACTGATGCATAAGATATCTTAAGATCTACTTAACCGATTTTGTTAAAGCTCACAACACATATTCTTTATAATATTATCTAAGATTCGCCATAGGATTTTTTTGATTGGGTGCCACGTTCATAAGTTATAAATTTTTTCAACTCAAAATTTGGATAAAAATCAGAATTTTTTTTGAAAAAGCTATCATTTCTACAAAAACATTAAAAAAAATTTCTATGCTACATTTTAGCTATTATCTTTCTGAATAAGAAAAAAATTATTTTTTATTTTTCGGACTATGCCTGACAGACAAAATAAGTACACCATCAGCAAGAATTTTCAAAAGAGGGTCTTACTTGATGGCACATATCTTCATCATTTTTTATTCGTTATTATTTCAAATTACTCATAAAACTACTTTGTATATTTGTAAAAGAAAAAATATTTTATAAATTTAATAGCTGCGTCAAAAAATGTTTTTATTTTTTATACCTATTTTTCCTAGCGCTAAGGTGATGTAACCCCTTAAGGATTAACGAACAAATTAGACAGTTATCAATTATGTGAACAAGTTAGATTTAGATAAGGATTCAGCACTTTGGTTGACTACAAAAAACCATTGATTCCGTAGAGTTTTGGGTAGTCCTTAACGCCTTAAGTAGCAGCAGAGTCGATGAAAAATACACAAGTCTGAATGCATATATAAAATTGCCGTATCATAAATAATGCTTAAAGAAAACATAAATAAATAAAATCAAAATTAAATGAGGAATTAGTCAAGGCGACTCTATATCCCCAAAGCTGTTTACGTTGACTCTAGAAGACATGTTCAAATCGTTAAAGTGGGAAAAATAAAAGGATTCTAATGGACGATGAACGATTAAAACATTTAAGGTTCGTAAATGATGTCACTCTGATCGCCAACACAAGAAGAATTACGAGAAATGCTGATGGAATGAAGAATGAGAAATGCTATTCACAAAAACCAAATATTTGAAAAAACGAAAATGAAAAATATTTTTAAGACTTTGTAAAGTTCCTGAAAACACACCGGCAATTCACCGCTAGAGCATTTTTCTGGTAAATTAATTGTCACACTGTGTACAATAAAGGTAGTAGAGATGAAATCTAAGAAGGAGTTTAATGATGGATATCATTAATTATCAGTAAAAGTAATTTTAGTGCTAGTGAGGGCAAAAATGAAATTTTAATGATATCTGTTCATAGCATTTACTAAGCTTAAAATTTTTATTAGATTTTTCTGTATTTATTTGTTTTAACTCAACACAATTAACCGCACAACCCATAACCTAACTCTTATTTAAATTGTCTTCTTTTACTATCTCTAAAAATTTAAATATTTGAAATCTTTTAAAGTTAGAATTGAATTGAAATAACGTGATAATGACTTTAACTCTGATAATTACGTATGAGACCCTAACAGCTTGTTCATACTGTTTTAAATAAATTTACTTTTTATGAAATGTTATTAAACATTTCATGTCATGATTTGTAAATTTTATATTCTAGTTTTTTCAGTTATTAATATAGCAATAATATATGGTTGGCTAAAATTGAATTTTTATTACATTAGCCAAAAATAAAGATAATAATCAACCATTAGATTGACAATAAACAGTATAGTGCAGGTAATTTTGTAAAGTTAATTTTTAGAATTCATCATTTTTTAAATGTTATTGAAGTAGTGCACATCTCAGTAGAGTAAATCAAGAAAGAAATGCAAAACACTATCTTTTCCACTCATTTAACTAAAAATTGTAGACTAGCTTTTTAGTACTTTAGCAGTTTAGATTTAAATAAGCACCACCCATCCTCAATTTTCAAGGTTAATTTTCTGTTAAAAATTCTATTGAATTTGCTAATAATGTAATTGTTTTAACTTTCCTCACAAATACTTTCATTAGTATCGAAATCCTTGAGGTATCCGTCCAAAATATTATGTCAGACTACTTAGAAATCTCTTCTTTAATAGTATGAAAATCCTAGCACATCAATCACGAGCCCTTTTCTTAGTTGACATGATCTTAAATCAGAACTTCTTAAAGTTTAATAATAATTTTTTTATACAAAGAGCCGTAGTCATCGATTTAGTTCATATATGGTCAGTCAATAAGTTTTGAAAGCGACACCTATGGAGCATCAATTGAGCCAAATATTGAAGACCATTTTGAAGCTTCATCTGTCATATGAACATACCCTAAATTTCAAGTCGATCTGTCAAGTCACTCATTGTTTATCGTGTCGTACAGTGTTAAAATTCATTGTTTTGGAAAGTTTATCGGCAACTGAAATCCATGCAAAGTTAGTGAAAGTGTTAAAGAAGTATGCTTCTTCATTTCCACCTGTTCATAGATGGACTCTAGAGTTTAAACATGGTCGTACAAGCGTCAATGATGATCCACGTTCAGGAAGTCCAACTACTGAAGAAACTGTTGTGCAAGTACAAGATATGGTAATGGAAGATCATCGATTAACTATGGACGATTTAGCTGAGGCTATAGGCAACTCACATGGAACAGTGCATGAGGTCTTAACTAATGTTTTGGGTATGAGAAAGTTATTCACAAGATGGGTGCCATATTTGCTAACATCGGAACAAAAACGCACTCGCGACAAACTATTTAAACAACATTTGGCTCGTTACACAAAGAATAAAACTAATTTTGTGTATCGATTTGTAACTATAGACGTGAGTTGAGTCTACCAGTATAATCTTGAACTGCGACAAACAAACCGCTCAGTGGACCGAGCCCAGTTGTTCAGCTCCAAAGCATCCTAAGTGGTTAAAATCGTTCAAGAAAATTATGGCATCAGTTTTCTGGGATGCCCTTAAAACACTCCCAGGAGAGTATTATTGCAACCTCTTGGATCAGCTGGATGAAAAATTCGTGAGTTTGCAGAAGAAAAAAAATCGTCTTTCATCATGACAACGCACCAGATCAAAGAGGTGCTTTGGCAACGGCAAAACTGGTCGGATTAAATTACGAATTGTTAGAACATCCACCCTATTGGCCAGATCTGGCTCCGTCTGACTTCCATCTGTTCCTAAACCTCAAAAGATTTCTACGTGGGAAGCGTTTTTTTAACAAATGATGAGGTAATAGCATCCCTAGCTGGGTATTTTGAAGGTCTTCCGGAAAACCACTTTAGCGATGGTGTAAATGAATTGAAAAATCGCTGGAGAAACTGTACTGAGCTTAACGGAGATTATACTGAAGAATAAATGTATTTTGACTCACTAATTCATCTTGTTTCATTTCCACTTCCTCCGCAGTCCTCTTTTCAATAAAACACAATGTATTTACTTTCCTTGTTGAAGGAAAGTAGTATATTCGTGAAAAAATCGCTGCGGCTTTTCGCTTTTTTTCACGTTTTAGGGTCAGTCAGTCATCTTAGTCGATCTGTCGGGCTATTGGCACGATTACTCTCGAACGAAATGCGATATCAATTTTAAACTTGCAATATATATATATATATATATATATATATATATATATATATATATATATATATATATATATATATATATATATATATATATATATATATATATATATATATATATATATATATATATATATATATATATATATATATATATATATATATATATATAATATAAATATATATATATATATATATATATATATATATATATATATATATATATATATATATATATATATATATATATATATATATATATGGGAGGTACAGTATTAATAGTAGTTGCAGAAGACTTTTAGTGTTTTTGGTTTATGTAATTTATATGTATATAAATAGAATATTATTTATAGTAAACTATATAACGGACTACTGGGAAAGGGTGGGGGTTCAGAAGGGTTGCTACATATATATCGTGCTGTATGTCTTCTTCAGGGTTCTTGTAGTACAGCAATATGGAAATTAAGCTGTCTGTTATTACTATGAATTTTAATAAGGTAAGAAGGTGAAAGAGATGAGAAAATCTTGTGTAGTTTTAATAGTATTATGAGAATTTTGAATAATTGATATAAAATAATTTTTCTATAGTGAAATATTTATGAAGTGAAAGGAATAAGGTAGAGGGCTAAAAGGGTGATTTCATGTATGCCGTTCTATTTTATTGTTCTTGTTTTATACTATTTTCTATTTAAATAGAAATAGTAAATATAAGGGATTGAAATCTAATTACACAATAACCTAAAAAAAATTAGTTAAATATAGAACAAGGTTTTAAAATATAAGTTATATGTTAAGTTGGCAGAAATGTACTCATGGAACATCAGGTAACGGAAAATATTGTATTCGTGAAAAATTTTTCTTTTCTTCAGCTTTTAGGGCTTCTAGATTACAAGAGACACTTTTTAACTTTCTAGTAAATAATATAAAATATCATAAAAATAATAATGCAGCCACACATTTATTTATAATTTTTTACCTGTTTTGTATATATTTAAATTTTATGCTTTCACGTAGACACGTATTTCGTTGGTGGAAAGTATATATTTTCTTCGCTCTGATTTTAAAAGAGAGAATTGTGTGTTTTAATTAATAAGTACTTTTGGTTCCCTTGCTAAAAAAAGTTTGTCGATCTGTTGGCACGATATCTGTCAAGCAAAATGAAATATTAATTTTAAATTTGGTATGTATATAATACCTAATTAAAGAATAAAGGCTATAGTTTTAAAGAGGTATTGCTTAACGTGGAGAATGATAAAAGGGGTGACGTCCGATAAATTTTGTATGGTTTTGAGATTGTAATTTTTCCTAGCCTTTTGTTGAGACAAAATTACTAAACAAATATATACAATACAGATGTATATTTATACTAAAACATAAAAGATGCAAATGGATGGGGGAGGAGATTAGAGGGGATATTTTCTATATAGAGCAGTGTAGGTCCTATGTCCTGTAAACTTTGTGAGGTTTTTGAAATCAAAGAAATAAAAAATACGATTAATTTATTGGCTAATTTTAATTTTAAGCTAAGAAGGGCGCGAAAGAGGTCGTGGTTGTTAAATATTGTATAGCATCAAGAGTATTTTAAAAGTTTTTCCAGGTTGGTTGATGGGATTCAGATCTAACTATCAAGTAACCTAGAAAAATATTAAATTATTGTACTTATCGTATTTGTGAAAATGTTACTATGTTATATAAAATCAAAGCTTATGTGGAATTACCTACAATTCTACGTTTACTAATCATATTTTTAATAGTAATTATATCTCAGCTACTAAAGAATTCCATATTTGTGATAAATGCATTTCTATTAATTTATTAGAAATTCTTAAATAACATTACTCGAATTGTAACAATGGACAAATTAATTTGAGTTGCCTCTCTTTTTTCAGTTCTTTTAATTTTTCAGTTTAAACTTGAATTTTCTTTTTCACCAGTTTTGATAATTCTGTAAATTTAATTCATTTAATTTCGTTATACTAAAATATATGGTACCTTATATTAATTTTATTTTGACATCTTTCTAACTTTCACTTTAAAAGATATATGGTCTATTGTGATAGTAAACTTTTACAGGTTACTGAATTATTAGATTTAATTCGTATGGATCCCTCTCGATTGAATAAATGATGCTGATGTCACGTTTTTCATCCTCCGGGCTTTTTCAGGGCTTGTTGCGAAAAGTGACTTCTTCAGAATATAGTATATTCTGACTTACTTCTATAAACAAGCTTTGAAGGAGCCAGAAAGATGATTGGCGAAACATCAGTATCGCCTATTCATTCGACATAGTAGAAAACAAGAAGAATTATACCTATAGATATCTAGTCAATTAATTCTTATAATCGCCTATCTTGAAATTTTTCTGATAATTATTTTGATACTTTTTAGGGCTATTACTTTGTTACTTTTTGTAATTTTACACTTTACAACAGGTCACGTACATAAACGTTTGCTGTGGTTGTGGTGTCTCATGTCTTAGGCAGTCGTATTTGTTTTAACTCACTTTTGTTTTAAAATTCCAAATTATACACATTGGAAGAATATTATCTACATATCCAAATTTCTTTTAAATTAAATTTTTTTGTCTAATTTCTTAGTACTCGTATTTTAATATATTTGACACCTTCATTTTTCTTCTTTTCCGAATTTAATTATTATTTGCTCTGAGCATATATGGCCATTGATTGATGTTAAACCTACAATTTAGCGAACGTTGTCTTTTTCAATTATAACCTGTCTTGCTAAAAATGATCTCTCATATTTTCAAAATGTGTCTATAAAATCTGTTCATTTTTATTTAAGTGGGTAGAGAACCCAGTATGAATTCATTCCTTTTAAGTCATTTTGTTTTATTAAAATCACTTCAGTAATATTTAAAATTTAAATTTACTATATTAATTTTCGTACTTAAAATTCAATTATATTTTATGTTTAGCCATGCCAAATTTATGTTCCGAATATTTTTACGAAATTCTAATTCAAAAACCTTTTTTCGTGAAAAAAGAAAGGTAGCCCTGTTGGCCACATATTTTTTGTTTTTGCATAGTAAAGCAGAGAAGGGCCGACACATCTTTTCTCAAATTTACATTTTTTTATTTTTGAAGGATATATGGTTAGTATCTATATATAAATGTAAACGAAACAGGGAACAGGAAATTTTTATGAAAAATACTTTGACGAAATTGAGGTCATTGTTCCGTATGTGTTTCTTTCTCGTTAGAGTAAACATAATACGATATAGTTTTGGGTTGGCTGATAATATATTAAATTGCTGAAAAACATTTTTTGTCCTGTATAGGCCGAAAAGAATTAAAAAAAAAAAATTTAGTCTACATTTTTCTGCTTTCTTTATTCATCTTTTTCTTAGTGTGCCTTATCTTCTAAGGACGTTGATGATCACATTTGCCCATTTGATTTTATCTATTGCCGCTCTAAACAGCTCAGTAGATGTCATGTTTGTCCACTATCGTAAGTTTTTCAACCAGGAGTTGTGGCGCCTTCCTAGTCTTCGCCTACCGATTATTTTTCCTTCAATTATAAGTTGTAGGAGCTTATATTTTTGGCTTTTCATAATATGACCAAAGTAAGTCTTTTTTCATTCTTTAACAGCTGGAATCAACTCTCCTTGTTTTTACATCCGATCAAGTATTTCCATGTTTGTGGTGCGCGCTGTCCAAGGAACATGCAGCATTCGGCGATAGCACTACATCTCGAATGACTCCATTCTTTGTTGTGTTGTCTCTGTGATTGTTGCAGCTTCTATACCGTATAACATGTCCGAGAACACGTAGCATCTTAGCACTCTTGTTCTTGCTTTTAAGTTTAGTTGAAAGTTACAGAGTATGCTGAGCATTTTATTGAAGAAGCTTCGTGCTTTTTCATTTCTTGAGCGTATTTCCATAGAATGGTACCAATCTTCACTAATTGCGCTTCCTAAGTACGTTATTTTTGTTACCCTTTCAAGAGTTTGTCGATGTACTTTAATATTTATGTTTGTATTAGGATTCTTACTGACCACCATTGTTTCTGTTTTGTTCGTATTCAGCTTCATTCCATATTCCTCACATGCATCAACAATTCCATTCATGAGTCTTTGCAGGCCTTCTTCATTGTCCGCTAAAATGACAGTATGATCAGCGTGGCGGAGATTATTTATACACACAGCATTAATTGTAATTCCATCTTTTTTATCAGAAAGTGCTTTTCTCCAAATAGACATTAAATAACAGGGCTGACAAAATACAACACTGACATACGCCTTTCTTTATTTTTATTTCTTTGGACATGCGATTCTCAACTTTTATTTTGTCAGTCTGGTTCCAGTATAAACTTGAAATTATCTGTCATCAATGTTACACGATTGTAGTATTTTCATCATTTTCTCATGATTGACCACCATCAAAGGCTTTTTGGAAATCTATAAAGCACAAATAAACATCAGATTTGACATCCCTATATCTCTCAGTCAGAACGCGGATGGTGAATAGTGCGTCCCTCGCTCCTAGTCCGTTCCCTAAGCCGAACTGTGTTTGTCCAGTATGTTCATCTAGTTTTTGTATACTCTTTGGTGGATTATTTTAAGGAAGACTTTCAAGATTTGGTTCACTAGACTTATATTCCGGTATTCCTCGCACTTTCTAGGTATAACAAACTGATGTCAACCCATCATGAGGTATATCACCTGTGTTGTATACGCTATTGAAGAGGTCCTGTATAATGGATATATGTTTTTCGAGAAATACTTTAATGATTTCTGTAGGTATATTACCTCCTGCCTTTTTGTTTTTAAGCTGATTTGCTCCTGTTAATATTTAGTATGGGGGGGCCCGTTGTATTAAGCTTATTTGTATTATGTTGTCTAGTTGTGTTACTATACATTTCCGCTATATATTCTTCCCATCTATCTATTCTTGTATGTTCAGTAGTAGTTTACTTTCTTTATCCTCTATTACTTGTGGTTGCCTTTGTAGCCTTAGTTCAGCAGCTTCTTTGATTTTCTTGTATAAATCAATTGTGTCGCATTTCTTTTCTAATGCTTCTATTTCTGTGCATTGTTCATTTAGTCACATGTCTTTAGCCTCCTTTATATTTCTTTTTATTAGGTTGTGCGTTTCTTTGTATTTTACATTATGGTTGTTCTTATACTTTCTTCTTATTTCCATCATATCCACTACTTCCTCCGTCATCCATAATTATTTCTCTTTGGTTGTATTTTGTTTCAGGTACTTTCTCATTACTTCCTTCAGTATTTCTCTGTTGTGGTGCCATTTTTCTTCTGGTCTTCTATCAATCTCCTCATGAATCTTCTTCTTTAAGACTTTTTCTTTGAGTTTGTCGATGTTAATATTTGTTGTTGTTTTTTCATGTTTTAACTTTTTTAGTCTAATCTTGAGAGTTGTAAGCAGCAAATCATGGTCTGTAGATACAACTGCTCCAGGATATGTTTGGCAGATCGGACTATATTTCGTTGTCTTAATGGTTATATAGTCTATTTGATTTTGAATGATTTTGTTATCTTTTCCATCTGCAGGGGCGGTATATGACGGTCGGGGAGGTAATTTAAAATAAGTGTTCATAATACAGAGGTGTTTTTCTCTGCAGAACTGGATCAGTCTCTGACCTCTATCATTACGTTTACCTAAGCCATAATTCCCCACAATATCCTCTTTTTTTTCATCTCCTACTTTGGCACTTAAATCCCCCATTATTAGGTTTATCTCATTTTTCTTAGTGTGTTGTAGAGTCTTATTTAAATCATCATAAAATATTTAGATTTCTTCATCAATACTTTGTGATGTTGGGGCGTAGACTTGTATGATCTTAAATTTGTGGGGTTTGCAATTTATTTGAATCAAGACTATTCTGTCTGAAATCGATAAAAATCCTTCCACTATTCTTGCCACCTCTTCTGAGACCACTATTGCGACTCCGTTTTTATTTTTAGTGATTGCATCTCCCGAGTAGTAAACGGTGTAGTTCTCAATCCTGTAGGTGCCCGTGTTTGGCCATCTCACCTCACTACATCTCAATATATCGATATTGAGTCTTTTCATCTCTCCTATCATATTTGTAGCTTTTCTCGATTTAAGCAAACTTCTGACATTCTAAGTTCCTATTTTTCTTTTTGATTTCCACCGGGGGATTCTTCGCACCCTCTCCTCACTTAAGGACTACCCGGGACTGAAGGCCTTTTCTTCTATCTCTGTCGGCATTGTAATTTCCTGAGAAAAAATAATATAGTGGTTTTGCGTTGCCTTCTACACGGTTGTACAATGCCGCTTCAGTGACTCTCGCCACGCCATTTGCTATTTGCTTCACAACAATTCCAGTCCCCTTGACTTCTGCTTGTGGGCAGTTTGGAACAACCAGCTGCCGTTGTTCAGGGTTAAGGATGTGTAGATATGAAAATAATAGGAAGGTGGGATAAGAGAAGAGGGCCTGATTTCTTCTTGGAATGGGTGGGAATGGAAGAGAATTAGTAGTAGCGCAGGACAGGGCCGCTAAGTCCTGTAGTAGCCTGTCTCCTACCGGTGTTGCAGAAGCGTGCTACTCACTACCCATTCTTCATACAATATTGCAGATGTTTGCACTTAAATCATAATTCATGTTGTTATTGGTTGGTGTATTTTCTAAACTATTATTAAATCATTAATATTTACATGGATTTAAAAAGAATAGGATATTTCCACGTCTTAAAAATTAATCAAACGACGACTTTCTAAACAAGGGTTCATATTAAAGTTGTTGAAGACTACGTTAACTATTTAGCTGGAATAACAATTTTTTAGGTAGGGTCAAAGACAATCTGTGGCGTAAAAAAGAAGAAAGGGGGTAGCGGTCATATTCCTCCTACACTTAGGGATGTAGAAAAGAAAGCCCCATAGAAACGGTGTTTTTTATTAGGGGTTCTTTTTGTGAAACATGGGGTATAAGTGTTGCAGGGAAAGGTTTTGTTGTCTCTTGTTCAAAGATTTTTAAGAAGATTGTAAGTTTAACTGTATAAAAAGTGTCCTTTTTGTGAAAATTTACCCCTTCCCCACACATATGGTAAATTTAAAAACTGTACCTTATAGATTTAGAATATAGTAAAAAATTATCGTTATATTCAGAATATAAAGTGTATTTATGTTTTACAATCAAAAAGTTATTTATCTCAGAGATGAAACAGAACGAATTTGCAACCTTCCTTAGGCTTGCCCAAAAAAATTAATAGGATTTATATTACGTAACGCTCAGGCAGAGTTTATTTTAATCTCAATTAAATTAATTTTGGTATATCATCAAAAAATATATATTTTCTAATAAATGAGGATTATTATAGCAAAGCAAGCAATTATTGTTAAAATAGCACGGAAAAAATAGCTCTCGTATTTTAGTATAATCTGTACTAAGAGAGAGAGTTGAGGAACTTTTAAAAAATCATATTCTCGTTCCTATCCAATTTGTAAAAGCTGTGGGTTGGCTATCTCGATTGTTCATTGACAGTGGCTCACTTTAACGGTAAACATGAAACTACAGAATTTGGCAGTATCCGCTACTAAGAGTTAGTTGTAGTTGAACAAGAGATATAAATCTGATTAATTTGAACCATATTCTGGAGGCAGTGAGTGTGGTTCCGAAACACTAGATGAAAAGAGAGCGTCAGGCAAACGGCCAAAGAAGAGGTGTTTTCATGGTAGCATTTTAAATTAGTCTGCGAATAACGAGATTTATTTTTGTGTTAATGTAGACCTAAATGATGGTTTATACTTTAAAACGTTGCTTTATTATTTTGTGCGATCTTTTACGTCGTCCTGCCATTACAGAGTACTTTTCTCATTTACGGAAAGCATGGTTTAAGACGAACTGGTTATCATCATAGAATCTTTCCGACTATCGTGGCAGAATCCTCTGAATCATCGGTATGTTATTTTCATATAAGCGGCTTCGTAAGGTAACTTTTTATTTGAGATAATAAGCATATATAACCTTTTATTCAAATTTTCGACATTAGCAAACATACTAACTAAAAGAGGATGTACTTAATATTAATAAATGTAAATGATAGCTATTTCTCCAAAAAAAGCGAATAGAATAAATATTTAGAAGCTTTTAAAATGATATATCACTCTACATTTTATGGTATAAAAATAATATTTGGATACGAAATTAATATTTTTGGGACGCAAGTGAAATATTATGTTGGGTCTCCCACACTGAGTTTTATGAAAATTTATTATATTAAAAAAAAGATAGTTATAAATTGCTGTTTATTACCAATGGAGAATTTTTAACGGTTACTTGCACAGAAAACCAGATTCACTAAAGAGGTTTAATATTTAAACTCAGATATTAAATCTAAGACGTGTGATTAATGACGTGTGTTGTCTTTTGATGTTATTTCTATTTTACCTAGTTGACTAGGTTCTAAGAATCTCCTACAGCAGAATTCATTAAAAAGGTTTAACGTAAGAACTGGTCTAATTTAGAAAAAAGGGAATTATTTTGACAAATAAAATAGTGTGCCAACTAAAATAATATATCTTGCAATTTAAATGATAGAATGAGGCCGTAAACAATAAACACCTGACCAGATGGATTTTCTATTGTCATTCCATAAAATCTTCTTAGTGAGCCTGATTATTACTACCTTATCCACTAAAAATGCATAAGTTTATAACTGGTCTAATTTGAGAATTAGAAGATTAAAATGATAAGAGCTCCAGCAAGTTAACTAAACTTAGGAATATGTATGGTACAAGAAAATATTTATGATAAAAATAAGAAATTTGGTTAAAGTACTAAAGTCTATTACGTTTCCTATCTGTTTAATGATTTCAACAATAGGAATCTATTCTATTTTTGTAAATAAATGTTTATTTGGTGGTTATAATGGTTACATTATAGAATATGGAGTATCAGAAACGAAAGTTAATTATGCAATCAGAAGCTTTAATAACTAGATAGGATTTAAGTTTTAGAACTTTTAAGTGAATTTGTGTGTAAAAATATACTCATAAGAGGCCTAAACGTATAATAAGTTGAGACAAGGTTTTTGCTTACACTGCAAGTTTTCAAGAGTTAATTTATGTATATATATATATAAATATATATATATATATATATATATATATATATATATATATATATATATATATATATATATATATATATATGTAAGCTTTTGTTGACAATATTCAAATTTACCATTCCATTAACTATAGCTATGAATAATGAAGAGTTTATAATTATTTCCAAAACTATAAATGATAATTCTTTAAAAACGAATGAAAGTGCAACTAATTTATTTTAAGAGGTCACAAAATATTACCCGCGAAAATAAAAATCATTCATATTTTAAAGTTACTTTTATTAGGTATTTTAAAATACTAAAACACGATTTAGATCTTGTTATAATTTGTGAGCAATATTTAAATTTTGGTGAATAAGTAAAATATATATTAGAAAATGCATGTGTTAAGTTAGAAATTTTACCTAATTTTAAAGATTTATTACATACCCGAGTAGAATCTAAAAACGCTAATTATACTATTTTATGTGGACTATATTACCGTGATATTATTAACCACAAAACATAAGTCGTAATAACAAAAAGAGACTGCGAATGGTACAAAATAATTTAATCAAGTCTTTAACTGCGCCAGGGGTCAAGAAATACAATCATATATCACCAATATTTTATCAATATAACTTGGACAATCTAGAATATAACTGCAACACGAAAAATAACTTACAGGAACTGTCTTAGTATAATAAGTATTTTTTTTATCATCTTGGCAATTTCGTGTGGAACTGGACTGGTTTTATAAATTTGTAAAAAAAATATGGTTCAGTTAGGCCGATCTTTCCGATATTATTAATTATTTATAAAATATTGACGCAAAATATTCCTTTTGTATACTAAAAAAATGTATTAGAAAAATAGTAATTTTTGGAATACATTTCTGGAAAGATGATTTTAAAATTTATATTGCTGAACATAATACATATGACATAACTGATAACATAAAGTTACTATCAAAGGTCAAAATTAGCAGTTTTAGCTAGCAAAATGAAATTTGGCATAGTGATATATTTAAGTAATCCGAATATTCTAGATAAAAAAATAGCTGATAATTACTTGGAGTTTTTCAGAACTCATAATTTTGATTTTAAATTGAATGTCCTTCATATTGTTGAATTTTAAATTCTATGAATAAATCTACTATAACTCTCATGTAGTGTTGCCTCTTTATAATTGACAATAATTTGTGGGATAATAACATAAAGATATATAACGATAACTGCTTCTAAGTCTATTTTTACATCGTATGTATTATTATTTCTTTTACTTCCAGTTTGCCTTATAATAACATAATTAAATTTTTTTTAATGTTATTGTCAATTTTCGCGGATCCAATATTCTCGGGACTTTGAAAAGTTGCCCCATCAGTCGGCGGTATTACTAGTCTCTTTTCTAACTGTAAACACATCAACTTTCTGAACTCTGACTGCCCTTATTACTATTTATAATAAAAAAAATCTATTATTTTAAAAATATTAATTTTGATGTTCAGGGAATATTACTTATTACATTGTTTTGTTCTTGGCAAAATTATGGCAAACAATCTTTCCGATTAAGAACCATGATACGAAGGGTATTTGTCTTTTAATTCTAAATGAAGATATATTTAGTCCAAATTAGTCTTCTAAATTTAACTATTATAAACACATCATATTCTAATTCGAGTGACTAGTAAAATTTGAAAATAGCTCCTGAGATTTTAAGATTTTTTGTATTATAGGGCATATTGAATGTCACTATGTTTTCTTAAACAATTATTTGAAAAACTTGCCTGTTATCACGCATAAAACAAAAATAATTCGAATTAAAAATTAGCAGAAGTCTGACTAAATAGAGGTTACACAAGAACACCAAGTGTTAAAATATTTATGTTATTGAAAGGTATTTACTTTTTTTTCCAAATTTTATTAAATATTTTAACGCTGTAACGATTTAATGGATTTAGGCGTAAATATGGGCACTTGTTTACTGTAATACATCAACCGCTTTTAACGACGGCTTGTTATTAGTACTTCAGAATTTCGTTCTATTGATTCTTACATATCTAACGCGATTCTTAATTCGCCTGAATAAATCTGAGCAAACTTCAAGTATGAAGTTAATGAGATATAGTTAATCGGATGTTGCAAAAGCATTTTTTTAATATACATATTTTAACGTCATATTTGAAACTTAACTATCCTTAAAATAAAACAGATTGTTTTATTTTTAAAAACAAATTTTGAAGTATCTATATAATTTCATTTTACATTTCAAGAAGTTTTTGCGTATAGGTCAGTATTTCTTCAATAAAAAATATATCAAGCATTTCGGAAAGTATCCTCATTGTGTGTGCACGTTATTGAAATATTTTTAAATGTATAAGGGCGGCTTCAAAATTAATTGGATTTACTTGATTTAGGCGTAAATATGGGCACTTGTTTACTGTAATATATCAACCGCTTTTAACGACGGCTTGTTATTAGTACCTTAGAATTTCGTTCTATTGATTCTTACATATCTAACGCGATTCTTAATTCGACTGAATAAATCTGAGCAAACTTCAAATATGAAGTTAATGAGATATAATTAATCGGATGTTGCAAAAGCATTTTTTAAATATACGTATTTTAACGTCATATCTGAAACTTAACGATCCTTAAAATAAAACAGATTGTTTTATTTTTAAATACGAATTTTGAAGTATCTATATAATTTCATTTTACTTTTCAAGAAGGTGATCATTTTTTCAATAAAAAATATATCAAGCATCTCGGAAAGTATCTAGTTATTGTAAAACAGCTGAAAATAGACAGAAGTCCATAATTTCAGCAGTTTTCTAGCTGTTTCCTTGCTCGTCAAATCCATCCTGAGACGCGTTTCGCCGTATCACCGCTCGTCAGTCAGGCTAGGATTGACAAACAAGAGAACGGAATCTACTGGTACTTATCCCAGAAGTTACGGAATACGATGGTAGGATACAACGAATTGTATTAAGTACCCATAGCTATTACTCCATCGAAAGCTGACACAGTAGCTTTCGAGCCGACAGAGTGGTTGACACGGTCAACGCGTCTCAGGATAGATTTGACGAGTAAGAGAACAGCTAGTAAACTGCTGAAATTATGGACTTCTGTCTATTTTCAGTTGCTTTACAATAACTATATATATTCTGAGGAGGATCCCTCGAAAAGAGCTACCTGCTTTTAAGCGTTGACCGTGTCAACCACTCTGTCGGCTCGAAAGCTACTGTGTCAGCTTTCGATGGAGTAAATAGGTATGTGTACTTAATACAATTCGTTGTATCCTACCATCGTATTCGGAAAGTATCCTCATTGTGTATGCACGTTATTGAAATATTTTTAAATGTATAAGGGCGGCTTCAAAATTATGACATCCCGTACTAAAGAAAGGGTTTATATATCTGTCTGCTTACAGGACTCTACCGAGTTAAGATTTCGATAATGGACAGCTTCTAAGCATAACAATTTATAATTAAACATATCACCTATGATTTAAAATATCCTGTTACAAGGCATGGATTATGTGTTCCTTTAATGTGGTAAAGCCAAATTCAACCAAGCCAAGCCAATTGAATGTTTGCGAGAATACACTTTACCGATTTTTTGAAAATAATAAGTCTTGGTCGACCTCTTCCTTGTTTGAGCTGACAAAAAACTTTGTTGTCTGGAGTTGATCTAAAAAGAGTATTTTGTTACATTCGGGTAATTTCTAAAAGTTATTCTTCACGCTTTTAAAATTTTTAAAATAGCGTAAAATCAGCTTTTTCAAAAAAGTTTAGTACTTATTATGAAATAGCAAATGTTGAATATAACATTATTTTTTTTATTAGAATATGACTCATAATATTGAAACAAATGCACCAATAAAAATATCAAGTAATTACTCTTACAGAGGCTCAATTATATTTAGTTAGTGAAAAATTAATTAGCGAATTAAAAAAAATTCTCCATATTTTGAGATAGAGGAAAATTTCCCGATGATTCTGATTTCAGTCAATCTCGATTTATCATGAATATAATGAATAATTTTAAAAACCATCTTATAATAGATTTACAGATTGAACAAAAATTAGGGAAACAAATAAAATCAAACTGATTTTTAGATTAACTAAATAAATTAATTTTCCAATCACTGATATTTAGATTAAATAATGTGTGTGCTACACAAAAATTGTTTAAAATTTCCATAGAATATTCCAACCCAAGAAATACACAGGATATTATATATAGAATAACAAAATATGCTATGTTTGTGATGACATCGGAAGCGATTGACAGTTGTTAGTGTTCCGTACGGAATACTTATAAGATCACACAATTGATGGCCTCATGAGAAAGTTAAATTTTGAATTAATGGGTTAGTTCTGGGGGGTGAAATCGGAAGTGAAAAAAAATTTTTTTTACCAGGTCATCGAGTGAGATGTCAAGTGAAAGCTTGTAGAAAGACGAGTTCAAAAATATATATAATGAAATACTTGCACACAATTCCCTTTATATTAATGTTAAAAAAGTGCGAAAAATCGCTGTCCCTCCTCTTATCTCGAAAAGTATTTATCAACAACTTTTGAAAAAATTCTGGAACATTTTCTACAGGATGTAGATTGAACGAAAATGATAACGGGTGCATTAACTTTAATAAAATTTATCTGGTATATAAAAAAAACAAAAAATTTTAAGTCATCAGTTTTCACTAAAGATCGGAAGAAAACTTTGTTGAAAACTCATTTGGGATGTTTTTGTGAAGTCGCTGATCATTTTATACTTCCGTAACAAAAATTTTTATTTTAAAAGCCATCAATGTAAGGAACACTAATTGCGCAAGTTCAACTTGCACTTGACCGGTTATTTTTCTATTTAGATTGTGCAACTTGTTTAACTGTACTAGAATACCAAATTTCATTAATCGTTCTAAGCCTCCTTGATTATGGCAAGATTGAAAGTTAAGTTAACAATACTAAAAATACACTGCAAACAATACAATAATTATAAACTAAAAATACAATAAGCCCCTGGACAAGTATATACCTAATGCAATCAGGATAAAGTTTAAGATAAATAACAGAACAAATATAAATATGTTGATGATAGTCGTTGATCGGCGGGAGGCTTCTATAAATATACCCATATATTGTGTTGATCTTGTTTCGAATTGAGATTTTTAAACAAACTCCGGATGGGTTGGTGTCAACTTTCTATTTTTAAATAAACGGCTACAGGTATGATAGGAGTGAAAATTAACACAATTTCAGTTACACCCTTAGCGGCGTCATCTGATAAAATATTCTTAATGCAGATAGTACTATAGTCCGATCAATGATTCTTTGCATGCACGTCATAAATGTCTGAACATAGTGTAAACATCCGTCTGTATTATTCTTCTTGTCAACATGTTAAGTATATTTAAAAGCTTAAAAACGTAGGTCTTCTGTCATCTGAAGTTATTTACGACATTCGCACTATTATCTGTCTCGGTTATTTGTACAGTTTTTATAATGCCTTATATGTAAATTTGATAAAGCTGTGTTAAGTGTGTATCGTAATTTCATTACAAACATTACACAAACTTCAAATAACTAACATATAATAATTGTAAACTTTTCATAAAGTAAATTTACTCACGAAATAATCTAATAGCAACCTGAAAAATAAAAATAGGTGATATTAGACGTTGGATTTATGCAGAGAAGGTAAATGTCATTCTCAAGTAAGAACTAGGGTGTTTTACACATCATACACATTTAATATATCCGTAGTTTTCGTTAATTACCAAACCGGATGAAAAATTTTAAATTCTAATTTGACTTTTGAAAATGTCATTTAAAACTCAGACCGCCGATACTGAATTGACAGACGATTAAATCGTATGAATATTCCTGATGTCGCGTTGATCACATGACTGCAAATATCCATTGATCAGACTTTACCCTTATAGCTTTGTTGTAATTCCATCCAAATGTCTTTTTATTTCCTGATACAATTAATTGTCATTATTTCAAAGTTGGATAATTTATGTTTATCATATCTTTAGTTAAACTAATCTTATACTAGTGAACAATTTGTTCAACAATTACTTTATTGTTGAATGCGCAAGAGGATGTATAATGTAAAATAATATTTACTATATCTAGCTATATTCTATACGATGCCAGCTTTTGTAATTTCCTTAAAGGCAAACATAATATCTACATGACGTGCCCCGCTAATTTTCACTAACACTGGAAATTAATTAGGTTTATTAACAGGCATAGTTAAAGGAATTTCAGACAACTTTAGTATTTTTCATTACGAACGCATATTTTTATAATAAATGGCGTTTTTAATTTAAATTGGTGTTTAGTTTTATTAAAGACGCATTTCTCATTTAGTACTTTTGCATCTTTTATAGTTTCCAAGACCAGAATATTCGCACCATCAAAATGATATATCATGTAGCCATGTAAGAAATACTTTTAATTTTCATATTATGGGTCTTATTTTCAATACTTTACAAAATATGCTTACTTATTTGCTAATTAGAGTTCAAGACAAGGTAAGGTGTTAACAAATTCCTAATTAATTAAATAGAATTAATGCACAAAATCTATAGGGCCCTATTCTCTACTCAGTGGTATGCTCGATCTTAATATAATATAGTTACACTGGTTTACATGCAGGATATAAGCTAAATAAATATACTAACAGTTCTAATTAATAGGTAAATTTGAATAAACGGTTTTAGATAAAAAAAATATAGCCCGAACTATTTAAAAACAGAACAGGCTGTGAGCTAAAATCGACCTTAGTATTGAATTTAGAATTGCACTTTCCAGCATTTTTTACCATATTAATAACTAAAAGTTTGTCTGAAATATATCTATTAAAAATAAAAGTAACTTATTTCTAATTAGGAACAAAACAATTGGTAAAAACTTTATTTTTCTTCGTTTATATAATACATACAATATAATTTATTGCAACTGTATACATCTATGAGCTATCATACCATAAACAAAATTTAAATATCATTGATGATTTTTTATTTTGGAGTGTAATTTAAGGTGAACTAAATATCTGCATATTATACGCTCTATTTCTTTGCCTAAGGCGTTTTGGTTTAGGATTATCTCTACACTCTAGATATTTATCGATAAACCAGGTTGACTGTTCTCCACGTTTATCGCCCTCTATTTTAATCTCTTTAAGGCATTGGCAGTTGTAAGGATTATGTATAAAATTTTCCAAACTATTATTTTAATAGTAGTATGCAAATCACCATATATGCATTTTATATTGTTAAAGCTAATTTTGAGTTCATTTATATTTATTGATAATGTTTCGTTCCATGTATCCAGCAAATTATGATCCAAATATAATTTTCGTATTACTGTAGTACCCATAGCTACAAAAAGCATTAGTGTTATAATTTGTATTAGGAAGATTCTATAGTTTAAAAAGTAGTTAAGATATATATATATATATATATATATATATATATATATATATATATATATATATATATATATACGAATATATATATATATATATATATATATATATATATATATATATATATATAATATATATATATATATATATATATATATATATATATATATATATATATATATATATATATATATAGGGTGTCCCAGTACTGTCAAAGTTATACTTTTATTATAGTTTTTCTTAAGTAGCTTTCTTAATAGTTGTAAATTCGGTGCTAAGGGATTTTCTAAGACAAGAAATCGAAATCAGCTGACAGTTTTGTTGTAAATTATAGGAGACGCCACTTATTGCACTGTGTATAAGCTTAAATTGTCATAACTTTTTTATACCACTCTATATGATATTTTTAATTAAATACTCGTATTTTTTTGCCTTCTCCTGTCTAAAAAAGCTTTCTTGGTAAATGTTGCTCCGAGCAACAGTTTCTGAGATAAAGGGATGTTTGTTTTCAATTTTTAATTCCATTCACACTTCATCTAAGCTTAAGACAGGTCCAAAAGACTAGTCTTTAAAATTTGGAGCATGCTTAAAGGCAAACAGGCTAACAACAATAATAAATTTAAAGACCAACGGAACAACAACAGTAAGAATGTAAAAACCAACTGACTAAGGGCATAAAAAGATTACCTACAAATTGAGAAATTTGTAATCAATAAATAAACTCACTATCTTAGAAAACTATTGCTCCGATCAACATTTACCAAGAGAGCCTTTTTAGTCAGAAGAAGGTGGAAAATACGAATATTTAATTAATAATATCATACTGGGGGTATAAAACAGTTACGACAATTTAAAATTATACACAGTGTGTCCCTTACAATTTACAACAAAACTGTGATCTGATTTCGAGTTCTCATCTCAGAAAACCCCTTAACACCGAATCGTGTACAAATAGTACAATTATTAAGAAAGCAACTTGAGAAAAACTAAAATAAAAGTTTAGCTTTGATACCCTGTGTCTCAAGAATTACGAATTTTTGGACTAAGGTGAATTGGGTTAAATGGTCATATTTTCATCCCAGAAATCCACAACCTGTATATTGTATATATAAATATATATATATATATATATATATATATATATATATATATATATATATATATATATATATATATATATATATATATATGTATATATATATATATATATATATATATATATATATATATATATATATATATATATATATATATATATATATATATATATATAGGCCGTATCACACTATTTAAAATTATTTGTCAATACGTACAGAAGTAAAAAACAATAAAATATTTGCAATGAACTAGCCGGTTTTCCTTTAATATTGATTTTTATTACATACGGAATATTTATAAGATCACTTCGGTGTCCGTCTGTCTGTCACACCAGACTTTCTTCGAAACTATTTGACATAGAAAGATCAAATTTGGCACTTATATGGAAATTGATGGCCTCATCAGAGCCATGTAGTTTTGAAAGTTAAATTTTGACATAAGGGTTAGTTTTAGAGGGTGAAATCAAAAGTGAAAAAAAAAAATTACTAGGTCATCAAGTGGGTGTCAAATGAAAGCTTGTAAAAACACGAGTTCAAAAATATATATAATGTAATACTTGCGCCCACTTATCTTTGTATTTTTTTTTTTAAATTGTGAAAAATCGCTGCCCGCCCTTATCTCGAAAAGTACTGATCAAAAAATTGTGAAAAAATTCTGGAATATTCTCTATAGGATGTAGATTGAACGAAAATTATCACGAGTGCATTACCTTTAATAATTTATTTGGTATAAAGAAAAAAACAACAATTCCCAGGTTATCAGTTTTCAATAAAGATTGGAAAAAAACGTTACAAACTCATTTGGGATGTGTTTTGTGAAGTCACTGATCATTTTATACTTATACCGTAAGGAACACTAATTGCGCAAGTCCAACTTGCACCTGACCGGTTGTTTTTATATTTATATGATCGATAACTAGAGCTCAGTAAAATTGTTTATGTCTTTCTTCTCGTTGATTAATCGCATGTTTTCTTTCTTTTTTTTTTTTGGTTAATTTGTTTCTCATATTTTTGTGTCCTTGTAGTTAAAGGTATGTTTGTGTTTTATTTTATATACTGTAAGGGCTGTCTGCTTTTTCTCATACTTGGGACTCTTTGGTTGTTTTTCCAAATATCGAATTGTTTGACAATTATTACAAAATATTTCAAATATGATATTGCCTTTTTTATTCTTAGGTATTTTTATTTTTAATTTAGAATAATTTTCTCCAAGTAATTTTTAACCTTTATGGCATTTGTTAATAAGAGTAAGAAGATAGTTATTATTCGATAATGCATGTAGAGCTTTTTATTGCTGTTTTCTCTGAAATCAGGGCCATCTAACTCATTAGCCCGGTCTATAAGGCCTATAATTATAATATTTTTTGTGTTCTTGAAAATTGAAGTATCTGTCGATCATGTTTGTTTGGTGTACCATTCGGTTTTTAAAACAGGGTTAATATGATAGAGGGTTACATCTAAATAGCTATAGTAAAATTTTTTAAATTTGACTAGTTAATTGTAATTTCTAATATTCCGTACGGAACATTTATGGGATCACTTCGGTGTCTGTCCGTCGGTGTGTCTATTTGACTGTCATGTCCGATTTTTTCCGAAACTATTTGACGAAGAAAGTTAAAATTTGGCTAAAATATAAGAAATGATGGCCTAATCAGAGTCGTGTAGTTTTGAAAGTTAAATTTTGACTTAAGGGGTTAGTTTTGGGGGGTGAAATCGGGAGTGAAAAAATTTCGTCATCGAGTAGGGTGTCAAATGAAAGTTTGTGAAAATACGGGTTCAAAAATATATATGATCTACACTTTTCTTTGTATTATTTTAAAAAAAAAATGGAAAAAACACCCCTATTTTATCTCGGAAAGTATTGATCAAAAAATTTTGAAAATATTCTGGAATAGTCTTCCTAGAGTATAGATTAAGCGAAAATTATCATGAGTAATTAATTTGATAATTTATCTGGTATAAGAGAATACTGAAATATACCGAGAACTAGAGAAACTCGTACAAAATGGTGAAGGTGAATAATTTTCCTTACATTACGTCACGTCGATAAAATAATCTTATTTTGTTTGTAAAATATTAAATATTTAGGTAGTTTTCCACTTTTATTGCTAGATTTTGGATGTAGCTGGATTAACTTATTAGCTAATAGATAGCTAAGATGCTATCACTATTATACAATATTGGCTAAGAAAAAACGTGAAAATACATATGGGAACTTAAGATAGGGGCCTAATTAACTTAGCCTAGGTAAGAATTGTATTTTATTTTAAAGCAATCATGGTACGGGACACTAATTGCGCAAGTCCAACTAGCACTTAACAGGTTCTTCAATATTTATAAGTTTTATGAAAATGGTTATAGAGCTAATATATAGTTTAATAGTGGAAAAAATGTATCTTAAATTAAAAAAAATTATGATGTGCTTATAAAACTGCAATAAAAAATACTTTACCTTCAAATGCAAATGGATGAATATAAGTAATTTTATTAAAGCTGAAGAATAAATTTAGGTCAAAGGGCCTGTCAATCAAGTTTCTAAAGGCCCTTTCAGGAATACTGTTAATGGTGTTGTTTTGAAAATGTAAGGACTTTAGAAGGGGAGTTTTATAAAACCATTTTGCGTCGTAAATGGTAATCAGGTTGTTTATTAAGCAGACTTCCTCAATATTCTGCATATAACTTAAGGCATCTGATTCGATTGTTTTTATTTTGTTAAAGCTCAAATTTATGTGGGTTAGTAGAAGGTCGTTAAATACTCCTAAAATTACAAAATATAATAAAATGTTAAAAATTGCACAATATTCTAGCAGAGACCTATAAGTAACTCTTGTCCAAAAATATGAATTATTTTATTACTCATTGTCTCTAAACCATCGTTTCTCAACTTGCTAAGTGTCGTGACCCCCCTAAATAGTCAAAAAATTAAATAACTTGCAACCCCCTTAATATAATATTTTTATGGTTATCAAAGATTTATTACTAACGTGGTAAAAAATGTTTTACACTTGCCACGAATACGAACAAGCAAGTTCAAACCACAAGATATGTTTGTTCTTGTCTCATGTTACTGCGTGACTGAGCGAGCGGCTCTTTCGTCCCGTGAGCTTTGATAAAACTAGGCCAGGATCGTGCAAGTTATCCCGCTCTGGCTATAAAAACACCGGTTTCTTCTTGCCCTTTTGACGCTGGTCAAATTAATGATTACTACTGTAATATTGCACAAAAGTTATCAACAAAAATTGTTAATCCAGGGGATCCCACAAAATATCTCAGTCATGTCTCAGTATCTGATACTTTTTTTTTTGTCCCCAACTTCCACCATTGAAATAAGTGAGGTTTTAGGGGAAATGAGAAATAAGAATTCCTTTGGCTGGGATGGTGTCTCTCTGAGGGTCCTCCTGGCAATGCCGCAGAGAGCCGTAGGGGCCCTGGCAGATGCAATTAACGGCTCGTTTTCCAGTGGTACCTTTCTGACATGTTTGAAGAGGGCTCTGATTGTGCCATTGCATAAAGGTGGATATTGTAATATCCCTTCGAATTTTAGACCCATTTCTTTACTTCCGACATTGGCGAAAGTGGTGGAGAGGCCTGGTCGGAAAGAGAGTGATTGATTTTTTGAACAAACATGACCTTCTTAGTGCGCAGCAATTCGGATTCCGAGCCTCGAGGAGAAAGGACGATGCAATTTTTAATCCGCTTGAATGACTTTATCTCGAATTGAATTCTGGTGAACATGCCGCGGTGGTGTTTTGTCATTTGACAAAAGCTTTCGATTGTGCTGATCATGGGATCTTGCTGTCAAAGCTGGACATTTACGGGTTCAGGGGGTTAGCTTGGGTTTGGTTTCGGTCGTATGTGTCGAGTCGAGTCCAGGGAGTGACTTTTAAGGGTCAGTGCTCGGAGGGGGTTAGGATCAGTGTGGGTATCCCTCAAGGTTCTGTACTTGGACCACTATTGTTTTTGATCTATGTTAATAAGCTGCCCCGTTTGATAGTGGCTGGCAGATTTACCATCTTTGCTGATGACACCACAATTTTGTGGCACAATAAGGATGTGGAGAGACTTCGGGCTGATGTTCAGGCAGATTTGTCTAAGATGAAGGCTTGGTGTGATGATAACAAACTGTCCTTCAATATAGCCAAGACAAGGATTCTGAGCTTTAGATGCAATATAGAGAATGTTAATAATAATAATGAGATCATCTCTGTAGCTGATAAGAATTCATTTCTCGGTTTAATAATTGACTCATCGCTGCGGTGTGAGGATCACATTGGCTACATCTGCAGCAAAATTTCTTCAGGCTGCTATACCCTTAGGGTTATTGCAAGTAGCCTGGGGCTGGATGTAGCTAGAACCTCTTATTTTTCACTAGTTGAGGCTCATTTGAGGTAAGGGATCTGTTTTCTGGGCTTGCTGCTCTCGAGTTCACTTTAGTTCTGTTTTTGTATTGCAAAAGAGAGCTATTAGGAGCTGGGTTGCGAGAGTCATGTCGACCATTGTTTCCGAGGTTAGGGATTCTTACTCTTTGTGCCCTATTTATCCTGGAAACTGCTATCATGATCTTTAAAAAACATCGTCTTGAGGCAATGCCAGTCAGCCGGCACGGCACTAGGCGAGCGTTCGTCCTGCCATTGCCGGCCCCGAAATCGGAGCTGATCAAATCTGCAATTGTTTATAATGGCAAAAAAATATACAATCGTCTGCCTCTCAAATTGAGATTACTGAATTGCGAGAGGGTCTTTAGACGAAAGACTAGGGCCCTACTTATAAAAAAAAAGCGTACTATGCACTAGAGGAATTCTACAATAATAGTCTGAAAAAAGCATATAACAGTAGTTGAGTGGTTGGCATTTGGGTTGACTTATGTGTAAATTTTATTTCTTTTATTTTGGATTTACTGCATTAACTACTAATCTTGTTCTGTTTTGTTTTTTTTAAATTTTTTTTTCTTTTTTGAATTTGTGTTTGAGTTTATTAATATAATACTAATTTTAGTTAAGCTCGCTTTGTAAACAAATACGTTCTATTTTAGGACAATAAAGCATATTTCTATTTCTAAGTAGAACGATTTCTTCTCTCATATAGTGTTAAATAAATCAATAACAGTGTGGTGTATCTGGCTTAACATCGAATTGAGCAATAATTTGAAAAAAAAAAAAAAAATTAAATGGACAAATTTGTGACAAAACGGAATAACAAAAACCGTCTACATCTGGTGAAACAGTAAAGAAAAAGGCCAGGTTATAAAATACATATTTAAAATATGGATTTATTGAATTGTGTTGTTTGTTATCAAGATCTGTCCACGGAAAGTATGAAGCTTTCAAAATTAATCCAGCATCTGGAAACAAAACACCCGTCTTTACAAATCAAACCATTAGAATTTTTCGAGCATAAATCACTTATTTTAAAAAATCAGCAAATTTCTAGCAATAAATAAAGCCGCAGTGAGACCGCACCACTTCAAGCATCCTATTTAGTAGTATTAAGAGTGGCCAAGGACTCTCTACGGCCCCACACGATTGCGGAAAATCTCTTTTTACCCGCTGCCATTGATATGGTCAATGTGATGATAGGCCCGGAAGAAGCAAAAAAATTGAAAACTATACCACTTTCAAATGACACAATATAGAGACGTAGTAATTAAATGGCGATCGATGTCCATAATCAAATAATTGAAAAGGTAAAATTAAGTTGATATTCAGTTAGACGAGTCAACAGACATGTCGAGTTTGGCTCAATTTTCATGTTTCAGCCAATACGAATGCTAGTAGTGGTCAATTAAAGAAAATATGCCATTTTGTAAATCAATCCCTGGTCATGGCATTGGCGAAGGATTTTTAAAGTTTTTACTGATGCAACACAAAAAGAAACTTGGACTGAAATAAATGCATTGCGGCATATACTGATGGTGCGCGAAAGCGATAACGGGTAAGAACAGTGGCGTGTTAGTCAAATTAAAAGACATTATGCCACAGACGGAATGGACGCACTGCTTTCTTCCCACAGATGCGCATGCCACAAAAAAAGATGCTAGATAATTTAAAAAATATTCTGTCTGTAGCTGTAAAATTCTTAATTTTATTAAAAGCCGATCATTGCAGACTAGATTGGTTTCCACACTGTGCTAAGAAATGGGAGCCAAGAACAATTCACTGCTTTTTTTTCCATTCTGAAGTCAGATGGTTGTCGCGAGGAAAAGTTCTAACGAGGCTTTTTGAATTGCGAGATGAATTAAAAATATTTTTTACAGATAAAAGTAACTATTTTTCTGAGTTTTTACAAAATTAAGACTTGGCTTACTTGAATTTTTTTTTATTATTTAATTATTTTCACATTTGAATGACTTGAATACGGGTTTACAAGGCCATAACAAAAACGTTTTACTAATGGCAGCCAAAGTCAATGCCTTTATCAAGAAGCTTGGTATTTGGATTATTTCGCCTTGAAAAACGTAATTTTGACGTACTCACTAGAATTTCTGATTATATTGACAAAAATATAAACTTAGAAAATTCTGTTTTTGATCGCGTGTTGGAGGTCATGAAAATGCATTTACGCAAATTGAAAATTCAGTTACAGGAATATTTTCCCGATGATAAGGATGATTTCTAGAAAAGATGGATGCCAAATTACCTGTTGAGATTCACAACCAACTATTTGAAATATAGGCCGACAAAACGTTACAACTAGAATTTTTGTCTCAAGATTTAGATAAGTTTTGGCTTGCACGACGATGTGAATATGGGAGCCTAGTAACGGAAGCTTTCAAAACATTGATCCTCTTTGTTACTTTTACTTATGCGAAAAAAGCTTCTCGTCTATGGTGGCTTTAAAAATTAAATACAGAAATCGTCTATTATCAATTGAAAATAATTTACTTACGTATGTTTGCAGTCACGCTCCACGTATAGAAAAATTTTTAGGTGAAAACCAAAGCCAACCAACATTAATCATTAGTGAATTAAAATTAAATATTTGCTATTAGCTGTTAGTTTATTTTGTTAGGTTGTTTGTTGCCTGCTAAGGTAATATTTAATTTTGTAACACTTGATTATAATTTAAAATACTTTATAACTTTATTCAGTAAAAGGATGTTTCGTATAAAAGTCTTATTTTTTGGACAGATTTCAACCCCTCTTATACCTAAACGCGATCCCCAGGTTGAAAAACGATGCTCTAAACCTTTTTGTCCTTAAACCAATGATTTTTTAATTGAAACTAAAATATAATTTTTAGATTATAAGACATAAATAGGTTCTAATTTATTGATATATATATATATATATATATATATATAATA
>CM032456.1:132110484-132182984 GCA_019049505.1 Pachyrhynchus sulphureomaculatus
TCATACAGTTGTGTTAGGAATGTTTCCTAGAATGTTAGTTGTGCGCAGACTAATCATTCTGTTCTTAGAGAACATTGCTTTTTGAAGCAGGATCATTCAGTTTGGTGAATTTTAGCTTTTATAGCTATTCACTGTGTTTAGAGTGAATTCTAGCTTTTGTAGCTATTCTTCGCGGATCTTCCCATATATGTATATATATATATATGGGAAGATCCGCGTCAACCGGATCAGAGCTACGACCAAAATTAAAAGCAACCAAAAAAACTAGACCAAGGAGCTTAGAGCGTTTACTTTCAAATGTCGAGTGCGCCTTTGAAAAATCCAATATGGCGGCTCCAATATGGCGGCCGGTAGCCGGAGAAAAATCAAGTGTCCAGCAAAAAAAGCTTGTAAAAATAAAAATTCGCAACTGTTTGGGTCGTTTTTTGGCTCAAATTGTAGCTGATGGACGCCCCAAGAAATTGGGGTGGTAAGTTGACAAAATCCAACAAGGCGGATCCAATATGGCGGTCAAAAATCCAATATGGTGGCCGAATTTTCGCAAATGAACCGATTTGTACTAAATTTGGTAAACGGGGGTTTTTAGGGTCGCTGATCACTAATCCAAGGTCTGATTTGCCAAATTCAAGATGGCGGATCCAAGATGACGGATGAAATTTGTACCAAATTTGTTATACGGGGGTTTTTGGGGTCCCTGATAACGAATCTGAGGTCAAATTACTAAAATTCGTAAATTCAATATGGCGGATCTAAAATGGCTGATTCAATATGGCGGCGATATATTCGAAAATCAACCAATTGACACCAAATTTTATGTAAAGGGGTTTTTGAGGTCGCTGATCATATATCTGTGATAAGAATTTAAAAATTTTGAAAGATTGAAGGTCGAGGCTCATTCATTGCTCAACAGTATTGACATTTTAGCAAATCACTGAAGCATATGTGTTGTAATGATTATTTTTTCGAGAAGTGTTTATTCATTACCTATGAAGTAATTAATATAGCGTAAAACTAGCATCTTTTGCATTAGAGAACCTCTTAATTTTAAGTTTATTTCCAGCACAGGGAATAAATGCATGACTGCTTTGAATTTTAGGCACAGCAGGTGGGTCAGGAAATAGTCTATTAAGCTTTTGTAAAATTTTTCGATGATCTTCTTTGGTATAGTGAAAAAAATGTATGTTTTGGAATCTTGACTTTGCCCAATTGAAGAGTGAAACTGAATTCAAAATGGCATCATTTGGATGAGCTTGTAAGCTATAACGAGTCGCTGCAGATTTCAGGCATGCTCCAGCTCCATCACATGAACATTTGCTATGTGCAATAGCATTAAAGTGCCATTCAGCATCTATACCAAAATTTTGCTTATGATGCATCAAAAAGTTCATTTGAGTCCTATTCTTGAAATGTTGTTTAGCGCCATCGGATGCGTAATAAATTTTCTTCACTTTGAACATAATTTTTTTTAAAACTGGTATGACAAATGAACTGCTGCTGCATCATGTTTGGTACAATCTGAGAGTAATATTATGGTGTTATGTTTTATTTAATTTTTAGAGCGATAGTAAAATACTACAGGAAATACTGTACACTGGTCGTTATTATAGTGGAATGCCTGTGCTGCATCCTGTATTACATAAGCAAAATTTTCTGAAAAGTCACTGAATACCAACACTTCATCTTCACGTAAATTTTCTTTTTTATTGGTTAAAAATTCAGATGGAGCCTTTGCTATAAAATTATGAGGGATAAGCAATTTTAAACGATTGCACAATTCTTCAACAAAATCGTCTGTGGAAAGACATTGTTGTATAAGAGTGCATCGATCTGTAGATTCCCACGTACTGAATATTACCTGTTCTATTTTATTTTTTTCTAGTAATCCAGTAACAAGGTCAGAAAATTCTTCCATTTTAGGACATTTTTGACAGGTAAGTAAAAAGCAATCAGTAGTACTCTTCCTACATAAAATGTAATTTATGCAATCTTTATAGTCATTTAATTCAATTTCCGAACCTTTTGTTAGCGTCTTCAAGTTTATAGCATCGATCATTGTTTTTACATTCTGAAGTATCGTGTAAACACAGACGCTATTCGTTCCTGAACTTCCAGCAATAACGCACCATTTAGGTCGCAGCTCAGCGAATTTAGTTGATCCAATTTTATGCTCTGGATACTTTTCCTTAAACATTTCGTGTTACACCTTAATACCATAAAGAAGTAAATGCTTTTCTTTAATAAATTTTTGACCTTTGATTTTGACTATAACAGTATCTTTTTTGTTAGGTATTATCCGACTATTTTCTTCAGACTCATCAAATTCAATTACTTTTGAGACCACTTCTGCGTCCAAATTCTTACCTTTCTTGAAAGTAGGAGTAGCTAATACACCACTAGATTTTCTCAAAGCCTTAGATTCAAGTGCCATTCTATAAGAACAACCAAATTCTTGTGCAATTTCAAGAGCAGTCCAACACTCCGGTGCGATTGTAAGTATGGTTTTTCGCATAGGACTATTTTCAGGTAAATTATTGAATTTTTCCTTTAATCCATTTAAAAGTTCTTCAAGAGCATTTCTTGGTGGATAATTCATGTTCGAATTCAGAATCGTTTTTAGACACATCTTCCAAATAATTAGAATCAGTAGCATTACTACCACGAGATTCATTTTTCTGTGATTCGGAGGCGTTTGCGTTACTTCTTGATTGTAATTTTTATTTGCCATTTTTGAGAAAAGGGCCGTTGTTGACACTATCGTAAAAGAAAAAAAAAATCAAAAAAAAAGTTGAAATAGAAAAAAAAAATCTTAACAACTATCCTAGAAAGGACCGTTACCAAGTATTCGCCAATTCAATAAGAGCACTCAATATCCCAGAAAAACATCTATCCTGAAAAGGACTGTCGTCACTGAAAATAAAAAGCCCAGATACAGAAGATGAGAAATTCCCCAGCTATCCTGAAAAGGACTGTTGGAAATTTACAACCGATGTGTTATTTAGCAACCACCTGAAAAAAACCTCAAAAACTATCCTAAAAGGACCGTTATTGAGTATTTGCCAATGTAATAAGAACTCCCAATATCCCAGAACAACAAATATTCTGAAAAGGACTTTCGTCACTCAAATAAAGAAAATAATGCCTCAGCAAAATAGAGAGAAAATCCAACGATGATATTTGGCATATATTAAAAAAAATCTGTAACTGTGATATTAAAACATCAATATTTTCCACCTATATTTATTACCTTCTATACCCAAACTTATTTGTGGTTGGCAAAGCGCCACCTGTTGAATAAAAAATGAAGCATCTATATACCAGATTTACGGAAAAGCTGGTATCAGAAATTTTTGGGGTTGCTCGAGGGGTTGCTGATTACGAATCTGAGGTCGGATCTGCAAAATTCAAGAAGGCGGATCCAATATAGTGGACGTTTTTTTTAAAAATTAACCTATTTGCACTAAATTTGGCATACAGGGATTTTTTGGGGTCGCTAATTACGAATCTGAAGTCAAATTTATAAAATTCAAGAAGGTGGACCCAATATGGGGAAACTGAATAAGGCAATCTACTATATTGGGTACGCCATCTTGGATTTTGAAAATCGAACTTCTGATTCGTAATCGGCGACCCCAAAAACCCCGTATAAACAAATTTGGTACAAATCGATAGATTTTCGAAAATTTCATCCGCCATCTTGAATTTGGCAAATCAGACCTCGGATTCGTGATCAACGACCCTAAAAACCCCCGTTTACCAAATTTAGTGCAAATCGGTTCGTTTGCGAAAATTCGGCCACCATATTGGATTTTTGACCGCCATATTGGATCCGCCATGTTGGATTTTGTCAACTTAACACCCCAATTTTTTGGGGCGTCCATCAGCTACAATTTGAGCTAAAAAATGACCCAAACAGTTGCGAATTTTTATTTTTACAAGCTTTTTTTTTTTGCTGGACACTTGATTTTTCTTCGGCTACCGGCTGCCATATTGGATTTTTCAAAGGCGCACTCGGCATTTGAAAGTAGACGCTCTAAGCTTTAAAATGAGCCCTTGGTTTTTTGGTTGCTTCTAGTTTTGGTCGTAGCTCTGATTCGGTTGACGCGGATCGTCCCATATATATATATATATATATATATATATATATATATATATATATATATATATATATATATATATATATGTATATGTATATGTAAGATGTCATTAAAACCGTTTAATATATCGAAAATGGTAAATTTTTTATAGAAAATGAAATTGCAGAAAAATACTAGTAACTAGCGATTTGATTTTATAACGAAAAATTCTACCCTGAAGAAAAGATGAAGTGAATGAATTAAAAAGATCGTTTTCACTCTATTGGTCAGAGATAGCTTCTTTGAATATATCCTCCCAGTAGTAGGTATATAGAAGCGGAGACAGGACATATCCTTGTCTAATGCCTTAAATTATTTTTCCGATATATTTTCTTCAGTGTTGATTTTTGTTTGGTTCCAGTACAGATCTTTAATTATCCTTATATCTTTGCTGTCGAGGTAACTATTCACTAAAAGATCAAATAGTTTATCATGTCTCATCCTCTCCCTCTGGCATTTGCCTTCTCATAATTTATGAATCCTAGGCAAATCTCTTTATTAATGTCTAAACATGTTTTAATTGAAACATTTACGGCAAACGATGCTTCTCTAGTTCCCAATCCGCTACGGAACCCAAATTGACTTTCACTTATATCAACCTCCGGTTTATAATGGATACGATTATGAATTATCTTGAGAAAGACCTTCAATTGGTGAGGCATTAAAGTTATAGTTCTATGAGCAGTGTTTCACATTAGTTTTCTTTGAGAGCATGATGAAAGCTGATTGAAGCCATTCTGATGGTATTATTTCTGTAACATAAATGGTATTATACAAATCTATAAAACTATGTGTTTGTTCATATTTTACTAGTTTTGGCAATTCCGCAGAAATACCATCAGGACCAAGTACTATTCCATCTCTTGTACATTTAATGGCGTAGATTATTTCACTTTCGGTGATAGGTGGTCCTTCCACGCGTATGCCTTGTTTAATCTGTACATTTGTTTTCAAACAATTCTTTGATGTATTCTTCCCATCTTCCAATTTCCAAGAATCAGTTTTCCTCCTTTATTTTTAATTAAGATTTAACTTTTCTTTATGCTTGCTCCTGTTACTTTTTAATCTTTTTGTGGTATCCAAATGTCTCATATTTCTCTTTTAGCTCTTCTATTTCTTTACACCTTTTATCCATAAAAGCTTCCTTCTCTTCTGTTATTTTTTGTTTTATTATCCTATTTATCTGTTCTTCAGCGTGTCGTTACTCTTGTGTTTTCTTCTGTCTTCCATCCAATCCAAATTTCTTTGCTTCTTTTGCTTGCGCTTGTTATTATTTAGAATATTTAGAATACTCCGCCCAACTTCTAGAAGTTTCTCTTTTATTTTTTTCCTTTCCTCCTTCATATTCTTATAGTTTTCTTTGTTTTTCAGGCTTTGGTTTACAGCTTGTTTTATTTTTAACCTGGTTTCATCGTCTTTAAGTAGTTCGATGTCAATCGTAGGTTTATGTGTTTTCTTAGATAAAAGGATCTGAAAATGTTACTAAAGAAACGCTTAAAAGAAATAGAATACTACTGTACTGAGATAACGCTATAATCGTGTAAGAGATGAAAATTGTAGACTAACAAGTCTTTTATGTCATATATTTTTTTTACCCTGGAAATACATATCACAAACAGATATACTCGACTTCTCGTACGATATTTGGGGCAAATAATAGAACATAATTAGTAAAAATTTATTCACAGAAATGTCAAGCTGACGTAGCATATATCCAAGTGTACTATAGTAATTTAATTTTGTTTATATCAATCCCAAGTCACAAAACAAGTAAAGGAAAAGGAGAGATCGAACTGTCATACTTTAGTAAAAATTCACAAGTTCAGCTAATGGTGGCTGATAATACTTTGGAAGACTTCTTGCCGAAGGTGATGACCATAAAAGCCGGAAAAGCAAAAAATAGAAACTTCGATACGGTGTATTTGATGAAAATTATGACCATTATTTTTTAATTAAACATAAAATTTCGCACAAACTACTGATATGAGACAAGTTCTTGAAGTCACTGTAATTCATTGTTGCGTTAATGTCAAACGTAACTGAAACTAAACGGGTTTTTTTTTGAGATGATTTTCAATAACAAAAGAAGATATTTTTTATCTTTCTACAAGTATTATGTTTATTATCAAATACTAGAATATTTTTTCTAAATTACATTTTATAATAAATTTGTCAAGCTTAAGCTTAGCAGCTCAACCTTCAATCTCGATGGATGTATGGGCTATCAATTTTTTTAACAACAAAAGTACGAAGGCCTGAATAGTCAACAGTTACGCAAACTTATACTGTGGGTGGTCTTACTCAACACATAATAGGCCAAATAAATTTACTTACAAACCTTCCATAGAAATTCAAATTTTAGTAACGTTAGCTAATTGTTAGTGCTTCGAAGATATTCTATACCACTGCTATGTTATAAACTCAATTATATAAAAGTACATAAATAAACCAACTTAGTGTAAAAAATCCATTTTATAGACTGAAGCTTATACAAATAGAAAAAAAAAATGGTAGAAAATTATACTACGTTTGCTTATATTTTTGCTGCAATTTGTGGGGTATTCAATTACAATAGGTACACGAATTGTAATAATTTGGTTTGCAATAAATCGGGTATCACCACACAATCGAGTTCATTTGGTTAAAAAATAACACAAAATTAAGTAATTATTTTCTCCTTATTATGCTAGTATATTTTTTAATTTTCTTGCTGCAATCAAAACACTATTCAAAATATTTGTGGCGCAACCAGGAATTTTGTTATGTACTATTAGGTAAATCAGATAAAAATAATTTTATGCGGCGCACCCTCGTCAAAATTTAAACGATAATGAAAATAATTCACTTTTTTAACTCATTAACAGAAAATGAAAAAATGAAATGTAGATATTGTTGAGCGTCTTTTTGTAAGTCATTCTAAAGTTGATTTGTAACACATGCTCTTAATAATTAATTTATATAAAAAAAAAATCAATAGTTTACATGTTGAGGCGGATAGTTTATTTGAATAATACTTTTTACACTGCACGTTTAGTTAATGTATTTTTTTAGTGTTCCGTACGGAACACTTATAAGAACACTTCGATGTCTGTCTATCTGTCTGTCACACCCAATTTTTTCTCCGAAACTATTTGACATACAAAGTTGAAATTTGGTACTAATATAGGAATTGATGGCCTCATCAGAGCCATGTAGTTTTGAAAATTAAATTTTGACTTAAGGAATTAGTTTTCAGGGGTGAAATTGGAAGTGAAAAAAAAATTTTTTTTTACTAGGTCATCGAGTGTTGTGTCAAATGAAAGCTTGTGAAAACACAAGTAAAAAATATATATATAATGTAATACTTGCGCACACTTTTCTTTGTATTATTTTTAAAAAATCGCAAAAAAACCGCTGTCCCTCTACCTTATCTCGAAAAGTACTGATCAAAAGATTTTGAAAAAATTCTGGAATATTCTCCACGGGGTATAGATTGAACGAAAATTATCACGAGTGCATTACCTTTAATAATTTATCTGGTATGTAAAAAAAACAAAAATTTCAAGGTCACCAGTTTTCAGTAAAGATTGGGAACAAACTTTGTTGAAAACTCATTTGGGGTGTATTTTGTGAAGTCACTGATCATTTTATACCACCGTAACAAATTTTTTTATTTTAAAAGCAATTAACGTACGTAACACTAATTGCGCAAGTTCAACTTGCACTTGACCGGTTTTTTTACTTGTAATGGACTGTTATAGTATTCTATAGTTATTTTTAAAATCTGAAATTTTTTAGTTCGATGTTCTGAATTTTATGTCAGTAATTCGTCTTGCGACAGAATTTTGGACTAATTATAGCTTTAAAGCGCAACACTTCAAGTGTAATTGATTCCTGGAAAGTCAGCAATTTTTTTTTAATTACAAAAGTAACAATTTCCAATTGTTTTTTATAAATTTTGTTAAGAAAGTTCTAGTCAAACTACGACAACTGTGCGAATTTCACTAGTTTATCAAGATTGCAGTTTTATATTGATTTCCTTTGTTTTTCAGTGACAGAAAGAAGACAATTCTTTATTTTATTCATTTCATCATGTCTTTTGGGGTCGAATTTTTTTCCATTTAAAACAGAACCACGATTTATTAGTATTTTTTCTATAAGGATTCACCAGTTTTTTAATACATTAAACAAATATATATATATATATATATATATATATATATATATATATATATATATATATATATATAGATAGATAGATAGTATATGTATATATATATATATATATATATATATATTATATATATATATATATATATATATATATATATATATGTATATATGTGTATATATATATATATATATATATATATATATATATATATATATATATATATATTTGAGACGTATGCTGAAAAGTTTTTGATCTAGCTACTTAAAACACTTTTTTTTTTGCAAAATTCGACTTTATTCATCAATATAGTCTCCTTCGACAGCGATACAATTAGTCCAACGCTTTTCTAACATTTCTATACCTTTCTTGTAGAAGGATTTGTCTTTGCCTTTAAACTTGGCCTCAGTTTCGGCGATAACTTCTTCATTTGAGCCAAATCTCTTCTCCACGAGCATTTTTTTGAGGTCTGCGAATAGACAATAGTCGCTGGGGGGACAAATCTGGATGAAACTTCAATTCATGTAATTTTGCCACCATTGACTTGTGACACTGTGCATTGTCTTGATGAGAGAGCACTTTTTCTTTTTCATTTGGGGCCATTTCTTTGCGATTTCTGCCTTCAAACGCACCAACAACTTTATATAATATTCCTTATTGATGATTTTTCTCTTCTCAGCATAGTCGAAATTATTCCATGCGCATCCCAAAATACAGAGGCCAAAACATTTCCAGCCGATTGTTGTGGCTTTGGTCGCTTCGGGTGGCTTTCACCGGCTGCTGTCCACTCAGCTGACTGCCGATTTGATTTCGGTATGTAGTAGTGGATACATGTTTCATCCATTGTCACATATCTCATGAAAAAATCCTTTTTATTGCTCTTAATCAGGTCTAAACAGCGCTTAGAATTATCAACACGTTGTTGTTTTTGGACCACTGTGAGCAAACGCGGTACTCATTTCGAACAGAGTTTTCTCATGTCTAAATGTTCATGAAAGATATGAGCAACACGTTCTTTTGATATCTTTAGGGTGTCAGCTTCTTACGCAATTTCACTTTACGGTCAGCCAAAATTATTTTGTGGATTTTTTATGTTTTCCGGTGTAACTACCTCATTTGGGCATTTAGAGCGTTTAGCAGCATGATGCAGCAGTAAATGATGAGTGATTTTCCAGAGGCAAAGTCCCCGTTACACCTATCAAGCCATTGCTTTGCTTGAAGGGTATTTTTTCCCATGAAAAAACAGTGTTTAATCAACACACGAAATTCGATATTTTCTATTGTTTTGAAAATATCAAAAGTAGCGTCACTAAAATCACTGTAACTTGTAAACTAATCGTAGAGATGTCATGACATTCTTCCAAAAAATCGTATGCATTTTTGAAAAGGGCAACATCTATGTGTCAGAATTACCAGTAGAGTAAATCGAACTCAATTTATCTTGGCAACAAAGTTCTTTAAAGTAAGAATCATTAAACTGTTTTTGAGATTTTTTTGCAATTTTATATTGATAATTTGAAAATACATTTAGTTAAAAAATAATCAAATTAGAACAATTATTTCAAAAAATTGAAAAATTTTTAGCTACCAAATACGCCTTGAAAGGTTATATTTGATCTACGAGTAGGAAATAGTTTGTACACGTTAGAAACGTCTGTCCGTTATTTCCTTTACCTATGTTCTCTCCTCTTGGTAGTTAGGTAAAGGAAAGCTATGTTAAATATATATCCCACTTTCAAGCGGAGACAGTTTTGATCCTAAAATTGCTTTCTGTATGTAAGTATTTTTATTAGAAAACTAAGAAGCAATATATCGTATTATCTGAAATACGTAAGTTTTACTAATAAAATGCTGATTATTTATTTATATTTAATAACAAATTATATATTAATTTATTCAAGCTTTAATTTTGAATTTGTCGTCTTCTATAATTGACATTATTAACTTCTTTTTTGAGATTTACTGTTTTTGTTTATAATTAATTGTTCAAAATACCATTTGGTCAAATAATTTTTTTTTTACTTTTTTTTTTGTAAATTAAATCAGTTTTATCATTTTTTTTTGATTTATGGCTGTAGTCTCGTCTCCGCACGCTACCTATGAAAAACAAAATTAAATATATAGCTAGTGTGCAAAAATATTATGTTTCATTTTTAATTTTTGTATAATTCATGTTTGCGTAGAGTTGATATTTTGTAAATGTCAATACTATCAGTGTAAACTAGCTGTTAAAAAACACCTGCTTTTATGACCTAGTGTGGCCTAACGGGATTTTAAGGGTTAATTGCTTTACTATTGTGGCAGCTTCTCATTTTATAAGTTTTCCTATAGCAAACGGCTTGATCTAATGCCAGAGAGTGTATCCCAGCTATTTAAAATGTTGCTTAGAAGGTTAGTTATTATTTGGGAACATGTATTAGTTGATTATGCTAGGCCTCACAAACGTTAAATTAAATAATATTTATAGCCTATCAATAAAATAAAGATATTATAGGTCAATTTGTCAAGTACAATTTACACACTGTAACTAGTAAAATGTATTTAAAACAGATTGTTTTCTACTGTAAATAAAATATACTGTATTTTGAAGGAAAAAGGTTTGTTCGTAAGAGGACATCAATCAAACCAATACCTGTTCCAAAAAACTGTTGTCTTGGTAAAAAAACATTTAATTTTAATTCTTGAAATTATTCTTTAGGTGAACGTTCTAGAATTTTTCCCCAAAAAAGTTGTTACTTTCATTACCTAGATAAAAGTCTAATGAATGAAATTACGCAACCCATATCAAGATAGAAAAATAAGTAAATAATAGATAAAAAATAATATTATTTTGTTTTTACAAATTAAACTGATTAGACACAAACAGAAAATTAGCGGCTTTAATTTGCTTCCTGAGCAGGAGGAATTCAAAGTTGAAGGCGATGATTTTCAATAAAAAGCTGATCAAATACCAAAAAAAACAACAAAAATGAGAAAACTATAAAAAGAAATGGAGAATAGAAGAGAACAATAGAAAAAAATATAAAAAATGCATAGAAAATAAAATATATACCGTCTGTAGCGGTTTCAAGATTTTTAACTATCAGCACGTATATGGCATCGTTTCGCTTTCTATAAAAAAAAAGAAATGGTCTCCTGAACTAAAAATTCAAAGTGAGCTAAAAAGAAAAATAAACAGTGTAAAAAGAAGTCCGAAACTAACTGAAATATGAGTTTTCCACCCAAACTACAAAAAAAATTTGATGTTGGACTAGGCGACCTTTTATTAACTTTTTTTTAAGTTAAACTTTCAGCTTCTAAATGTAATAAATATGTTTCGTTTCTTCACGAAAGTCTGAATAATAATTAAAAAAAGGAAGTGTAACAAAAATTCCGGATGTCAGGAAATAAAGCTTCATTCTTGTATTGATTTCTTAAAGATGGCGCTGTATAATTCAAGTAACAAAAACAGAAACTGGAAAGATTATCTTTAACGAGAAGTAATCACCGTCCATTTTGAAATGTTTATATGACAGCAAACATATTTTTGGATGGGCCAGGTAGACGAAATACTAGATGGTAATTTGAGGTAAATCAATAGATTTAAACCATAATTGGAATAAGTAGGCAGGTTTTGGGATTAAAAACATGACATCCCTTTTATTTGGAAGAGTAGTTGTATTAGTAGAGGAGTAGGTGGAGTGCTTGTTAGAGTTGTCAGTGGGATCGGCCTAGACATATTACAGAAACATACATTAAAAAATCTTATTTTAAAACCCAGATTCTCCTTATAACATTAGAAGAGAAGTGTATATCTAAGTACAAGTTTTAGTAGCAATGGAAAGTTAAAGATTTGCTTTTACATTACACCATAAGAACATAGTCAATTAGATTTGTACTTTTTTATATACTACTCCAACTTGAAGAATACACTGCACTACATCGTAACATTACATTTATATTGTACAATGTCAATTTCTGTTCTAAATATTATTTACATACAAAAGTTGAAACTGCAGAACAACCTGATAACAATGAAACAAAACTTCGAAATTCTAAAAACCTATTACTTATTAATATCGCAATACAACACTATTCTCTCTGACCCTGTATAAAAATTATACTGGATATTTATTAAAATGTTGGATATCAATCTTGACTTAATATACAGGGATAAATGAAACAACGTGTTATTACAAAATTAACCAATTTTTTTTTTCTGCAAAATAATTTTATTTTAAATTTCTTATTGTCTTAATTTAAATGAGGACAGAACGGATAAAAAGACATTAAATCAAGTCTTATTTTGCACAAGATCCCTAAAGCCACAATATAAATTTAAGTCTCCGCTCTTAAGAATTCTCAGTGCCAAAATGGAATTTGCTACAATTAAGTCATTAAGATTAACTGATTAACCCTTGTTGCTGTGCGAGCTCCAAGAAGGCAACATTAGATGTGAGGAAATAAAGTCCTTTTCCTTCTCTCGTTTAATTCCTCTTTGCATTTTTTTCTTGTATTTTAACACAACTTAAAAATGTAACGTTAAGCCATTTGAAAAGAATTAACTTAGCTTTTAAACATGAAGAGCCAAATTCATTAGAGGAGTTTAAGATTTAAACCTGATCTATTTGCTCTAGAAGTTGGAGTGTTCTTTACGATTTAGTCCATCATATGTTACAAATATTATAACATAATTATTTATTCAAGAGAATATCTAGTTAAAGCCTTGAAATAAGTAAGAAAATTAGCAATTTCCGTTTGGTTTTTCAGTTTTACCGGTTTTATATTAAATTATCCAGGTCTGTTTCAATATTTAGTTAGTTTATTAAGCTGTCCACACTCCATACTTATCCGATTAGTTTTTACTACAGCGAATTATTTATAAATAAATAGATTATTAAATAGTTAATGATTTACATTTTGAAAACCAGCTTTTTATTTTCCATGCTAAAGAAGTGCATGGTATTCGTGAAAAAATCACAATCTGCGAGTCTTGCTTTCCTTTACGTTTAAGGGTTCCTAGATCAAGAAAAACATCACTTATTTCCGTCAGTGTATTTTTTTATGGGTCTAACACACGTGCTCAGGGAAGTTCCTAAAGCGCTACAGGAGCGACACGTGTGCAGAAAAAGCGATTCACGTTCTTGAATCGCTGTAAATTGTACTCGGGTGGGAAACACGGTCCCGGGCAAATAATTCCAAAGTGATAATGTTCTCCATATAACAGACTGCTTGAAAAGCGTTGTACGAGGAGTAACAAGTTGAACCTCAAATGAATGTGAAGTATTAGCGCGACGTGTATTTCTAACATGCACCGCTCTAGGAGGAATTAAGCGGGCTACATTCTTCGAACACTTTCCATGAAAATACTTGTAGAATAGGCTGAAGTCTCCAACCGTTCTTCGATGTTCCAGCGAATCAAGGCCGCTGGTCAGTTCCGGGTCTCCAATCAGACGAACAGCCTTTCTTTGAACAGCATCCAACAAATGCAATGTATGTTTGGGAGCGGAGCCCCAAACATGGGAGCAGTATTCCATAGTTGGTAGAATTTGAGCTTTGTAAAAAATTAACAGTTGTTGTGGAGTGTAAAGCTTTCTGGTTCGAAATAATATTCCCAACTTTTGAGAAGCTCTCCTTGCTATGCCTGCGACATGTTCATGCCAGGACATATTTGCTCCCAAACTAACGCCCAACAAATTGAGTGACGATGTTAGAGGAACGAAGTGCCCCGCCATAACTATGTCGGGTTCAGCAGCGTTAACTTTTTTAGAAAAAAACGACCGTCTGGGTTTTTGTAGTGTTAAATTCTATTTGGTTACTGCCACCACAAAATAGAATTTCTTCCAGGTCTTTGCTAAGTTGAACGACGTCCCACTCTCTGCGTCTGTGTAGCCGATGTCCGAGCGTTCAAAATGAATGAAGCTACAGATTGGGTTTCCGGTCTTTTCCAGCAAATCGTTAATGTAAATCAGAAAGAGAGTAGTAGATAGTATGGAGCCTTGGGGCACACCGGCGTTGATAGTAAAGGTGTTAGAAAGAAATCTGTCGACTGCCACTCCTAAAGAACGCTCTCTGAGGAAAGATGAGAGCCACAAACAGAACTTTACAGACATACCATAAGAGCGTAGCTTAGCCAACAGTCCATCGTGCCAAACACGGTCGAATGCCTTGGATATGTGAAGAGCAACCGCTCGAGATTCTCCAAAGTGTTCAATTGCGTTGTTCCAAACATGTGTTACATAAGTCAGAAGATCTCCCGTTGATCTATGTTTACGAAAGCCATATTGGTGATCGCTAATAATGTTGAATCCTGCAAGATATTTTAGAAGATGCTGATTGATAGCCTTTTCCAGAGTTTCGATATTATTGAAAGCAGTGCGACTGGTCGGCAGTTATTTGGCAAGCTCTTCTTTTTTAGTTATCGGCTGAACTGTGGCACATTTCCAGCAGGAAGGAAATATTCCCTTTCTGTAGGATAGGTTGAAAAGTCTACAGAAAACTGATGTTAGTTGCCCTCGCAGGTATTCCGTCAGCGGCAGAAGCTTTTTTGGTGTCTTGCTCCATTAAAATACGTTTTTTGATACACTGTCTGAAGACAACATCGGGCATCATTGACTGCATTATGGGAATAGTAGGTGGTGTTTTTCCTTGGAAATCGACAGTAGAATGTGAAGCAAAGAGTTCAGCCAACAAGTTCGCTTTTTCGACAGGTGTCGTTGCAATACAATTATCTGGCCGTGTGAGTGATGGTTTGGTAGATTTGGTGAAATATTGACTAACTGCTTTAGCGACTGACCAAAATGACCTGGAATTATTGGGACAACCGAGAAGTTTGTTTGTAATTCGTTGATTGTGTGCCTCCTTGGTTTGGTCGATAATTTGTTTGCACCTGTTTCGGGCAAGAACAGAGGTGTTACAATTTACATGCCATTGTCGGTAGGCAAGATGTTTAGAAGCAACAGCTTCTTTGCATTTTCGGTCAAACCAAGGGTTGCCGTTGGAAGGGCATTTTTTGAAAAAGGAATGTACCAGCCAAAATAATATCGGAAACCTCCCTGGCGCAATCAGATGGGTCGTCAGATCGAAAACGTCGGGGTGTAATTGTCGGTCTGTTAGTACGATAAGTTTTGAAGGAAATGAGATATTAATTTCAAATTTGGTACGTATATAATACCTAATAAGGGAATGAAGCTCTTTACGTGCTTCACGTGAAGGATAAGTGAGGTCGTTAAATTTTGTATGCTTTTAATTGTAATATGGTATTTTTTTGAGTTTTTGGTTATGTGTTTGCCAGGAAAATACCATGTAAATCCTTATATCGTTCTCTTGAGGTTAGTTATTTTGTCCTAATAAATAATATGTTAAAAAACATTTTATAATTGTTGAAAAATACAGAAAGATTAAGCTTTCAAAAAGCTGTTTTAATATATCTCATAATATATATCAATTATAATAACAACTTAGAAAGCTACTTGAGTTATTCAAAAAACATTTTTAACTGCAATCACCGTGAATAAATGGGATCGAAATAACATTTCTTTTAAACAAATATAGTTGTTGAGCGCATTGATAAAAAAATTCCAGGAAGACTACACTAAAATTTAAATAGGATGAATGTATGTGAGCCAGAAAGTTTTAGCACTGAGTATTCTATTCTTTAATACGTTTCTGTTGCTACACAACAGTTATCTCCACTACACCAAACACTTATGAAAATAACAATTTATTTCGGCCAATTTTATAACTACCATTAAAATTTGAGCCAAATCAGTCCATAGGTCCTACCTCAGAAAAGGCAAGCTATATTTTCGCCCTTTATTATTTCCTCTGCCTGAAAATTTTAATTAAGTGCAGTTAGTATATTTGCTTTTAAAAGGGCTGTGATTATGTGAGTCACATATTTAGAGATAAAATTTTCAAAGCTAAAATATTATCTGACGATGGAAAAAAGCTTATATAGAGTACGTGCATGAAGTGCAAAAAAAACCTAATCGATAATGGCTCAATTATTAAACATTACTTTCATTCTCAAATTTAAAAATTTTCAAAGATTAATTACAGAAATAACTATTATCTTGCTGTAATTCCAGCTTTCAGTTCGGTGAGAATTTAGAAGGTAGTTACGAGGACTTATGATAAGTACCTGGCCTCAGCGAAAGATGGCGCTACAATTATTTAATAAATTATATCTTTCGTAAACATAACCTTTTACAAGAATCCTGTCAAATTTTCAAGTAGCTGAGGGATTTAGTTTGTGAGTGGCAGCTGTTTAAATAGAACACCTTATGTTATTTTCAACAATGGAAAAAAACTGAAAATCGAGTGGTGATAAAATATTTGTTTTTGAAAAAAAAACAAATGATGAGATAAAAGCGAAGTTTGTGGGGACTCTGTATCTTCGTTATTGACCATTAAATATTAGACAGCTAATTTCAACCGCGGACGTACAAGCATTTATCATGTAGAATGTCCAGGTCGTTCAAATGAGGTCACCACATCAGAAATGATTGAAAAAATCCACGATATAATGATAAATGATCGGAGAGTGAAAGTGCATGAGATTGCTGAGACTGGGAGCATCTCAATTGAACTGGTGCGGCACATTTTAAAAACTTATTTGAATATGAGAAAGCTTTCCGCAAGATGGGTGTCGCGGTTGCTCACAATTAACAATAAAGACTCACGTGTGTCAATTTCAAAAGAATGTTTAGGGATGTTAAAGCGCAATCGGAATGATTTTTGGCGTCGATTCGTAACTATTGTCGAAACATAGATTTATCACAGCATACCAGAGACCAAAGAACAGTCCAAACAGTGGGTTTTCCGTGGCGAACCGGCGCCAAAGAATGCCAAGGCGACTTTATCGGCCAACAAAGTCAAAGCCACAGTGTTTTGGGATTCGCGCGGCATAATCCACGTCCATTACCTTGAAAAGGGCAAACGATTAATGGAGAGTATTATGTAAACTTATTGGATCGTTTTTTCAATTATGCCGTAAAAGAAAAACGTCCACATTTGGCGAAGGAAAAAATCCTCTTTCATTAAGACAATACACGCGTGCATACTTGTGTCATCGCCGTGGCAAAATTCTATGAGTTAGGATACGAATTACTTCCGCATCCACCATATGCGCCACACTTAGCCCCCAGCTATTATTTCCTATTACCGAGTATGAAAAAATGGCTGGACGGAAAAAAAAATCGGCTCAAACGATGAGGTGATTGGTGAAACAAACGTCTATTTTGGGATACAAAGGTTGAAAAATAAAATAAGTTTTAAACATAAAAATGTTTTTTTCTTGTCAATGCTAGGTACTTATTATACAGCCATTGTATTTTAATCAATACAAACATATTCGAAAAAAATTAACCTTTCAAACCTATTAAACCTTTCAGCACTCTGTAGAATAACAGTACCAAGTAAAATCATTGATCACAATTTGGAAAAATAATTAAATTGGGCGCATGGAAGAAGAGTTATCAAAAGACTTTCTATTTGTTTTTTAATCTATTTTTTTAAGTCTATATAAATAATTTAAATGGATCAAGGTTGATAAAATTCCAAATTCTATTTTGTCTTCTTTTCTTTAGATACGATTTCATCTAGTAAATAAATGAAAATCATAAATTTTACACACACTCAAAAGACTGGCTTTTATAAAAATTACCATTCGTCGCGGATTCGACTTCTTTCAAGATTCGAAATCCGGATATAATATAAAATTTCCATGCCTGCTAAAAAACCAAGTCAAATATCTGTTGAAAAGGTCGTGAATTTTGTACAAGGGTAAAAGAATACATCATCAGATACATGACGGAAGAACTTTTCCCGACGTCTTATTTGCCTTGCAAATATTCCTTTCGTGTTAGACACCGATACGTGAGCAGTTTTCCGGCCGAAGAAAATGTAGAACTCATAGCAGACCTACACATTCAAGTCACGATAATTTCAAGCAAGTGCATCTGCAAACTGTCAACTGGTTTCTGTTCGAGTTGGGTTACAATTAGGTTACGTCTTACAGGTAAATGATAATTTCTATAGTAGTTCTCTTCTCTAACAAAGTTGGCTGAAATATATTAATAAATAAATGCTTTAAAATATTAGTACCTGTAAGAAAGGGTATCCTAAGATTTTGAAGTCGAAATACCCTACTTTAAAAAAGTTTTTTATTATTATTTTAACTTGTTCTTTAGGTAAAAAAAGAACTTTTTGCATTTATTTAGCCTCCACTCCCACTCCCTGCTCCCTTAAAACCCACAAAAATCACATTTTTACATTTATTTAATTTTCTCCGGTTTTTGTTAACGAATAATTGCAAAAAAATTATGATGGTAGTGCAACAACTAAGCAACATTTTTGTTGTCACGTGACCTCACCAGCCTGCTAAAAAAAAATAAAGAAATCTAAAATTTTAAAAATTGACGAACGATAGCCGACTAAATTTTTTTCCCAGTCAAATTTCCTTAGACAAAAAAATTTTCTCGCAGTGCATTACCCTTAAAAATTGAATTTTCCTGATTTTTTGCAATTGTTTTGCTCTTTTAACGTACCATTGTTTATAAAAAAATTTTTTAGCATCAAATTCGGATTCTACGGAAACTTTTACAAAAGAAACTCATATCTGTATGCATCCTAATTTTTTTTCTAATGAAAGGGAAATTAACTCGAATTATTTAAGGACATTTTTAGCACTAAATTGACTATTTTTCCTTTGTTTTGCCATTTTAACGTACCATTGCATTAAAAAAGTACACTTAACCTCAAAATCGGATTCTACAGAAAATTTTACGAAAGAAACTGATTTCTGTATAGCAGCAGAGCGTTTTTAGCTCTAAATTGACTAATTATCGCTTTTTTGGCCATTTTAACGTACTACTCCTTTCAAAATAATACTTTTGACCTCAGATTTGGATTCTAGGAGAAATTTTCCATGTAGAACTTAAGAGCGGTTCTACGCTACAACCAAAAGAAAGGCGGCAAAATTCAAATGACAAAAGTATGTCAGAGTAGTAAAATAATCGTAAAACCTGTTTCAAATAACCGGTCAAGTGCAAGTTGAACTTGTTCCGTACGTTGACTGCTTTTAAAATAAAAATTGTTGTTACGGTGGTATAAAATGATCAGTGACTTCACAAAATACACCCCAAATGAGTTTTCAACAAAGTTTGTTTCCAATCGTTACTGAAAATTGATGACCTTGAAATTTTTGTTTTTTTTATATACCAGATAAATTATTAAAGGTAAAGCACTCGTGATAATTTTCGTTCAATCTACACCCCCCTGGAGAATATTCCAGAATTTTTTGGTCAGTACTTTTCGAGATAAGGTGGGGAGACAGCGATTTTTCGCGATTTTTAAAAAATAATACAAAGAAAAGTGTGCGCAAGTATTACATTATATATATATATATATATATATATATATATATATATATATATATATATATATATATATATATATATATATATATATATATATATATATATATATATATATATATATATATATATTTTACTCGTGTTTTCACAAGCTTTCATTTGACACCACACTCGATGACCTACTAAAAAAATTTTTTGTTCACTTCCGATTTCATCCCCCAAAACTAACTCCTTAAGTCAAAATTTGACTTTCAAAACTACACGGCTTTGATGAGACCATCAATTCCTATATCATTACCAAATTTCAACTTTCTATGACAAATAGTTTCGGAGAAAATCGGGTGACAGACAGACACCGAAGTCATCTTATAAGTGTTCCGTACGGAAAACTAAAAATGAAAAGATATTAAAAGTAAAAATCGCATGGTTAATAAATACATAACTGCTTTCTAAAATTTCCCCTAGAATCCAAATCTGAGGCCGAAAGTATTATTTTGAAAGGAATTGTACGTCAAAAAGGCTACAAAAGTGATAAGTAGTCAATTTAGAGCTAAAAATGGCCTGCAAATTTGCAATTTAATTTTCCCTTATGTCCATAAAAAAACTCCGCTACATACAGAAATCAGTTCCTTGTGTAAAATTTTCCGTAGACCCCGAATCTGAGGTTAAATGTACTTTCTGAATTGACAAAAAAGGGAAATATGTCCTTAAATATTTTGAAGTTTTCTCTTAATAGAAAAAAAGAATTATGCAGGAGTTTCATAAAATTTTCCGTAGAATTTGAATTTGATGGTAGAAAATTTTTTTGAATACAATGCTACGTTAAAATGACAAAAAAACGGCAAAAAATCAGAAAAAATTCAATTTTACAGGCCGGCGCACCCCGAGAAAAAAAAATTCTGGGGGTTAGATTGGGAAAAAAAATGTGAATTTTAAAAAAACAAATTTAGTCACCTATCAAGAGTTCGCCAATTTTTCAAATTTTCGATTTCTTTCTTTTTTTTAGAAGGCTCGTGAGGTCACCTGACACCAAAAATGTTACTTAGTGGTTGCCCTGATGCTCCCCTACCATCTCAATTTTTGCGATGATTTGTTAATAAAAACCTGAAGAAACTAAATATGCTTTTAAGTGGGAGGGGAGTGAGAGGGGGGGCTAAAAAAATGTCAAAAATTATTTTTTAACCCAAAGAACAAGTTAAGATAATAAAAAAAAAACTTTTTTGAAGTAGGTCATTTCGACCCCAAAATCTCAGGATACCCTTTAGCAAGTTGTGTACATTATAAATAAGCTTGCAACTCAGTAATTATTTTTACTTCTTTTACCAAAGGGAAGTATTGTGTTAGTAAAAAAAAAATCATCCGGAATTTTTACGTTTCGTGACGTTTCAGGTCTTCTCGACCACAAAAAATATCTGGAACAAAATTTAAGAAGTTAAATTTATAGTTTGTGCGCGTTATTGCTTTGGCGAGAGGGGTGGGAGGTCAACAAATTTTGTATTTTTTGAATATTATTATGAGAATTTTTCTTGGACCTTGGTTGAATTAAAGTATATTTTTTTCTTTTAATTAGAAAAATATTAAGTTTTTAACGTTATACTATATGCGAGGGACTTCTAGGTTAATTGATTCTTTTTAGTGTGTTGGAAAGACTGTCACAGTTTGGAGTTTATTGTAAGAAAGGATTTTTATGTCAAAAGTACCTTTTCTGGTCATCGCTCTTGTTGTTACTGTCTTGGAAAGGTGTTAAGCTTTCAAAATTTTGCTGTAAGGAAAGTTTTTTCCTTGATCTATTTTTTATTTCCTTTACTAAGGGAATCCGAGAATTTGGCATTTCTTCACGTTTTAGGATCCTTAGATCACGAATTACAATCATTTCCCATCAATGTATCTGTCGGTATGTCTATCTGTCCAACTACTGGCACGATAATTCTCGAACAAAATAGGATATCGATTTCATATTTGGTACGCATATAATAGTTAAATGTGGAATTAAAATCAATAGTTTTCGGGTGATATCTGTTTAAAGCAAGGAAGTGAAAGGGGCGGGAGTTGATATACCTTGTAAATTTTCAACATTATTATGAAAGTTTTTCATGGTTTTTGGTTGCTTCCATGAATCGGTTTTAAGTATTAGTAGTTAAAAAATATAGAGGGTTTAAACTGAGAATTTTATGGTTCTTGCACACGTGTCGCAAGGAAATCCCGAAAGCTCTATAGGAGCGACGCATGTGCGTAAAAAGCGATTCCCGGTGGTCTTGAATCGCTATAAATTGTACTCAGTGGGAAACATAGTCCTGGGCAAATCATTCCAAAGGGATGAGGTTCGTCGTATGAAAGACTGCTTGAAAAGTGTTGTACGAGGTGTGACAAGCGAAACTTCATACGGATGTGAAAATACTTGTAAAATAGAAGCAAGTCACCAACTATTCTTCGATGTTCCAAGGTCTCTGGTTCTGGGTCTCCAATTAGGCGAACAGCTATCTAATCCAATAAATCCAGTGTACGAAAAATGTATATATCGTCATCTAAATCAATTGGAGGATTTAGAAAAATCATGTTTGTATGTCAAGTTCCAAGAGTTGCCGCATAAATATGTGTATTAAATTTGAGACAGTTTCGATATATATTTGTTAACAGTACTTCATCACTATTTAGCTCTTTAATCAAGAGATTAATAACAGACGAGAAAAATAAAACAGGTAACAAGTCCACGAGTAGGTAAGACCTAAGCATTCTGCTACATATTGTAGTTAAATTTACAAAAAAAAATGCACTATTCTGATGATTACTTACAGAATATGAATTTAGCCTGGTAAAAAAAAATAGACAGAGTGATTTAGTGAGTATTTTCCTTGCAAACAAGTAGTTCTAAAATAAGTACTGAATTTGACTTTCTTAAATAAAGAGAGAGCAGATTTCTATAACATGAATCAAAATCATTCAACATATCGACACCCACCCCTTTCATCATTATTTGGAACGATATCGCTCAAAAACTAGAGGTTTCATCTTTATTTTAAATGTTATAGAATCAATTCGTTAGAGCATTATGATGTCAACAGACCTACAGCCTGACAGTCGCGTAGACAGACCCATGGAAATTGGAATATATATTTTTGGCGATCTAAGAACACTAAAACGTGAAGAAAAATACAGGGAGGAATTCTTTTCCTTTAGCAAAGGATGTAAAAGATGCTCCATATATATCGTGTCATACATACTTTTCGGGCTTCTTAGAGTCGATGATTTTAAAAGTTGTTATTTATTTGAAACCTATAAAGGGTTAAAAATGCAAGGAAGGGAGTTGATGGGTTAAGAAAAAGGATGCTTCTCGTATGTCATGCTTTATATCTTTTTTAGGGTTTCTGGAGTCAAGAAATTCGAAAATTGTATGTGTTTTTAAGAGGTTAGAGGGGTTGTTAAATGCATATCCTATTATATATCCTTTTGCGGTTCTTCGGATCATAGAACTTCAAATTACATCATATTTCATGACTTTGTGAGTATTTTGAGAATCCAAGAATCCAAGAAAGAACATATAGAAAAGTTTGGGATGTGAATGGCCTCAAAAAAATTAAATTTACTATTTTACTTTTTACTCATTTTAGGTTAGAAAATGTGTGTGGATTATTTTAAATTTTTGTAGTTTTAAAAGTTAAACTTTAACTTAAGGGGTAAGTTTTGGGGGGTGAAATCGGAAGTGAAAGATATTTTAATTATTAAAAATAATAATAGATTAGAATTTGATATCTATAGGAAGGACACAGTAACAGATAGATATATTCCTAATAATTCATTTCATTGCAAACAACACAAATTAGCCTCATTACATTTTTTAGTTTATCGTTGGTCACTTTCCCTCTGAATAGAGTAACCTTTAATAAAGAAAGGAATCGTATTAGAAATAAAACTAGAGTTAATGGTTATGACGATAACTTAGTAAATAAGCTAATAAATAGACATAAGTTTAGGTTTCAGTCCACCTGTTTTACACGCGAAGAAAATAACACCAAGTATGTCTCCATATCATATAATCCGAAATATAGCAAGGAACTCAATAAGGTATTTAATAAGGTGGCCTCCCCTTAGTCTATAAGTTATCAGACAATCTGAGGAATATCTTAGGAGATCCCAAAGATAAGATTCCTAATTGTGAGAAAAGTGGAATTTATGAAATTAGTAATGATTGTGACAAAAAGTATGTTGGGCAAACTAAAAGGTCAATTAAAGTACAGTAGAACAGAAAAGTCTAGCATTGCCGAACATGCCCTTGAAGCTGATCATATTGTAATTAGATGATCTAAGATTAATAAAAAATGTATCTGATAGGAGAACGCATAAGAAAGTATGGAAATTATAAAATGTAAAAGTAGTTTACATACACACAGAGGGCCTAGTCCTTATAGTTCCCTCTACTGGTTACTTGATCGGAACTGATGGCCTTGCCTATGCCATCCGTTCCGCCTGAGTAATTTAAGGGTTAGGCTAAGTATAAATAGGGTAGATTTGTAGTTTAGTTTTAGTCAATCATCGCTCCTGATGAAGCTAACATGGTTAGCGAAACGCGCGTCGGGCACAAAAATAAAGTGTTTGGTGTAGTGGCGATATATACTGAGTAGTATCTGGTACATATATAAAAAAAAATTCAAGGTCATCAGTTTTCAGTAAAGATCGGAAAAAAACTTTGTTGAAAACTCATTTGGGGTGTGATTTGTGAAGTTATTGTTCATTTTATACCTCAGTAAAAAATGTTTATTTTAAAAGCAATCAACGTACGGAACACTAATTGAGCCAACCTGCACTTGACTTGTTATTTTTAGTGTTCCGTACTGTCTGTCCGTCTGTTTGCCTGTCTCTCACACTCGATTTTCTCCGAAACTATTTGACATAGAAAATTAAAATTTGGCACTAATATAGGAATTGATAGTCTCATTAGAGCCGTTTTGAAAGTTAAATTTTGACTTAAGGGGTTAGTTTTGGGGGGTGAAATCGGAAATAAAAATTTTTCTTTTCAACCAGGTCATCTAGTGGGGCGTCAAATGAAAGCCTATAAAAAGACGAGTTCAAAAATATGTATAATGTAATACTTGCGCACAATTCTCTTTGTATTATTTTTTTAAAAAAATGCAAAAAATCGCTGTCCCTCCACCTTATCTCGAAAAGTACTGATCAATAAATTTTGAAAAAATTCAGGAATACTCTTTACAGGATGTAGATTAAAGGAAAATTATCACGAATGCATTACCTTTAATAATTTATCTGGTATAAAAAAAACAAAAACTTCAAGGTCATCAGTTTTCAGCGAGGATCGGAAAAAAAAACTTTGTTGAAAACTCATTTGGGATGTATTTTGTGAAGTCACTGATCATTTTATATTTCCGTAACGAAAATTTTTATTTTATAAGTAATTAACGTACGGAACACTAATTGCGCAAGTCCAACTTGCACTTGACCGGTTATTTTTTATTTTATTTTTAATTCTTTGTTATTCAACTACATACGATTTTGCATCAAATAGTGTAAATTTTAAATCGATCTGACCAATAGAAGTGGATAAAATTTTTTGAAGTTGGCTAGTGGTGGTCGCATCTCTCACTCGGTTCGATCACGCACCACATTCCTTTTATTACAAGACGACTTGAAGAGTTTTGCTAAAACATATTTGCATTTGTCCATAATATTGCTTATTAGTGAATAATCCACGATATCATCTTTATTAGATCAAAGATAACTATCATAATAGTCAAGCCGCGGAGACATTTTGACAGAATTCGAAGAACGAGAATCGTGGATCTCATTATTGGAAACAGAGGAGCCGGGTGTTGCTGGGTTCACCGTCTCTGGCTCTACTATGGATTCTTTTTTTTTGACAGAATCCCTTCCATTTCTTAAAAACCTACACTAGAGAGTGGCATCCCACAGTAGAAAAGTGTCGCAAATAAACAACTTCAGACTCAGGTAGCAAGAGGTGGACAGGTAGCAAGTACATACAAGCCATTAAAAGCTTATCCCTTGGAATAGTTGGGTATATTTATTATACAAAACATAATAGGTACTTTTTCTACTGTTCTGAACTCTATATGAGAAGAAAGAACTAAAAAACAAGCATGAAACCGGGAGTTTTTGAAAAATCGCTTGTCCTGATAAGTCACGTTTCTGAGATAAAATCTTTTTTCTCAGTTATCGTAGTAGATATAGTTACGTGTTTTTTGAGTAATTAAGAACTGTCCCTGAGTATTTTGAGCGGCACAGATTTTTCCTTAACTTAAAAAATCCGAAAAAAAACAATTATCGGGAGAAAAAAAAATTGGAGACCGGTTTTAGTACTTCAGTTTTTTTGGAGCTGTAATTAGACAAAGCAAAATTTTAAAAATCTGCCACGCTCAGATTGTTTCCTAATAATCGAGAAATAACTAGAAGAAAAGAAGTTGAAAATTGGAGAGGTAGAATTGTAGAAAAGGTATCCCTTTTACAGGCATGTTTCCTAGGCTACCATGAGCTTGAAAATTAAAATTTTTGGTGTGACGGGAGTTAAATCAATGCTTAAAATACAATGTATCAAACCAAAAAAAATTGTTAGAATCTATGGAATAGTTTTTAAACAATGGGGTTGCGAAAGATGTTGGTCATTTCTGCGCCAAGCGAAAACGGTTACAGTCCCCTTAAAACGAAGTATTTTATGAAAATGTTTGTCCATTTTTTTAAAAAATTAAATATTAAGACTTGTGTGTATAGACGATCGCTATAAAATGGCAACTAAACGCGCATGTCTAAACCTTTAGAGAACGTCATCTAGTAAATAACACTTAACAAACATCATAATAATTTTGTTGTCTTGGCGCCATATCTGTGTCGGGCCAAGAATTTTTGAAACTACCCTCGTAGATCGTCATGAACAATTTTCACGATTTTACTAATTCAAAAACTCATGATAAAAAATCAAATAAATAAATATTTGTTTGATTTCAAACATTGTTTGGAAAATTTAAAGCCTTACTTCACAAAACTTTGCCTTATCTTAACCAAACATCAAATTTATAAAACTCTACAGCTACTGAATTAAATAAGAAAAACTAAATTGCGAACATGTTAAAGCCATTTGATCTAGGTGCTTCTCTTTTTCTTGCGAATAGTCTTGTCATACGTGAGCGGTTTTCCTGTTAAAGAAAATATAGAAATCAAACTCCAACATATTCAAGTCACGAGGATTTCAACGAAGTGCATCTACAAACTGTCGTGTTCTTGTTTGATTTAAATTACGATTCGTTTTCAGTGTATACAGTGATCCGCATAAAGTTGGCTAGAAAAAAAGGTTTAATAATTCACTATAAAGAACTTTTTGGTAATCATGCCTTCATCATGTTGCAGTTTAATTTTATATAAATTATTAAAGCGATAAAGATTGATTTGGAGAAACCAAAAATTTTAAAATTTAAATTTTTTAAAGTGTGCTAATTAAATTAATTTCTAAACGAGGAAAAAGTTTCTTTTAATGTGATTTTATATTATTTCATTTTTATGAAGCACAGAATTATTGTTTGTACATTTATATCGATGCCGTATAAAGAGTTTGTGATTTCGACTAGTAATTTAATAGTCGGTTTCTAATAAATGGCTGCTAAAATTTATAGTCAGAATTACCGAAACTAAAAACTTAAATATCAGGAGATAGATTTCACATTCACATATCAAAATTTTCATCAATTTCTAATCATAATTTTTGTTAAAATATATATTTTATTTGTAGTGTAAATGAGGAGACGGTAAGTGGTCTGAACATATGTTTTTAGTCTCCATCTTAAAAGTAAAAATTTATAGAGGAACATTAAGGGGTTACACCACCTTGAGATTTTCAAAAAATCGAATTATTTTTTTTCGGCTAGATAAATTATTTTAAGAATATTTTAACCGTTTAACCATATCAAAATTCAAGTTATTTCCGAAGTTATAGCAATTAGAAGTGAGCGCGGTAGAGAGTCGGCCCGAAATTCAGGTAGTGATCGGATCGGCACGAGCGGTCAAATCCTTGACAAAGGGTATTGTCCTTTTAATCAGTCCTTTATAACAATATTTCCTTTGGGGAATTTTGGAAGCTAAAAGTAACTCAAGTACACAAAGTTGGAACTACTTTAGACTCACTGAACATTCAACGTCACGGAATCAGTTTGCTTTGTGACGCAGTAGTGTACATATCGCCACGTGTATTACAAAAATTATATTTTTTTATTATTTTTTAATAAAAAACTATTATTGAAATGTCGAAACAAGTATACGTTGATAAAAAAAAAAAGGTAGCCGACAAGCAGTTGGACGTCCTTGTAGGAGCCGGGAGAAATGACATCACCCGATAAATCGTTATTTAATGGAAAGAGAGGAAGCTAGCACCATTATATCAGCTAAAAAATTAAAGAGCAGTGAAACCGTTGATTTTGATATGGGTGCATCTTTCGGGTACCTATTAATTAATTTTGTATCTGTTTTTTCTGCGATAAGTGAAGTGGTAAAGTGTAAAGAGTGCAGCGGTGATATAAAATTTACCGAAACTTCTCTTCGTGGTCTTGGTTTTAAACTAGAAGTGAATTGTGCTGAGTGTGAACCAGTTTTAATAAACTCATGCCCTCTTATAAGTGGTAGAGCATATGATGTGAATAGACGATTAGTTTTTGCGTTCAGACTTCTTGGTATTGGTTTAGTAGGAATAGAGAAATTCTGTGGAATCATGGACTAAACCAATTTTCCAGTCGTTCTACGTTGAGAATGATATTAACACTGCTACAAAAACTATTTGTGAATTGTCCATGAAAGCTGCTGTTCAAGAGGCAAAAGAATTGAATAACGCAGTAGAACTCACCGTTTCAGGGGATGGAACGTGGATGAAACGTGGTTTGTCATCCCCTTTAATTTAGTTAATAATGTCGGCGAGTGCGGAGGTCTGTTCTCGCTGTTCTAATAATTTTATCGTAAATTCAAAGTTAATTTTTTGCAAAAGTTGTAAAGAATCTTTTCATGCACAGTGCGTGCAGTTACGTGATCAAGTGGCAAAAATAATTAGGGACTGTCCTAATTTGTTTTGGTGTTGTGATGATTGTACCAGTTCTATTGAAATAAAGTTAAATATTGCAGGCTATTTTGAGAAATTAGAATTACAAAACAATGTATAAAAAATTCGTCGAACATTTTTAAAAAATTGGAAAATTCAAACGTTGAACCTGTTGTTAATAAGGAATTTTCATATTCAAATATAGTTAAGAAAAATAATATTCCGCCACTGATAATAAAATCAAAAAATGTGAACCAGAATAATAATTTAACAAAACAAGTTGTAACGCAAAAAAATTCATCCATCCGATTTATCAATAGCAGTAAAAAAAAGTGAAATCAGTGGGCCAGGGCTCGGTTATGGTTGAATGCAATGATTTGGAGTCTTTGAGCAAACTACAGAATGCAGTTGTTGCCAAGTTGTCAGATGAGTACGAGGTAGAAATACCGAGAACTTTAAATCCAAAATTGATTATTGTTGGAATTCCGGAAAGCTATACCATGTCTAATGAGGATTTAGTTGAGAGAATAAAAAGCCAGAGTAATGTTTCAAATGTCGATGAATGTAATGTAAAGGTAATTAGGAAGTACAAACCGATAAATAAGGAACAGTTTAATATTATTTTGGATGCTTCACTTGCTATATTTAAGGAAACACTAAAAAACGAAAAAAAAAAATTATTGATTGGGAGAGTTTTCGTGTGTTTGAATATGTGGGAGTCTTAAGATGTTACAAATGTTGGAAATACGGCCATAAAGCAGCTCACTATCGTCAGAAAAATATGGTTTGTCTATTGTGTGGTCAAAACCATAGAAGCTGTGACTATACTTCAAATGTTCGGGAGTGTGCAAATTGCATGTGAAGTCCTCAAAACACCAGATGTCAATTTCAGTCATGCAAGAACTGCATGTTTTACAAAAGAGCGGTAGAAAAAAATCAAATCCCGAACACAATATATATAGTCATTACAGTTACAAAGGTCTGATGTTAGTGCGTTAATTTTACACATAAATGTACAGGGTCTTCTTACTCATATATCAGAACTTACCAAAATAATGGAAAAGCATGGCCCGTTGGTTGTGGGTATAAATGAGTCCCACATTACCGAGGATATTGAAGAGCGAGAGTTGAGCGTTAGAGGTTACTCGGTGTTAGCATGTCATTCTAACAGAAGACATACTGGGGGGAGTTTGCTATATGTGCGAAACGGCTGTAAATTTAGAAAATTATTTAATGATTCTGTGGATTATGAATATTGGGTACTTGGAGTGATGTTTTGGATTGAAGGGAAAAAACCATAGTGGTTGGCTCTATTTTTAGATCACCCAATGGTTCTGTAATAAATTTTCTAAACTATGTTGAGGAAAGATTGAATGATGATATTATAAATAAACAAACCGTAGTTTTGTTGAGGGACTTAAATGTAGATTACCTGAAAAATGACAGGGACTCAAGAAGCCTAAAAAGAATTATTCAATCGGCCGGTTAAAAACAGATTATCAATAAAAAACTAGAGTCACTGACCGATCAGCAACTTTTATTGATCACATCATCACGAATGACTGAAGTTTAATAGAGGTTCCAAGACGTTTCCCAAACATAAGTGATCACGAAATTATTGGTGTCAGAATAAAACTCACTAATAGCCAACCAGCCCCCACGAAGGTGTATATGAGGGAATTCTCCAGACAGAACCTTGAAAAGATTACAGAAGCGCTGATTGGTCAGAACTGGAATTACACATCCACAGATGGTGATGTTATATATACTGACTTTTTAAGAATAATACACGAAATATTTGACTGTTTAGCTCCCCTGAAGATGAAGAAAAATCAAATACATAAATATGCGTGGATTACGCAGCAAATAAGGGAGGCACAACGCACTAGAAATGAGGCTTACCGTAGATTTCAGTTCACCAAAGCTGAAGACGACTGGAATGATTACAAGCTAAAAAGGAATAGGGTAACTTCAGTGATAAGAAGTGAGAAAACTAAATATTGTGACCGAAACATAGACGAATGTAAAGGGAATGGGAAGAAGATGTGGAAAACCCTAAAAGAATTGTTGGGCAACCAAAAGCAATGCGCTGATTTTAACAATATTGACTTTAGGCAGTATGACGGAAGGGTAAAAGTAAAGTATGCGGATAGCTTGAATGAAATATCTGAAAATAGAGAAAAAAGGCAATGGAACCCAACGTTTTCTGAACAGGAATCTAGTTTCTTGTTTTTTGAAGAAGTAACGCATTCGAAACTAAGAAAAACCGTATATAACCTGAAAAATAAAAGTACAAGTGATGAAGTGTTAACTATCAAACTTATAAAGGATCTCTTTGATGTTTTGGGATACCCGTTGTTGCACATAGTAAATACATCTTTAAGATCTAGTAGATTTCGAGGCGATTTAAAAAAGAGTGTAATTGTGCCTATTCCAAAAGTGTCAAACCCGACTATCACCTGTGATTTTTGCCGAATTAACCTCTTTTCTGCCGAACCGATTGGCGCAGTGGGTTAAGGCGCCAGCCTTGCCTGCTATTGTTCGAGAGGTCAGCGGTTCGATTCCGTGTGTCGGCTGGGTGTTTGTGATTTGTTCCATGTGTGAATGTGTAAATTTGTGTGTCTAAAATAAATAGAGATGCTAGCTAACTGGTATACGCCAAGCCATAAAACTCAAAAAAAAACCCTCTTATCTGTGATCGACAAAATTTTGGAGACAATAGTTTGTAGCCAATTACGTGAGTACTTTGAAAGTAATGAACAATGTGGGTGCAGAGGCTAACATTCCTGTGAGACAGCGTTGCAACATGTGTGCTCTGTGTGGAGGGCCAACATGAGTGAGTCAAAAATTACTCTCAGTGTTTTTTGTGGATCTGAAGCGTGCTTTTGAAACGACAGACAGGAATATCCTTATTATGAAGTTAGCTTTATGTGGTGTGAAAGGGCGGGCACTAGATTGGATAAAAGATTTCTTAAATAATAGGTATCAGCAGACTAATGTCGAAAACAAAATTTCTGGCAAAAGAAGTAGTGTCTGGGGTGTGCCGCAGGGGAGTGTGCTGGGTCCACTCTTATTCATCATTTATGTTAATGACGTGTTTGTAAGAATGTCCAGCTCTTTTGTCAGTTTGTTTGCTGATGACACACTGATCTCTGTGGCTGAAAGTGATTTTGAACATGTAACAGCTATTATGAACCGTGAGTTAAGTCTATCAGAGTGGTTATGTGAGAATAGATTAAAGCTGAATAGTTCGAAAACCAAGTGTATGGTGATTGGTTCTAGAATTAATTGTCAGAGATATTGTGATTTAAATTTGGCTCTAGTTAAAAATGATGATATTGTTCAGTTTGTTAATGAAATTAAATATTAGGGGTAGTCTTAGATCAATAGTTATGTTTTACTAATCATGTAGATTATATGTGTAAAAAATTAGGGAAGAAAATAGGTCTTTTTACACGTATGTCAGGGTGCCTATCTCTAAGGGCCAAACAACTGGTGTATAACACTATTATATTGTCGCATTTGTCGTATACCTGTTCATTGTTGATTGCATGTACTGGGGAGGATGTGCTAAGATTGCAACTGTTACAAAATAAAACAATGCGAATTCTCTTGAACTGAACTTGAATATGTTAGATTCTTTACATTGGCTTCACACTCGTTATTTTATCAGGAGAGCAAATCACATTTTAATATATAAGATTGAGAATGATGTGCAGCCAGATCATTTTTAAATAAAATATGTAACTATCATAGTTATAACATTAGAAATAGTCACCAGTATAATATAGAATTAGTGAAAAAAGCGTGGTTGCAAAAAGCACTTTTTTATGATGGCTTGCGTTATTATAATGATTTGCCAAGTAATGTAAAAATGCTCCTACTTTAAGAATTTTCAAAAAAAGATTGTTTTTATATTTAGGAACTTAGTACTTACCATATAAGTTTGTATATTGTTTGTTTGTTATCAACTAGCCAAGAGTTAAATAAATAAAGATTTTTTTTAGGCGTTTCTACTCTTATATCATTTTAATCAGGAAAAGTTCACACTGTAAAGTTTGTGAATTTTGAAAAAAATTTGAGATACTGAGGAGGATGATGAGATGAACATTGAACACTCAGGTAAATGTTCTGCCAATTACGAAAGGTCAGCTGGAAAAATGGAAGTTGATAGTGTTGTAGAAATGTTCAAAAAATCCGAAACACTTTATAACATACAATATGGTAATTACGTAGGCGATGGAGACAGTAACACTTATAAAAGAATTGTTGACTCAAATCCATCCGCAAAAGCGAATAGGTATGCAATTACGCAAAGTAAAAAAAGATAATCCTGGTATAGGTGGCAGAGGGAAGTTGACAGCCAAGCTTATTGATGAGTTAACAGTTTACTATGGTCTTGCAATTAGAAGGAGTATAAATACATCAGTTGAAACAATGAAAAATGCAATATGGCCAACTTATTACCATAAAATATCCACTGATGAAAAGTCACAGCATGACAAGTGCCCATCCGGCGAAGATTCTTATAAGCATAAAAATTATATTCCTGTAGTTGTCCAAAAAGTAATTGAACCGACATACGATAGATTAACTGATACCGATTTGTTAGAACGCTGTTTAGAAGAATATACTCAGAATAACAACGAAAGTCTAAACGCTGTCATTTGGTCTATGGCTCCAAACGTGCATTACAGAGACACAAAAATTTGTTGAGATTGCATCTTATATTGCAGCTAGTATAATGATGGACATACTAGTGTATTACAAATGATGCAATTTAGCGAGAACTTGGATTCTCAACGAATATCTATAGCCAACATGAGAGCCCAATAGGAGACTAAAGAGGCCAGGAAATTGAAAAAAGCTGCTCAAAAGGAGTCGGAGGACATCACGGCAACAATGGAAGATCTCATGTGCGGCTCAGGAATCGCAGATTGGAAGTAATTTAAAAAAATATTTGGTTTTAAGACGCTGACGCCGTATTGTTTTTTCTTTTGCGTTTTTTTTTTTTTTTCGAAACTACTTTCTTCAAACTGATGCATAAGATATCTTAAGATCTACTTAACCGATTTTGTTAAAGCTTACAACATATATTCTTTATAATATTATCTAAGATTCGCCATAGGATTTTTTTGATTGGGTGCCACGTTCATAAGTTATAAATTTTTTCAACTCAAAATTTGGATAAAAATCAGAGTTTTTTTTGAAAAAGCTATCATTTCTACAAAAACATTAAAAAAAATTTCTATGCTACATTTTAGCTATTACCTTTCTGAATAAGAAAAAAATTATTTTTTATTTTTCGGACTATGCCTGACAGACAAAATAAGTACACTATCAGCAAGAATTTTCAAAAGAGGGTCTCACTTGATGGCACATATCCTCATCATTTTTTAATTTTTTTTATTCGTTATTATTTCAAATTACTCATAAAACTACTATGTATATTTGTAAAAGAAAAAATATTTTATAAATTTAATAGCTGCGTCAAAAAATGTTTTTATTTTTATACCTATTTTTCCTAGCGCTAAGGTGATGTAACCCCTTAAGGATTAACGAACAAATTAGACAGTTATCAATTATGTGAACAAGTTAGATTTAGATAAGGATTCAGCACTTTGGTTGACTACAAAAAATCATTGATTCCGTAGAGTTTTGGGTAGTCCTTAACGCCTTAAGTAGTAGCAGAGTCGATGAAAAATACACAAGTCTGAATGCATATATAAAATTGCCGTATCATAAATAATGCTTGAAGAAAAAAATAAATAAAATCAAAATTAAATGAGGAATTAGTCAAGGCGACTCTATATCCCCAAAGCTGTTTACGTTGACTCTAGAAGACATGTTCAAATCGTTAAAGTGGGAAAATAAAAGGATTCTAATGAACGATGAAAGATTAAAACATTTAAGGTTCGTAAATGATGTCACTCTGATCGCCAACACAAGAAGAATTACGAGAAATGCTGATGAAATGAAGAATGAGAAATGCTATTCACAAAAACCAAATATTTGAAAAACGAAAATGAAAAATATTTTTAAGAGTTTGTAAAGTTCCTGAAAACACACCGGTAATTCACCGCTAGAGCATTTTTCTGGAAAACTAATTGTCACACTGTGTACAATAAAGGTAGTAGAGCTGAAATCTAAGAAGGAGCTTAATGATGGATATCATTAAAATTTTCTGAGTAAAAGTAATTTTAGTGCTAGTGAGGGCAAAAATAAAATTTTAATGATATCTGTTCATAGCATTTACTAAGCTTAAAATTTCTAATAGATTTTTCTGTATTTATTTGTTTAACTCAACACAATTAACCGCACAACCCATAACCTAACTCTTATTTAAATTGTCTTCTTTTACTATCTCTAAAAATTTAAATATTTGAAATCTTTTAAAGTTAGAATTGAATTGAAATAACGTAATAATGACTTTAACTCTGATAATTACGTATGAGACCCTAACAGCTTGTTCATACTGTTTTAAATAAATTTACTTTTTATGAAATGTTATTAAACATTTCATGTCATGATTTGTAAATTTTATATTTTAGTTTTTTCAGTTGTTAATATAGCAATAATATATGGTTGGGTAAAATTGCATTTTTATTACATTAGCCAAAAATAAAGATAATAATCAACCATTAGATTGACAATAAACAGTATAGTGCTGGTAATTTTGTAAAGTTAATTTTTAGAATTTATCATTTTTTAAATGTTATTGAAGTAATGCACATCTCAGTAGAATAAATCAAGAAAGAAATGCAAAACACTATCTTTTCCACTCATTTAACTAAAAATTGTAGACTAGCTTTTTAGCACTTTAGGTTATAATTAAAAAATCGTCGTAGTTTAGATTTAAATAAGCACCACCCATCCTCAATTTTCAAAGTAAATTTTCTGTTAAAAATTCTATTGAATTTGCTAATAATGTAATTGTTTTAACTTTCCTCACAAATACTTTCATTAGTGTCGAAATCCTTGAGGTATCCGTCCAAAATATTGTGTCAGACTACTTAGAAATCTCTTCTTTAATAGTATGAAAATCCTAGCACATCAATCACGAGCCCTTTTCTTAGTTGACATGATCTTAAATCAGAACTTCTTAAAGTTTAATAATAATTTTTTTATACAAAGAGCCGTAGTCATCGATTTACTTTATATATGGTCAGTCAATAAGTTTTGAAAGCGACACCTATGGAGCATCAATTGAGCCAAATATTGAAGACCATTTTGAAGCTTCATCTGTCATATGAACATACCCTAAATTTCAAGTCGATCTGTCAAGTCACTCATTGTTTATCGTGTCGTACAGTGTTAAAATTCATTGTTTTGGAAAGTTTATCGGCAACTGAAATCCATGCAAAGTTAGTGAAAGTGTTAAAGAAGTATGCTTCTTCATTTCCACCTGCTCATAGATGGACTCTAGAGTTTAAACATGGTCGTCCAACTACTGAAGAAACTGTTGTGCAAGTACAAGATATGGTAATGGAAGATCATCGATTAACTATGGACGATTTAGCTGAGGCTATAGGCAACTCACATGGAACAGTGCATGAGGTCTTAACTAATGTTTTGGGTATGAGAAAGTTATTCACAAGATGGGTGCCATATTTGCTAACATCGGAACAAAAACGCACTCGCGACAAACTGTTTAAACAACATTTGGCTCGTTACACAAAGAATAAAACTAATTTTGTGTATCGATTTGTAACTATAGACGTGAGTTGAGTCTACCAGTATAATCTTGAACTGCGACAACAAACCGCACAGTGGACCGAGCCCAGTTGTTCAGCTCCAAAGCATCCTAAGTAGTTAAAATCGTTCAAGAAAATTATGGCATCAGTTTTCTGGGATGCCCTTAAAATACTCCCAGGAGAGTATTATTGCAACCTCTTGGATCAGCTGGATGAAAAAATCGTCTTTCATCATGACAACGCACCTGATCAAAGAGGTGCTTTGGCAACGGCAAAACTGGTCGGATTAAAGTACGAATTGTTAGAACATCCACCCTATTGGCCAGATCTGGCTCCGTCTGACTTCCATCTGTTCCTAAACCTCAAAAGATTTCTATGTGGGAAGCGTTTTTTTAACAAATGATTAGGTAATAGCATCCGTAGATGGGTATTTTGAAGGTCTTCCGGAAAACCACTTTAGCGACGGTGTAAATGAATTGAAAAATCGCTGGAGAAACTGTACTGAGCTTAACGGAGATTATACTGAAGAATAAATGTATTTTGACTCACTAATTCATCTTGTTTCATTTCCACTTCCTCCGGAGTCCTCTTTTCAATAAAACACAATGTTTTTACTTTCCTTGTTGAAGGAAAGTAGTATATTCGTGAAAAAATCGCTGCGGCTTTTCGCTTTTTTTCACGTTTTAGGGTCAGTCAGTCATCTTAGTTGATCTGTCGAGCTATTGGCACGATTACTCTCGAACGAAATGCGATATCAATTTTAAACTTGCAATACATATATATATATATATATATATATATATATATATATATATATATATATATATATATATATATATAAATATAATATATATATATATATATATATATATATATATATATATATATATATATATATATATATATATATATATGGGAGGTACAGTACGAGTATTAATAGTAGTTGCAGAAGACTTTTAGTGTTTTTGGTTTATGTAATTTATATGTATATAAATAGAATATTATTTATAGTAAACTATATAACGGGCTACTGGGAAAGGGTGGGGGTTCAGAAGGGTTGCTACATATATATCGTGCTGTATGTCCTCTTCAGGGTTCTTGTAGTATAGCAATATGGAAATGTTATTACTATGAATTTTAATAAGGTAAGAAGGTGAAAGAGATGAGAAAATCTTGTGTAGTTTCAATAGTATTATGAGAATTTTGAATAATTGATATAAAATAATTTTTCTATAGTGAAAGGAATAAGGTAGAGGGCTAAAAGGGTGATTTCATGTATGACGTTCTATTTTATTGTTCTTGTTTTATACTATTTTCTATTTAAATAGAAATATAAGGGATTGAAATCTAATTACACAATAACCTAAAAAAAATTAGTTAAATATAGAACAAGGTTTTAGAATATAAGTTATATGTTAAGTTGGCAGAAATGTACTCATGGAACATCAGGTAACGGAAAATATTGTATTCGTGAAAAATTTTTCTTTTCTTCAGCTTTTAGGGCTTCTAGATTACAAGAGACACTTTTTAACTTCCTAGTAAATAATATAAAATATCATAAAAATAATAATGCAGCCACACATTTATTTATAATTTTTTACCTGTTTTGTCTATATTTAAATTTTATGCTTTCACGTAGACACGTATTTCGTTGGTGGAAAGTATATATTTTCTTAGCTCTGATTTTAAAAGAGAGAATTGTAGGTGTTTAATTATTAAGTACTTTTGGTTCCCTTGCTAAAAAAAAGTTTGTCGATCTGTTGGCACGATATCTGTCAAGCAAAATATTAATTTTAAATTTGGTATGTATATAATACCTAATTAAAGAATAAAGGCTATAGTTTTAAAGAGGTATTGCTTAACGTGGAGAGCGATAAAAGGGGTGACGTCCGATAAATTTTGTATGGTTTTGAGATTGTAATTTTTCCTAGCCTTTTGTTGAGACAAAATTACTAAACAAATATATACAATACACATGTATATTTATACTAAAACATAAAAGATGCAAATGGATGGGGGAGGAGATTAGAGGGGATATTTTCTATATAGAGCAGTGTCCTGTAAACTTTGTGAGGTTTTTGAAATCAAAGAAATAAAAAATACGATTAATTTATTGGCTAATTTTAATTTGAAGCTAAGAAGGGCGTGAAAGAGGTCGTGGTTGTTAAATATTGTATAGCTTCAAGAGTATTTTAAAAGTTTTTCCAGGTTGGTTGATGGGATTCAGATCTAACTATCAAGTAACCTAGAAAAATGTTAAATTATTGTACTTATCGTATTTGTGAAAATGTTACTATGTTATATAAAATTAAAGCTTATGTGGAATTACCTACAATTCTACGTTTACTAATCATATTTTTAATAGTAATTATATCTCAGCTACTAAAGAATTCCATATTTGTGATAAATGCATTTCTATTAATTTATTAGAAATTCTTAAATAACATTACTCGAATTGTAACAATGGACAAATTAATTTGAGTTGCCTCTCTTTTTTCAGTTCTTTTAATATTTCAGTTTAAACTTAAATTTTCTTTTTCACCAGTTTTGATAATTCTGTAAATTTAATTCATTTAATTTCGTTATACTAAAATATATGGTACCTTATATTAATTTTATTTTGACATCTTTCTAACTTTCACTTTAAAAGATATATAGTCTATTGTGATAGTAAACTTTTACAGGTTACTTAATTATTAGATTTAATTCGTCTGGATCCCTCCTGCGTCGATTGAATAAATGATGCTGATGTCTCGTTTTTCATCCTCCGGGCTTTTTCAGGGCTTGTTGCGAAAAGTGACTTCTTCAGAATATAGTATATTCTGACTTACTTCTATAAACAAGCTTTGAAGAAGCCAGAAAGATGATTGGTGAAACATCAGTATCGCCTATTCATTCGACATAGTAGAAAACAAGAAGAATTATACCTACAGATATCTAGTCAATTAATTCTTATAATCGTATATCTTGAAATTTTTCTGATAATTATTTTGATACTTTTTAGGGCTATTACTTTGTTACTTTTTGTAATTTTACACTTTACAACAGGTCACGTACATGAACGTTTGCTGTGGTAGTGGTGTCTCATGTCTTAGGCAGTCGTATTTGTTTTAACTCACTTTTGTTTTAAAATTCCAAATTATACACATTGGAAGAATATTATCTACATATCCAAATTTCTTTTAAATTAGATTTTTTTGTCTAATTTCTTAGTATTTTAATATATTTGACGCCTTCATTTTTCTTCTTTTCCGAATTTAGTTATTATTTGCACTGAGCATATATGGCCATTGATTGATAGTCCTCTGTTACCCCTACAATTTAGCGAACGTTGCCTTTTTCAATTATAACCTGTCGTGCTAAAAATGATCTCTCATATTTTCAAAATGTGTCTATAAAATCTGTTCATTTTTATTTAATTGGTTAGAGAACCCAGTATGAATTCATTCCTTTTAAGTCATTTTGTTTTATTAAAATCACTTCAGTAATATTTAAAATTTAAATTTACTATATTAATTTTCGTACTTAAAATTCAATTATATTTTATGTTTAGCCATGCCAAATTTATGTTCCGAATATTTTTACGAAATTCTAATTCAAAAACCTTTTTTCGTGAAAAAAGAAAGGTAGCCCTGTTGGCCACATATTTTTTGTTTTTGCATAGTAAAGCAGAGAAGGGCCGACACATCTTTTCTCAAATTTACATTTTTTTATTTTTGAAGGATATATGGTTAGTATCTATATATAAATGTAAACGAAACAGGGAACAGGAAATTTTTATGAAAAATACTTTGACGAAATTGAGGTCATTGTTCCGTATGTGTTTCTTTCTCGTTAGAGTAAACATAATACGATATAGTTTTGGGTTGGCTGATAATATATTTTATTGCTGAAAAACATTTTTTGTCCTGTATAGGCCGAAAAGAATTAAAAAAAAAATTTAGTCTACATTTTTCTGCTTTCTTTATTCATCTTTTTCTTAGTGTGCCTTATCTTCTAAGGACGTTGATGATCACATTTGCCCATTTGATTTTATCTATTGCCGCTCTAAACAGCTCAGTAGATGTCATGTTTGTCCACTATCGTAAGTTTTTCAACCAGGAGTTGTGGCGCCTTCCTGGTCTTCGCCTACCGATTATTTTTCCTTCAATTATAAGTTGTAGGAGCTTATATTTTTGGCTTTTCATAATATGACCAAAGTAAGTTTTTTTTCATTCTTTAACAGCTGGAATCAACTCTCCTTGTTTTTACATCCGATCAAGTATTTCCATGTTTGTGGTGCGCGCTGTCCAAGGAACATGCAGCATTCGGCGATAGCACTACATCTCGAATGACTCCATTCTTTGTTGTGTTGTCTCTGTGATGGTTGCAGCTTCTATACCGTATAACATGTACGAGAACACGTAGCATCTTAGCACTCTTGTTCTTGCTTTTAAGTTTAGTTGAAAGTTACAGAGTATGCTGAGCATTTTATTGAAGAAGCTTCGTGCTTTTTCATTTCTTGAGCGTATTTCCATAGAATGGTCCCAATCTTCACTAATTACGCTTCCTAAGTACGTTATTTTTGTTACCCTTTCAAGAGTTTATCGATGTACTTTAATATTTATGTTTGTATTAGGATTCTTACTGACCACCATTGTTTTTGTTTTGTTCGTATTCAGCTTCATTCCATATTCCTCACATGCATCAACAATTCCATTCATGAGTCTTTGCAGGCCTTCTTCATTGTCCGCTAAAATGACAGTATGATCAGCGTGGCGGAGATTATTTATACACACAGCATTAATTGTAATTCCATCGTTTTTTATCAGAAAGTGCTTTTCTCCAAATAGACATTAAATAACAGGGGTGGCACAATACAACACTGACATACGCCTTTCTTTATTTTTATTTCTTTGGACATGCGATTCTCAACTTTTATTTTGTCAGTCTGGTTCCAGTATAAACTTGAAATTATCTGTCATCAATGTTACACGATTGTAGTATTTTCATCATTTTCTCATGATTGACCACCATCAAAGGCTTTTTGGAAATCTATAAAGCACAAATAAACATCAGATTTGACATCCCTATATCTCTCAGTCAGAACGCGGATGGTGAATAGTGCGTCCCTCGCTCCTAGTCCGTTCCCTAAGCCGAACTGTGTTTGTCCAGTATGTTCATCTAGTTTTTTGTATACTCTTTGGTGGATTATTTTAAGGAAGAGTTTCAAGATTTGGTTCACTAGACTTATATTCCGGTATTCCTCGCACTTTCTAGGTATAACAAACTGATGTCAACCCATCATGAGGTATATCACCTGTGTTGTATACGCTATTGAAGAGGTCCTGTATAATGGATATATGTTTTTCGAGAAATACTTTAATGATTTCTGTAGGTATATTACCTCCTGCCTTTTTGTTTTTAAGCTGATTTGCTCCTGTTAATATTTAGTATGGGGGGGCCCGTTGTATTAAGCTTATTTGTATTATGTTATCTAGTTGTGTTACTATACATTTCCGCTATATATTCTTCCCATCTATCTATTCTTGTATGTTCTGTAGTAGTTTACTTTCTTTATTCTCTATTACTTGTGGTTTCCTTTGTAGCCTTAGTTCAGCAGCTTCTTTGATTTTCTTGTATAAATCAAATTTGTCGCATTTCTTTTCTAATGCTTCTATTTCTGTGCATTATTCATTTAGTCACATGTCTTTAGCCTCCTTTATATTTCTTTTTATTAGGTTGTGCGTTTCTTTGTATTTTACATCATGGTTGTTCTTATATTTTCTTCTTATTTCCATCATATCCACTACTTCCTCCGTCATCCATAATTATTTCTCTTTGGTTGTATTTTGTTTTAGGTCCTTTCTCATTACTTCCTCCAGTATTTCTCTGATGTGGTGCCATTTTTCTTCTGGTCTTCTATCAATCTCCTCATGAATCTTCTTCTTTAAGACTTTTTCTTTGAGTTTGTCGATGTTAATATTTGTTGTTGTTTTTTCATGTTTTAACTTTTTTAGTCTAATCTTGAGAGTTGTAAGCAGCAAATCATGGTCTGTAGATATAACTGCTCCAGGATATGTTTGGCAGATCGAACTATATTTCGTTGTCTTAATGGTTATATAGTCTATTTGATTTTGGATGATTTTATTATCTTTTCCATCTGCAGGGGCGGTATATGACGGTCGGGGAGGTAATTTAAAATAAGTGTTCATAATACAGAGGTGTTTTTCTCTGCAGAACTGGATCAGTCTCTGACCTCTATCATTACGTTTACCTAAGCCATAATTCCCCACAATATCCTCTTTTTTTTCATCTCCTACTTTGGCACTTAAATCCCCCATTATCAGGTTTATCTCATTTTTCTTAGTGTGTTGTAGAGTCTTATTTAAATCGTCATAAAACATTTAGATTTCTTCATCAATACTTTGTGATGTTGGGGCGTAGACTTGTATGATCTTAAATTTGTGGGGTTTGCAATTTATTTGAATCAAGACTATTCTGTCTGAGATCGATAAAAATCCTTCCACTATTCTTGCCACCTCGTCTGAGACCACTATTGAGACTCCGTTTTTATTTTTAGTGATTGCATCTCTCGAGTAGTAAACGGTGTAGTTCTCAATCCTGTAGGTGCCCGTGTTTGGCCATCTCACCTCACTACATCTCAATATATCGATATTGAGTCTTTTCATCTCTCCTATCATATTTGTAGCTTTTCCCGGTTCAAGCAAACTTCTGACATTCTAAGTTCCTATTTTTCTTTTTGATTTCCACCGGGGGATTCTTCGCACCTTCTCCTCACTTAAGGACTGCCCGGGACTAAAGGTCTTTTCTTCTATCTCTGGCGGCATTGTAATTTCCTGAGAAAAAATAATATAGTGGTTTTGCGTTGCCTTCTAGACGGTTGTACAATGCCGCTTCAGTGACTTTCACCACGCCATTTGCTATTTGCTTCACAACCATTCCAGTCCCCTTGACTTCTGCTTGTGGGCAGTTTTGAACAACCAGCTGCCGTTGTTCAGGGTTAAGGATGTGTAGATATGAAAATAATAGGAAGGTGGGATAAGAGAAGGGGGCCTGATTTCTTCTTGGAATGGGAAGTTGAAGAGAATTAGTACTAGCGCAGGACAGGGCCGCTAAGTCCTGTAGTAGCCTGTCTCCTACCGGGATTGCAGAAGCGTGCTACTCGCTATCCATTCTTCATACAATATTGCAGATGTTTGCATTTAAATCATAATCCATGTTGTTATTGGTTGGTTTATTTTCTAAACTATTATTAAATCATTAATATTTACATGGATTTAAAAAGAATAGGATATTTCCACGTCTTAAAAATTAATCAAACGACGACTTTCTAAACAAGGGTTCATATTAAAGTTGTTGAAGACTAAGTTTACTATTTAGCTGGAATAACAATTTTTTAGGTAGGGTCAAAGACAATCTGTGGCGTAAAAAAAGAAGAAAGGGGGTAGCGGTCATATTCCTCCTACACTTAGGAATGTAGAAAAGAAAGCCCCATAGAAACGGTGTTTTTTATTAGGGGTTCTTTTTGTGAAACATGGGGTATAAGTGTTGCAGGGAAAGGTTTTGTTGTCTCTTGTTCAAAGATTTTTAAGAAGATTGTAAGTTTAACTGTATAAAAAGTGCCCTTTTTGTGAAAATTTACCTCTTCCCCACACATATGGTAGATTTACTCGCAAATTTAAAAACTGTACCTTATAGATTTAGAATATAGTAAAAAATTATCGTTATATTCAGAATATAAAGTGTATTTATATTTTACAATCAAAAAGTTATTTATCTCAGAGATGAAAGAGAATGAATTTGCAACCTTCCTTAGGCTTGCCCAAAAAAATTAATAGGATTTATATTAGGTAACGCTCAGGCAGAGTTTATTTTAATCTCAATTAAATTAATTTTGGTATATCTTCAAAAAAATATATATTTTCTAATAAATGGGGATTATTATAGCAAAGCAAGCAATTATTGTTAAAATAGCACGGAATAAATAGCTCTCGTATTTTAGAATAATCTGTACTAAGAGAGAGATTGAGGAACTTTTAAAAAATCATATTCTCGTTTCTATCCAATTTGTAAAAGCTGTGGGTTGGCTATCTCGATTGTTCGTTGACAGTGGCTCACTCTAACGGTAAACATGAAACTACAGAATTCGGCAGTATCCACTACTAAGAGTTAGTTGTAGTTGAACAAGAGATATAAATCTGATTAATTTGAACCATATTCTGGAGGCAGTGAGTGTGGTTCCGAAACACTAGATGAAAAGAGAGCGTCAGGCAAACGGCCAAAGAAGAGGTGTTTTCATGGTAGCATTTTAAATTAGTCTGCGAATAACGAGATTTATTTTTGTGTTAATATAGACCTAAATGATGGTTTATACTTTAAACGTTGCTTTATTATTTTGTGCGATCTTTTACTTCGTCCTGCCATTACAGAGTACTTTCTTCATTTACGGAAAGCATGGTTTAAGATGAACTGGTTATCATCATAGAATCTTTCCGACTATCGTGGCAGAATCCTCTGAGTCATCGGTATGTTATTTTCATATAACCGGCTTCGTAAGGTAACTTTTTATTTGAGATAATAAGCATATATAACCTTTTATTCAAATTTTCGACATTAGCAAACATACTAACTAAAAGAGAATGTACTTAATATTAATAAATGTAAATGATAGCTATTTCTCCAAAAAGCGAATAGAATAAATATTTAGAAGCTTTTAAAATGATATATCACTCTACATTTTATGGTATAAAAATAATATTTGGATACGAAATTAATATTTTTGGGACGCAAGTGAAATATTATGTTGGGTCTCCCACACTGAGTTTTATGAAAATTTATTATATTAAAAAAAAGATAGTTATAAATTGCTGTTTATTACCAATGGAGAATTTTTAACGGTTACTTGCACAGAAAACCAGATTCACTAAAGAGGTTTAATATTTAAACTCAGATATTAAATCTAAGACGTGTGATTAATGACGTGTGTTGTCTTTTGATGTTATTTCTATTTTACCTAGTTGACTAGGTTCTAAGAATCTCCTACAGCAGAATTCATTAAAAAGGTTTAACGTAAGAACTGGTCTAATTTAGAAAGAAGGGAATTATTTTGACAAATAAAATAGTGTGCCAACTAAAATAATATATCTTGCAATTTAAATGATAGAATGAGGCCGTAAACAATAAACACCTGACCAGATGGATTTTCTATTGTCATTCCATAAAATCTTCTTAGTGAGCCTGATTATTACTACCTTATCCACTAAAAATGCATAAGTTTATAACTGGTCTAATTTGAGAATTAGAAGATTAAAATGATAAGAGCTCCAGCAAGTTAACTAAACTTAGGAATATGTATGGTACAAGAAAATATTTATGATAAAAATAAGAAATTTGGTTAAAGTACTAAAGTCTATTACGTTTCCTATCTGCTTAATGATTTCAACAATAGGAATCTATTCTATTTTTGTAAATAAATGTTTATTTGGTGGTTATAATGGTTACATTATAGAATATGGAGTATCAGAAACGAAAGTTAATTATGCAATCAGAAGCTTTAATAACTAGATAGGATTTAAGTTTTAGAACTTTTAAGTGAATTTGTGTGTAAAAATATACTCATAAGAGGCCTAAATGTATAATAAGTTGAGACAAGGTTTTTGCTTACACTGCAAGTTTTCAAGAGTTAATTTATGTATATATATATAAATATATATATATATATATATATATATATATATATATATATATATATATATATATATATAAATATATATATATATATATATATATATATATATATATATATATATATATATATATATATATATATATGTAAGCTTTTGTTGACAATATTCAAATTTACCATTCCATTAACTATAGCTATGAATAATGAAGAGTTTATAATTATTTCCAAAACTATAAATGATAATTCTTTAAAAACGAATGAAAGTGCAACTAATTTATTTTAAGAGGTCACAAAATATTAAACGCGAAAATAAAAATCATTCATATTTTAAAGTTACTTTTATTAGGTATTTTAAAATACTAAAACACGATTTGGATCTTGATATAATTTGTGAGCAATATTCAAATTTTGGTGAATAATTAAAATATATATTAAAAAATGCATGTGTTAAGTTAGAAATTTTACCTAATTTTAAAGATTTATTACATACCCAAGTAGAATCTAAAAACGCTAATTATACTATTTTATGTGGACTATATTACCGTGATATTATTAACCATAAAACATAAGTCGTAATAACAAAAAGAGACTGCGAATAGTACAAAATAATTTAATCAAGTCTTAAACTGCGCCAGGGGTCAAGAAATACAATCATATATCACCAATATTTTATCAATATAACTTGGACAAACTAGAATATAACTGCAATACGAAAAATAACTTACAGGAATTGTCTTAGTATTATAAGTATTTTTTTTATCATCTTGGCAATTTCGTGTGGAACTGGACTGGTTTTATAAATTTGTAAAAAAATATGGTTCAGTTAGGCCGATTTTTCCGATATTATTAATTATTTATAAAATATTGACGCAAAATATTCCTTTTGTATCCTAAAAAATGTATTAGAAAAATAGTAATTTTTGGAATACATTTCTGGAAAGATGATTTTAAAATTGACATTGCTGAACATAATACATATGACATAACTGATAAGATAAAATTACTATCAAAGGTCAAAATTAGCAGTTTTAGGTAGCAAAATGAAATTTGGCATAGTGATATATTTAAGTAATCCGAATATTCTAGATAAAAAAATAGCTGATAATTACTTCGAGTTTTTCAGAACTCATAATTTTGATTTTAAATTGAATGCCTTCATATTGTTGAATTTTAAATTCTATGAATAAATCTACTATAACTCTTATGTAGTGTTGCCTCTTTATAATTGACAATGATTTGTGGGATAATAACATAAAGATATATAAAGATAACTGCTTCTAAGTCTATTTTTACATCGTATGTATTATTATTTCTTTTACTTCCAGTTTGCCTTATAATGACATAATTAAATTTTTTTTTAATGTGATTGTCAATTTTCGCGGATCCAATATTCTCGGGATATTGAAAAGTTGCCCCATCAGTCAGCGGTATTACTACTCTCTTTTCTAACTGTAAACACATCAACTTTCTGAACTCTGACTGCCCTCATTATTATTTATAATAAAAAAAATCTACTATTTTAAAAATATTAATTTTGATGTTCAGGGAATATTACTTATTACATTGTTTTGTTCTTGGCAAAATTATGGCAAACAATCTTTCCGATTAAGAACCATGACACGAAGGGTATTTGTCTTTTAATTCTAAATGAAGATATATTTAGTCCAAATTAGTCTTCTAAATTTAACTATTATAACACATTATATTCTAATTCGAGTGACTAGTAAAATTTGAAAATAGCTCCTGAGATTTTAAGATTTTTTTGTATTATAGGGCATATTGAATGTCACTATGTTTTCTTAAACAATTATTTGAAAAACTCGCCTGTTATCACGCATAAAACAAAAATAATTTGAATTAAAAATTAGCAGAAGTCTGACTCAATAGAGGGCACACAAGAACACCAAGTGTTAAAATATTTATGTTATTGAAAGGTATTGACTTTTTTTTCCAAATTTGATTAAATATTTTAACGCTGTAACGATTTAATGGATTTAGGCGTAAATATAGGCACTTGTTTACTATAATACATCAACCGCTTTTAACGACGGCTTGTTATTAGTGCTTTAGAATTTCGTTCTATTGATTCTTACATATCTAACGCGATTCTTAATTCGCCTGAATAAATCTGAGCAAACTTCAAGTATGAAGTTAATGAGATATAGTTAATCGGATGTTGCAAAAGCATTTTTTTAATATACATATTTTAACGTCATATTTGAAACTTAACTATCCTTAAAATAAAACAGATTGTTTTATTTTTAAAAACGAATTTTGAAGTATCTATATAATTTCATTTTACATTTCAAGGAGGTGATCATTTTTTCAATAAAAAATATATCAAGCATCGCGGAAAGTATCTAGTTATTGTAAAGCAGCTGAAAATAGACAGAAGTCCATAATTTCAGCAGTTTTCTAGCTGTTCCCTTCCTCGTCAAATCCATCCTGAGACGCGTTTCGCCGTATCACCGCTCGTCAGTCAGGCTAGGATTGACAAACAAGAGAACGGAATCTACTGGTACTTATCCCAGAAGTTACGGAATACGATGGTAGGATACAACGAATTGTATTAAGTACCCATAGCTATTACTCCATCGAAAGCTGACACAGTAGCTTTCGAGCCGACAGAGTGGTTGACACGGTCAACGCGTCTCAGGATGGATTTGACGAGTAAGAGAACAGCTAGTAAACTGCTGAAATTATGGACTTCTGTCTATTTTCAGTTGCTTTACAATAACTATATATATTCCTGAGGAGGATCCCTCGAAAAGAGCTACCTGCTTTTAAGCGTTGACCGTGTCAACCACTCTGTCGGCTCGAAAGCTACTGTGTCAGCTTTCGATGGAGTAATAGGTATGTGTACTTAATACAATTCGTTGTATTCTACCATCGTATTCGGAAAGTATCCTCATTGTGTGTGCACGTTATTGAAATATTTTTAAATGTATCAGGGCGGCTTCAAAATTATGACATCTCGTACTAAAGAAAGGGTTTATATATCTGTCTGCTTACAGGACTCTACCGAGTTAAGATTTCGATAATGGACAGCTTCTAAGCATAACAATTTATAACTAAACATATCACCTATGATTTAAAATATCCTGTTACAAGGCATGGATTATGTGTTCCTTTAATGTGGTAAAGCCAAATTCAACCAAGCCAAGCCAATCGAATGTTTGCGAGAATACACTTTACCGATTTTTTGAAAATAATAAGTCTTGGTCGACCTCTTCCTTGTTTGAGTTGACAAAAAACTTTGTTGACTGGAGTTGATCTAAAAAGAGTATTTTGTTACATTCGGGTAATTTCTAAAAGTTATTCTTCACGCTTTTAAAATTTTTAAAATAGCGTAAAATCAGCTTTTTCAAAAAAGTTTAGTACTTATTATGAAATAGCAAATCTTGAATATAACATTATTTTTTTTTATTAGAATATGACTCATAATATTGAAACAAATGCACCAATAAAAATATCAAGTAATTACTCTTACAGAGGCTCAATTATATTTAGTTAGTGAAAAATTAATTAGCGAATTAAAAAAAAATCGCCATATTTTGAGATAGATGAAAATTTCCCGATGATTCTGATTTCAGTCAATCTCGATTTATCATGAATATAATGAATAATTTTAAAAACCATCTTATAATAGATTTACAGATTGAACAAAAATTAGGGAAACAAATAAAATCAAACTGATTTTTAGATTAATTAAATAAATGAATTTTCCAATCACTGATATTTAGATTAAATAATGTGTGTGCTACACAAAAATTGTTTAAAATTTCCATAGAATATTCCAACCCAAGAAATACACAGGATATTATATATAGAATAACAAAATATGCTATGTTTGTGATTGACAGTTGTTAGTGTTCCGTACGGAATACTTATAAGATCACACAATTGATGGCCTCATGAAAGTTAAATTTTGAATTAATGGGTTAGTTCTGGGGGTGAAATCGGAAGTGAAAAAAAATTTTTTTTACTAGGTCATCGAGTGAGATGTCAAGTGAAAGCTTGTAGAAAGACGAGTTCAAAAATATATATAATGTAATACTTGCACACAATTCCCTTTATATTATTGTTAAAAAAGTGCGAAAAATCGCTGTCCCCCTTCTTATCTCGAAAAGTATTTATCAAAAAATTTTGAAAAATTCTGGAATATTTTCTACAGGATGTGGATTGAACAAAAATGATAACGGGTGCATTAACTTTAATAATTTATCAGGTATATATAAAAAAAAAAAAAAAATTTTAAGGTCATCAGTTTTCACTAAAGATCGGAAGAAAACTTTGTTGAAAACTTATTTGGGATGTTTTTGTGAAGTCGCTGATCATTTTATACTTCCGTAACAAAAATTTTTTTATTTTAATAGCCATCAATGTAAGGAACACTAATTGCGCAAGTTCAACTTGCACTTGACCGGTTATTTTTCTATTTAGATTGTGCAACTTGTTTAACTGTACTACAATACCAAATTTCAGTAATCGTTCTAAGCCTCCTTGATTATGGCAAGATTGAAAGTTAAGTTAACAATACTAAAAATACACTGCAAACAATACAATAATTATTAACTAAAAATACAATAAGCCCCTGGACAAGTATATACCTAATGCAATCAGGATAAAGTTTAAGATAAACAACAGAACAAATATAAATATGTTGATGATAGTCGTTGATCGGCGGGAGGCTTCTATAAATATACCCATATATTGTGTTGATCTTGTTTCGAATTGAGATTTTTAAACAAACTCCGGATGGGTTGGTGTCAACTTTCTATTTTTAAATAAACGGCTACAGGGTATGATAGGAGTGAAAATTAACACAATTTTTAGTTACATCCTTAGCGGCGTCATCTGATAAAATATTCTTAATGCAGATAGTACTATAGTCTGATCAATGATTCTTTGCATGCACGTCATAAATGTCTGAACATAGTGTAAACATCGGTCTGTATTATTCTTCTTGTCAACATGTTAAGTATATTTAAAAGCTTAAAAACGTAGGTCTTCTGTCATCTGAAGTTATTTACAACATTCGCACTATTATCTGTCTCGGTTATTTGTACAGTTTTTATAATGCCTTATATGTAAATTTGATAAAGCTGTGTTAAGTGTGTATTGTAATTTCATTACAAACATTACATAAACTTCAAATAACTAACAGATAACAATTGTAAACTTTTCATAAAGTAAATTTACTCACGAAATAATCTAATAGCAACCTGAAAAATAAAAATAGGTGATATTAGACGTTGGATTTATGCAGAGAAGGTAAATGTCATTCACAAGTAAGAACTAGGGTGTTTTACACATCATACACATTTAATATATCCGTAGTTTTCGTTAATTACCAAACCGGATGAAAAATTTTAAATTCTAATTTGACTTTTGAAAATGTCATTTAAAACTCAGACCGCCGATACTGAATTGACAGACGATTAAATCGTATGAATATTCCTGATGTCGCGTTGATCACATGACTGCAAATATCCATTGATCAGACTTTACCCTTATAGCTTTGTTGTAATTCCATCCAAATGTCTTTTTATTTCCTGATACAATTAATTGTCATTATTTCAAAGTTGGATAATTTATGTTTATCATATCTTTAGTTAAACTAATCTTATACTAGTGAACAATTTGTTCAACAATTACTTTATTGTTGAATGCGCAAGAGGATGTATAATGTAAAATAATATTTACTATATCTAGCTATATTCTATATGATGCCAGCTTTTGTAATTTCCTTAAAGGCAAACATAATATCTACATGACGTGCCCCGCTAATTTTCACTAACACTGGAAATTAATTAGGTTTATTAACAGGCATAGTTAAAGGAATTTCAGACAACGTTAGTATTTTTCATTACGAACGCATATTTTTATAATAAATGATATTTTTAATTTAAATTGGTGTTTAGTTTTATTAAAGACGCATTTCTCATTTAGTACTTTTGCATCTTTTATAGTTTCCAAGACCAGAATACTCGCACCATCAAAATGAGATATCATGTAGCCATGTAAGAAATACTTTTAATTTTCATGTTATGGGTCTTATTTTCAATACTTTACAAAATATGCTTGCAATGCTATTTGTTAATTAGAGTTCAAGACAAGGTAAGGTGTTAACAAATTCCTAATTAATTAAATAGAATTAATGCACAAAATCTATAGGGCCCTATTCTCTACTCAGTGGTATGCCCGATCTTAATATAATATAGTTACACTGATTTACATGCAGGATATAAGCTAAATAAATATACTAACAGTTCTAATTAATAGGTAAATTTGAATAAACGGTTTTAGATAAAAAATATAGCCCGAACTATTTAAAAAACAGAACAGGCTGTGAGCTAAAATCGACCTTAGTATTGAATTTAGAACTGCAATTTCCAGCATTTTTTACCATATTAATAACAAAAAGTTTGTCTGAAATATATCTATTAAAAATATTATTATTTCTAATTAGGAACAAAACAATTGGTACAAACTTTATTTTTCTTCGTTTATATAATACATACAGTATAATTTATTGCAACTGTATATATCTATGATCTATCATACCATATACAAAATTTAAATATCATTGAAGATTTTTTATTTTGGAGTGTAATTTAAGGTGAACTAAATATCTGCATATTATACGCTCTATTTCTTTGCCTAAGGCGTTTTGGTTTAGGATTATCTCTACACTCTAGATATTTATCCATAAACCAGGTTGACTGTTCTCCACGTTTATCGCCCTCTATTTTAATCTCTTTAAGGCATTGGCAGTTGTAAGGATTATGTATAAAATTTTCCAAACTATTATTTTTAATAGTAGTATGCAAATCACCATATATGCATTTTATGTTGTTAAAGCTAATTTTGAGTTCATTTATATTTATTGATAATGTTTCGTTCCATGTATCCAGCAAATTATGATCCAAATATAATTTTCGTATTATTGTAGTACCCATAGCTACAAAAAGCATTAGTGTTATAATTCGTATTAGGAAGATTCTATAGTTTAAAAAGTAATTAAGATATATATATATATATATATATATATATATATATATATATATATATATATATATATATATATACGAATATATATATATATATATATATATATATATATATATATATATATATATATATATATATATACAGGGTGTCCCAGTACTGTCAAAGTTATACTTTTATTTTAGTTTTTCTTAAGTAGCTTTCTTAATAGTTATAAATTCGGTGCTAAGGGATTTTCTAAGACAAGAAATCGAAATCAGCTGACAGTTTTGTTGTAAATTATAGGAGACGCCACTTATTGCACTGTGTATAAGCTTAAATTGTTATAATTTTTTTATACCACTCTACATGATATGTTTAATTAAATATTCGTATTTTTCGCCTTCTCCTGTCTAAAAAAGCTTTCTTGGTAAATGTTGCTCCGAGCAACAGTTTCTGAGATAAAGGGATGTTTGTTTTCAATTTTTAATTCCATTCACACTTCATCTAAGCTTAAGACAGGTCCAAAAGACTAGTCTTTGAAATTTGGAGCATGCTTAAAGGCAAACAGGCTAACAACAATAATAAATTTAAACACCAACGGAACAACAACAGTAAGAATGTAAAAACCAACTGACTAAGGGCATAAAAGATTACCTACAAATTGAGAAATTTGTAATCAATAAATAAACTCACTATATTAGAAACTATTGCTCCGATCAAAATTTACCAAGAGAGCCTTTTTAGTCAGAAGAAGGTGGAAAATACGAATATTTAATTAATAATATCATACTGGGGGTATAAAAAAGTTACGACAATTTAAAATTATACACAGTGTGTCCCTTACAATTTACAACAAAACTGTGATCTGATTTCGAGTTCTCATCTCAGAAAATCCCTTAACACCGAATTGTGTACAAATAGTACAATTATTAAGAAAGCAACTTGAGAACAACTAAAATAAAAGCTTAGCTTTGATACCCTGTGTCTCAAGAATTACGAATTTTTGGACTAAGGTGAATTGGGTTAAATGGTCATATTTTCATCCCAGAAATCCACAACCTGTATATTGTATATATATATATATATATATATATATATATATATATATATATATATATATATATATATATATATATATATATATATATATATATATATATATATATATATATATATATATATATATATATATATATATATATATATATATATATATATATATATATATATATATATATATATATATATATGTTATATATATATATATATATATATATATATATATATATATATATATATATATACATATATTATTGATATTGATTTTTATTACATACGGAATATTTATAAGATCACTTAGGTGTCCGTCTGTCACACCCAACTTTCTTCGAAACTATTTGACATAGAAAGATGAAATTTGTCACTTATACAGAAATTGATGGCTTCATCAGAGCCATGTAGTTTTGAAAGTTAAATTTTGACATAAGGGTTAGTTTTAGGGGGTGAAATCAAAAGTGAAAAAAAAAATTTACTAGGTCATCAAATGGGATGTCAAATGAAAGCCTGTAAAAACACGAGTTCAAAAATATATATAATGTAATACTTGCGCACCCTTATCTTTGTATTTTTTTTTTTAAATTGTGAAAAATCGCTGCCCCCCCTTATCTCGAAAAGTACTGATCAAAAAATTGTGAAAAAATTCTGGAATATTCTCTATAGGATGTAGATTGAACAAAAATTATCACGAGTGTGACCTTTAATAATTTATTTGGTATAAAGAAAAAAACAACAATTCCCAGGTTTTCAATAAAGATTGGAAAAAAAACGTTACAAACTCATTTGGGATGTGTTTTGTGAAGTCACTGATCATTTTATACTTATATCGTAAGGAACACTAATTGCGCAAGTCCAACGTGCACCTGACCGGTTGTTTTTATATTTATATGATCGATAACTAGAGCTCAGTGAAATTGTTTATGTCTTTCTTCTCGTTGATTAATCGCATGTTTTCTTTCTTTTTTTGTTTTTGGTTAATTTGTTTCTCATATTTTTGTGTCCTTGTAGTTAAAGGTATGTTTGTGTTTTATTTTATATACTGTAAGGGCTGTCTGCTTTTTCTCATACTTGTGACTCTTTGGTTGTTTTTCCAAATATCGAATAGTTTGACAATTATTACAAAGTATTTCAAATATGACATTGCCTTTTTTATTCTTAGGTATTTTTATTTTTAATTTAGAATAATTTTGTCCAAGTAATTTTTAACCTTTATGGCATTTGTTAATAAGAGTAAGAAGATAGTTATTATTCGATAATGCATGTAGATCTTTTTATTGCTGTTTTCTCTGAAATCAGGGCCATCTAACTCATTAGCCCGGTCTATAAGGCCTGTAATTATAATATTTTTTGTGTTCTTGAAAATTTAAGTACCTGTCGATCATGTTTGTTTGGTGTACCATTCGGTTTTTAAAACAGGGTTAATATGGTAGAGGGTTACATCTAAATAGCTATTGTAACATTTTTTAATTTGACTAGTTAATTGTAATTTCTAATATTCCGTACGGAACATTTATGGGATCACTTCGGTGTCTGTCCTTCGGTGTGTCTATTTGACAGTCATGTCCGATTTTCTCCGAAACTATTTGACGAAAAAAGTTAAAATTTGGTTAAAATATAAGAAATGATGGCCTAATCAGAGTCGTGTAGTTTTGAAAGTTAAATTTTGACTTAAGGGGTTAGTTTTGGGGGGTGAAATGGGGAGTGAAAAAAATTTCGTCATCGAGTAGGGTGTCAAATGAAAGTTTGTGAAAAATACGGGTTCAAAAATATATATGATCTACACTTTTCTTTGTATGATTTAAAAAAAAATGGAAAAAACACCCCTATTTTATCTCGGAAAGTATTGATCAAAAAAATTTTGAAAATATTCTGGAATAGTCTTCCTAGAGTATAGATTAAGCGAAAATTATCATGAGTATTTAATTTGATAATTTATCTGGTATAAGAGAATACTAAAATATACCGAGAACTAGAGAAACTCGTACAAAATGGTGAAGGTGAATAATTTTCCTTACATTACGTCACGTCGATAAAATAATCTTATTTTGTTTGTAAAATATTAAATATTTAGGTAGTTTTCCACTTTTATTACTAGATTTTGGATGTAGCTAGATTAACTTATTAGCTAATAGATAGCTAAGATGCTATCACTATTATACAATATTGGCTAAGAAAAAACGTGAAAATACATATGGGAACTTAAGATAGGGGCCTAATTAACTTAGCCTAGGTAAGAATTTTATTTTATTTTAAAAGCAATCATGGTATGGAACACTAATTGCGCAAGTACAACTGGCACTTAACAGGTTCTTCAATATTTATAAGTTTTATGAAAATGGTTATATAGCTAATATATAGTTTAGTAGTGGAAAAATGTATCTTAAATTAAAAAAAATTATGAGGTGCTTATAAAACTGCAATAAAAAAATACTTTACCTTCAAATGCAAATGGATGAATATAAGTAATTTTATTAAAGCTGAAGAATAAATTTAGGTCAAAGGGCCTGTCAATCAAGTTTCTAAAGGCCCTTTCAGAAATACTGTTAATGGTGTTGTTTTGAAAATGTAAGGACTTTAGAAGGGGAGTTTTATAAAACCATTTTGCGTCGTAAATGGTAATCAGGTTGTTTATTAAGCAGACTTCCTCAATATTCTGCATATAACTTAAGGCATCTGATTCGATTGTTTTTATTTTGTTAAAGCTCAAATTTATGTGGGTTAGTAGAAGGTCGTTAAATACTCCTAAAATTACAAAATAAAATAATTGTTAAAAATTGCACAATATTCTAGCAGAGACCTATAAGTAACTCTTGTCCAAAAATATGAATTATTTTATTACTCATTGTCTCTAAACCATCGTTTCTCAACTTGCTAAGTGTCGTGACCCCCTAAATAGCCAAAAAATTAAATAACTTGCAACCCCCTTAATATAATATTTTTATGGTTATCGAAGATTTATTACTAACGTGGTAAAAAATGTTTACACTTGCCACGAATACGAACAAGCAAGTTCAAACCACAAGATATGTTTGTTCTTGTCTCATGTTACTGCGTGACTGAGCGAGCGGCTCTTTCGTCCCGTGAGCTTTGATAAGCTAGGCCAGGTTCGTGCAAGTTATCCCGCTCTGGCTATAAAAACACCGGTTTCTTCTTGCACTTTTGACGCTGGTCAAATTAATGGTTACTACTGTAATATTGCACATAACTTATCAACAAAAATTGTTAATCCAGGGGATCCCACAAAATATCTCAGTCATGTCTCAGTATCTGATACTTTTTTTTTGTCCCCAACTTCCACCATTGAAATAAGTGAGGTTTTAGGGGAAATGAGAAATAAGAATTCCTTTGGCTGGGACGGTGTCTCTCTGAGGGTCCTCCTGGCAATGCCGCAGAGAGCCGTAGGGGCCCTGGCAGATGCAATTAACGGCTCGTTTTCCAGTGGTACCTTTCTGGCATGTTTGAAGAGGGCTCTGATTGTGCCATGGCATAAAGGTGGATATTGTAATATCCCTTCGAATTTTAGACCCATTTCTTTACTTCCGACATTGGCGAAAGTGGTGGAGAGGCTGGTCGGAAAGAGAATGATTGATTTTTTGAACAAACATGACCTTCTTAGTGCGCAGCAATTCGGATTCCGAGCCTCGAGGAGAAAGGACGATGCAATTTTTAATCTGCTTGAATGACTTTATCTCGAATTGAATTCTGGTGAACATGCCGCGGTGGTGTTTTGTGTTTTGAAAAAAGCTTTCGATTGTGTTGTTCATGGGATCTTGCTGTCAAAGCTGGACATTTATGGGTTAAGGGGGTTAGCTTGGGTTTGGTTTCGGTCGTATTTGTCGAGCCGAGTCCAGGGAGTGACTCTTAAGGGTCAGTGCTCGGAGGGGGTTAGGATTAGTGTGGGTATCCCTCAAGGCTCTGTACTTGGACCACTATTGTTTTTGATCTATGTTAATAAGCTGCCCCGTTTGACAGTGGCTGGCAGATTTACCATCTTTGCTGATGACACCACAATTTTGTGGCACAATAAGGATGTGGAGAGACTTCGGGCTGATGTTCAGGCAGATTTGTCTAAGATGAAGGCTTGGTGTGATGATAACAAACTGTCCTTCAATATAGCCAAGACAAGGATTTTGAGCTTTAGATGCAATATAATATAATAATGATAATGAGATCATCTCTGTAGCTGATAAGAATTCATTTCTCGGTCTAATAATTGACTCATCGCTGCGGTGTGAGGATCACATTGGATACGTCTGCAGCAAAATTTCTTCAGGCTGCTATACCCTTAGGGTTATTGCAAGTAGCCTGGGGCTGGATGTGGCTAGAACCCCTTATTTTTCACTAGTTGAGGCTCATTTGAGGTATGGGATCTGTTTCTGGGCTTGCTGCTCTCGAGTTCACTTTAGTTCTGTTTTTGTATTGCAAAAGAGAGCTATTAGATATATTTCAGGAGCTGGGTTGCGAGAGTCATGTCGACCATTGTTTCCGAGGTTAGGGATTCTTACTCTTTGTGCCCTATTTATCCTGGAAACTGCTATCATGATCTTTAAAAAACACCGTCTTGAGGCAATGCCAGTCAGCCGGCACGGCACTAGGCGAGAGTTCGTCCTGCCATTGCCGGCCCCGAAATCGGAGCTGATCAAATCTGCAATTGTTTATAATGGCAAAAAAATATACAATGGTCTGCCTCTCAAATTGAGAGGACTGAATTGCGAGAGGGTCTTTAGACGAAAGACTAGGGCCCTACTTATATAAAAAAAGCGTACTATGCACTAGAGGAATTCTACAATGATAGACTGGAATAAGCATATAACAGTAGTTAAGTGGTTGGCATTTGGGTTGACTTATGTGTAAATTTTATTTCTTTTATTTTGGATTTACTGCATTGACTACTAATCTTGCTCTGTTTTTTTTTAAATTTTTTCTTTTTTTGAATTTGTGTTTGTGTTTATTAATATAATACTAATTTTAGTTAAGCTCGCTTTGTAAACAAATACGTTCTATTTTAGGACAATAAAGTATATTTCTATTTCTAAGTAGAACGATTTCTTCTCTCATATAGTGTTAAATAAATCAATAACAGTGTGGTGTATCTGGCTTAACATCGAATTGAGCAATAATTTGAAAAAAAAAAAAAATTAAATGGACAAATTTGTGACAAAACGGAATACACCGTCTACATCTGGTGAAACAGTAAAGAAAAAGGCCAGGTTATAAAATACATATTTAAAATATGGATTTATTGAATTGTGTTGTTTGTTATCAAGATCTGTCCACGGAAAGTATGAAGCTTTCAAAATTAATCCGGCATCTGGAAACAAAACACCCGTCTTTACAAATCAAACCATTAGAATTTTTCGAGCATAAATCACTTATTTTAAAAAATCAGCAAATTTCTAGCAATAAATAAAGCCGCAGTGAGACCTTCAAGCATCCTATTTAGTAGTATTAAGAGTGGCCAAGGACTCTACGCCCCACACGATTGCGGAAAATCTCTTTTTACCCGCTGCCATTGATATGGTCAATGAAGAAGCAAAAAAAATTGAAAACTATACCACTTTCAAATGACACAATATAGAGACGTAGTAATTAAATGGCGATCGATGTCCATAATCAAATAATTGAAAAGGTAAAATTAAGTTGATATTCAGTTAGACGAGTCAACAGACATGTCGAGTTTGGCTCAATTTTCATGTTTCAGCCAATACGAATGCTAGTAGTGGTCAATTAAAGAAAATATGGCATTTTGTAAATCAATCCCTGGTCATGGCATTGGCGAAGGATTTTTAAAGTTTTTACTGATGCAACACAAAACGAAAACTTGGACTGAAATAAATGCATTGCGGCATATACTGATGGTGCGAAAGCGATAACGGGTAAGAACAGTGGCGTGTTAGTCAAATTAAAAGACATTATGCCACAGATGGAATGGACGCACTGCTTTCTTCCCACAGATGCGCATGCCACAAAAAAGATGCTAGATAATTTAAAAAATATTCTGTCTGTAGCTGTGAAAATTCTTAATTTTATTAAAAGCCGATCATTGCAGAATAGATTGCTTTCCACACTGTGCTAAGAAATGGGAGCCAAGAACAATTCACTACTTTTCCATACTGAAGTCAGATGGTTGTCGCGAGGAAAAGTTCTAACGAGGCTTTTTGAATTGCGAGATGAATTAAAAATATTTTTTACAGGTAAAAGTAACTATTTTTCTGAGTTTTTACAAAATTAATACTTACTATTGGCTTACTTGAATTTTTTTTTATTATTTAATTATTTTCACATTTGAATGACTTGAATACGGGCTTACAAGGCCATAACAAAAACGTTTTACTAATGACAGCCAAAGTCAATGCCTTTATCAAGAAGCTTGGTAGTTGGATTATTCGCCTTGAAAAACGTAATTTTGACGTATTCACTAGAATTTCTGATTATATTGACAAAAATATAAACTTAGAAAATTCTGTTTTTGATCGCGTGTTGGAGGTCATGAAAATGCATTTACGCAAATTGAAAATTCAGTTACAGGAATATTTTTCCGATGATAAGGATGATTTCTAGAAAAGATGGATGCCAAATTACCTGTTGAGATTCACAACCAACTATTTGAAATATCGGCCGACAAAACGTTACAACTAGAATTTTTGTCTCAAGATTTAGATAAGTTTTGGCTTGCACGACGATGTGAATATGGGAGCCTAGTAACGGAAGCTTTCAAAACATTGATCCTCTTTGTTACTTTTTACTTATGCGAAAAAAGCTTCTCGTCTATAGTGGCTTTAAAAACTAAATACAGAAATCGTCTATTATCAATTGAAAATAATTTACTTATGTATGTTTGCAGTCACGCTCCACGTATAGAAAAATTTTTAGGTGAAAACCAAAGCCAACCAACATTAATCATTAGTGAATTAAAATTAAATATTTGCTATTAGCTATTAGTTTATTTTGTTAGGTTGTTGTTGCCTGCTAAGGTAATATTTAATTTTGTAACACTTGATTATAATTTAAAATACTTTATACTTTATTCAGTAAAAGGATGTTTCGTATAAAAGTCTTATTTTTTAGACAGATTTCGACCCCTCTTATACCTAAACGCGATCCCCAGGTTGAGAAACGATGCTCTAAACCTTTTTGTCCTTAAACCAATGATTTTTTAATTGAAACTAAAATATAATTTAGATTATAAGACATAAATAGGTTCTAATTTATTGATATATATATATATATATATATATATATATATATATATATATATATATATATATATATATATATTAAGTTGGGAATGTGGAATCTTTGGCACAATGATACTACTCAGTATATATCACCGTTCGATCCAAACACTTTATTTTTGGATCGAATGGTAACTATAGATCAAACATTCGTCCATCATTATAATCTGTAGATAAAGGAATAGTCAGAGGAGTGAAAATATGCTCATCACCTCGTCCTATGAAGTTATGCTGATAAAGAGCAACGGGAAGAGTCCTTGACACTGTTTTTTTGGAGCAACGTTGAGATAATTCTTACAGATTAATTAGAGCACATCAAAACGGTAGCTGGTGAAATTTATTCTTCATTATTAACTAAACATTGCCAAGAAATTGTGGAAACACGCCAGGAATAAGCATCTAAAAGGGAGATGTTTTTGTAATGAATGCACCTGCTGAAAAATTACTGTAAGTCTTGCAAAAAATAAACGAAACAGACTTTGAACTGATTAATTATCTTCCATATTTTTTTGATTTAGCACCCTCGGACAAATATCTTTTCCTAAAATTAAAAAAAAAATTCTGAAAAGTCTAGAGGTACGTTATAACTAAGTAACCTATAATTAAAAGGAGATTACGTTGAATAAAAAAGTTTTGAATTTAATAGTTTCATGTTCTTTCTATGCTAGGCTAGAAACTTATCAGTATGCTCTAGTGGTTTATTTACTGCCCTTTTACATAAGTATTTTGTGATTTCCATGTTAGATAAATTTGTAGAGTAACGAATTCGTCTTAAATTTTCTTAGATCCAATCTTTAGAAATATTACAAAAAGCTTCTTATGTCTTATACTACTCAAAACACAAGCATATTAAAAAAGCATCGTTAATAATAACAGCAATTTGAATGATATTTTATTCATAAGATCACTTGTTTCGAAAGTGAGCTGAAGTTTTTGTAAAATAGTATCAAAAATTTGTTGCTTAAGACATGATTTCCTACCTTTTAAAATTAAATAAAATCAAGAAAAAACAAGCCCAAGTCATTTGAAAATCATGACATTCTTACTCTTTTCTTATGTTAACACGTAGACTGAAATGTTTTTGGTCTGACACATAGATGTAGCCCTTTTCAAAAAATCCATATGATTCTTAGGAACCTTGAAACGATACGTGTCAAAATTTCCTGACCTTTCGAAGATTAGTTTACAAGTTTTAGTGACGCTACTTTTGATATTTTCAAAACAATGGAAAAAATCGAATTTAGTGTGTTGTTAAACACTATTTTTTGATGGGAAAAATACCGTTTAAGCAAAGCAATGGCGTGATGAGTGTTACGGGGACTCTGCCTCTGGAAAATTACTCATCATTTAGTGGAATACTGAATTTAAACGCGGTCGTACAGATACAAATGATGATGAACGCTCTGGAAGCCCAATTGTGTGGGTTACACCGGAAAACATAAAAAAATTAACAAAATTATTTTGGATAACCGTAAAGTGAAATTGCGTGAGATAGCTGACACCCTAAAGATATCAAAAGAACGCGTTGGCCATTTTTTTCATGAACATTTGGGCATGAGAAAGCTCTATGCGAAATGGGTACCGCCTTTGCTCACAGTGGACCAAAAACAACAACGTGTTGATGATTCTGAGCGCTGTTTGGACCTGTTTACGCGCAATAAAAAGGATTTTTTCATGCGATATGTGACAACGGCTGAGACATGGATCCACCACTACATACCGGAATCAAATCGGCAGTCAGCTGAGTGGAGAGCAGCCGGTGAAAGCTGCCCGAAGCGACCAAAGACACAACAGTCAGCGGGGAAGGTTTTGACCTCTGTATTTTATGATGCGCATGGAATAATTTTCATCGACTATGCTGAGAAGGGAAAAACCATCACTAGCGAATATTGTATAAAGTTATTGGTGCGTTTGAACGCAGAAATCGCAAAGAAACTGCCCCAAATAAACAAGAAAAAAGTGCTCTTTCATCAAGACAATGCACTGTGTCACAAGTCAATGGTTACGATGGCAAAATTGTATGAACTGAAGTCCGAATTGCTTCCTCATCCACCGTATTCCCCAGATTTGGCCCTCGGCGACTATTATCTATTCGCAATGAAGAAGTTATCGGCGAACTTGAGGCCTATTTTGAAGGCAAAGACAAATCCTTCTACAAGAAAAGTTTAGAAATGTTAGAAAAGCGTTGGACTGATTGTATCGCTCTTGAAGGAGACCATATTGATAAATAAAATGGAATTTTGCAAAAAAAATGTATTTTAAGTAGCTAGATCAAAACTTTTCAGCCTACGTGTTGCAGTTGTCTTGTGCCTTTGTAATTCCCATCAGATGGATAAACGGTTACAAAAGCGTAATATTTAAGCATTATGAGACGTAAGAATATTCATCAGAGAAGGTCATATTTGTGAAAAAGCTACTGCTTGTTTGTGCATCACAATAATACATCGTCGTACATATCATCGTATGCGAGTTCTAGGCCATAAACTCCACAAATATCACAGACAAATCCCTGTATGGCTCATTTTTAGTATTCCGTACGGAATATTTATGAGATCATTTCGGTGTCTGTCCGTCCATCTGTTTGTCCATCTATCACACCCGATTTTCTCCGAAACTATTTGACACAGAAAGTTGAAATTTAACACCAATATAGGAATTAATAGACCGATTAGAGTTGTGTAGTTTTGAAAGTTAAGTTTTGACTTAAGGGGTTAGTTTTGGAAGGTGAAATCGGAGGTAAAAAAAAATTACCGGACCATCAAAAGGGGTATCAAATGAAAGCTTGTGAAAATACCAGTTCAACAATATATGATGTAATACTTACGCACGCTTTTCTTTGTATAAATTGACAAAAATGGATGTTTCCCCTCTTTATCTCGTAAAGTATTGATCACAAAATTTTGAAAATATTTTGAAATATTCTCCATAAAGTGTAGACTTAGCGAAAATTATCACGAGTGCATTCTGGTATAAAAAATACTATGAAAACATTGATTCTTGATGCATGCTGGAGGTAATTGTAATCAAGTAGTGAGTCGCTGTTGTACCGAAATATAAGAAAATATGCAGAATGAACTCAAACTGGTACCACCTTAGATAAACAATATTAGAAAATTAATAAGCATTGGCGCCTGGTTATTGCATTCGATGAAACCTATCTAGAAAACGACACAGAAAACAATAGTGAATGAGCAAGTCACTTTAATTTCATTCCATAATTCTCGGCATTTATTTACAACAAATGGTAAAATTTATTAGAATACTAGTTTATATTTAAAAATGTGCAAACCTTTTTTGACCGGATAAAATCTGCAGGTGTGCAAAAATATAAAAATGTGATTTGATAAATTTACACAGATATTAAAATTTACACTCTTAAGATAAATAGGTAAGTAAAAAAGTTTATTGAGATTTTTATGAAAGAGTTGACTAAGTTTTGTTCAAATTCTCAGGCATATTTATTCAAATACTTAATGTCCAATACGAAGTATTAATCGATTTTTTTTATTTGAACTTTAAAGGACATTTAACTGTTGTCGCGAAACCACAAATATTTTTGGTTTTAATACAATACTTTTACTAACCACTAGAATCTTAAGCACACGAAAGGAATATATATATATATATATATATATATATATATATATATATATATATATATATATATATATATATGTATATATATATATATATATATATATATATATATATATATATATATATATATATATGTATATATATATATATATATATATATATATATATATATATATATATATATATATATATATATATATATATATAAGCATCTTTTACCTGTTCTAATTCGCTCCAATCTATTTCCCTGCATATCGAATTTCAAAAATGACAGTGACCCATAGAAAGCTCTAGGTTCAATATCAGTTACACTACAATTACGTATTATAAGCTCTTTCGCATGTTGTATTTGAGAAAAAGAATATTTATGGACCTTTTCAAGAACTTGGTCATGAATTTCAACTTTTGTATGAGGTGTCGACATAAATTCATTTATTCTCGTAAAGTTTTCGAAAGTTTTACAATACTTCACATCTTGGGCTTGAATATAAAAGCAAACATTGATCGGGCCAGATGCCGTATTATTTGTGCACTTACATTGATATCGTAAGAAAGGTGAAATGATAACTGTCAATAAAAGTATTTCACTGAACTTAATTTTAAACATTTAAAAAATATAAATCACAAGTTGATAAACTCTAACTGAAATATTTAAATTTTAAATAATATAAACAATAACAGCCTACACCGAGAGGTATCATGGCTAAGAATTAAGTAAGTATAAACAATAATAATGGTTATTTTCTAGAAGTCATAATTTTAATCTTGTTTACTATTTCTTATTATCAGTTATGTAGGAGAGAGCAGTTTAATTTACCACATATTTAGAGTATCTACTTGAAATTGGTGTAATTTATAGATCTTTAGTTTTTTTCTAGATGATTTGAATTTTAAACTATGAGATATATTTGTATAAACACTAGATCAGTAATTTTGTTGTGATTTGTTTATTTGATTAATTTTTATTTTCCATGTTAAGGCAGTATATTATTCGTGAAAAAAATATTCCATGAGATTTTCATTTTTCCTCACGTTTCAGTTTCCAATTTCCATCATTCTGTTAGTTTGTCTGTCTCTCTGCCTATCCGTCTACCTTTTGACACAATAACTTTCGAATGCATTGAGATATCGTTTTTAAAGTTAACACATATATAATACTTAAAGCTGTAGCATATTTGTTTTTGCTTAGATTTGTGAACGGTTGGCTCTTATATCGGGTTGCGTCGGTCATAGTTATTTAAAATACAGTTGAATGTAGTTTTCAAAAGTAATGACCACCACCAGCGATTTATATATATATATATATATATATATATATATATATATATATATATATATATATATATATATATATATATGGGACGATCCGCGTCAACCGGATCAGATCTACGACCAAAATTAGAAGCAACCAAAAAACTTGATCAAGGGCTCATTTTAAAGCTTAGAGCGTCTACTTTCTAATGCCGAGTGCGCCTTTAAAAAATCCAATATGGCGGCTCTAATATGGCGGCTCCAATATGGCGGCCGGTAGCCGGAGAAAAATCAAGTGTCCAGCAAAAAAAGCTTGTAAAAATAAAAATTAGCAACTGTTTGGGTCGTTTTTTGGCTCAAATTGTAGCTGATGGACGCCCCAAAAAATTGGGGTGGTAAGTTGACAAAATCCAACATGGCGGATCCAATATGGCGGTCAAAAATCCAATATGGTGGCCAAATTTTCACAAATGAACCGATTTGCACTAAATTTGGTAAACGGGGATTTTTAGGGTCGCTGATCACGAATCCGAGGTCTGATTTGCCAAATTCAAGATGGCGGATAAAATTTTCGAAAATCTATCGATTTGTACCAAATTTGTCATACGGGGGTTTTTGGGGTCGCCGATTACGAATCAGAATTCGATTTTCACAATCCAAGATGGCGGACCCAATATAGTAGATTGCCTTATTCAGTTTCCACCATATTGGGTCCACCTTCTTGAATTTAAGAATTTTAGAGATTCGTTATCAGGGACCCCCTAAACCCCCATATAACAAATTTGGTACAAATCGATAGATTTTCGAAAATTTCATCCGCTATCATGGATCCGCCATCTTGAATTTGGCAAATCAGACCTTGGATTCGTGATCAGCCACCCTAAAAACCCCCGTTTACCAAATTTAGTGCAAATCGGTTCATTTGCGAAAATTCGGCCACCATATTGGATTTTTGACCGCCATATTGGATCTGCCATGTTGGATTTTGTCAACTTACCACCCCAATTTCTTGGGGCGTCCATCAGCTACAATTTGAGCCAAAAAACGACCCAAACAGTTGCGAATTTTTATTTTTACAAGCTTTTTTTGCTGGACACTTGATTTTTCTCCGGCTACCGGCCGCCATATTGGAGCCGCCATATTGGATTTTTCAAAGGCGCACTCGGCATTTGAAAGTAGACGCTCTAAGTTTTAAAATAAGCCCTTGGTCAAGTTTTTTGGTTGCTTCTAATTTTGGTCGTAGCTCTGATCCGGTTGACGCGGATCGTCCCATATATATATATATATATATATATATATATATATATATATATATATATATATATATATTACTCGTGTTTTCACAAGCTTTCATTTGACACCACACTCGATGACCTAGTAAAATTTTTTTTTTTCACTTCCGATTTTACCCCCCAAAACTAAGCCCTTAAGTCAAAATTTAACTCTCAAAACTACATGGCTCTGATGAGTGGAGATTCTTCTGTTTGTTTTATTTACAATTTGTGGCAGTCTCTGCATGAGATACTGTAAACTCCAGGATGTCTGCCAGAGTATTTTGTGGTTTATACGCTCTGCCTGTATTGTGTTTTCTTGGAACTTTTCCAGTTCTATTTGTAACTCCTTTCACATTCGGTAATAGGACTCTACTTTGGTTGAGGTCCCGTTCTTCTGTCCTTGTCTGTGGATGGCGCTGCCTTTCTAATGCTCACCGTATGAACTGATCTTTATATCCGTTTTGCTTGAGTGTACTAGTAATTTGTGTAGACTGAGTATTGAAGTTGATAGTTATTTTTCCGAGTTATGAGCACATCAAGGAAAGGGAGGCTTTTTTCTTCTTCAACTTTCAAAGTGAACTGTATCCGGTGGTTAATTCTATTTAAATAGGTCTGGAAGTTGTCTAATTCATTTCGTCCATGGGACCAAATTATAAAGATATCATCAACATATCGTTTCCAGAGTTCGGGTTTCAGTAGTGAGTTTTTGGGGCCTCTGTTTCAAAATACATCATATAGAGATGGGCTATTACCGGTGAAAGGGAAGATCCCATGGGCGCTCCATCTGTTTGTCTGTATATCTGACTGTTGAAGATAAAGTAGGTATTTTTTAGACAGTGTTCCTACAGCTCTACAACGTGAACTGGAAAATCCTCGTTCACTGATATTTTGTCTAGTGCTTCATCCACTGGAATACTGGGATAAAGTGAAACAACATCTGGACTTGCCAGAATGTCATTTTTCTCTAGTTGAATGTCTCTGATTATATTGGTGAGGTGTCCGGAATTTTTGATGTATGAGTCAGCCCTCTCAACGGTTGCATGATCTTTGACAGATTTTTTCTCAGTTTTGTGTAGATGAGGCCACCACGCTAACAATGGGTCTAAGGGGGACGTTGAGCTTGTGTATCTTTGTTAGGCCGTGCAACTTTGGGCATCGGCCTGATCTCTCTCTTGGAATTATGAGTCTTTCAATTCCAAATTAATTGTAAACAAAGACTTGTTATTTAGTATTTTAACTGTATGCTATATTTTTTATGTTATAAGAAATCACAGATATAAACCAAATCTTTTTCTTCAGGTTTGCACTAGCAATCGATCAAATTTCAGCTTTACTTATACACAAAAAACTTATTATAATAAATGCAAAATCTACACTCTTGCTGAATTGAAAATATTTTTTATTACAAAAAATCGCAAATAGTATCCTAATAACAATAGCAATAACGCAAGAATGCACTCTCCATTGTAGTCGTTATTTTAGTACGTAAGTTTTTCTAACTATAGTAAGAAGACACAAGCATGACTAAAAATTCAAAATCTCATATGTCACGACAATAATAATATTATGTACTGGAATACAACATTCCATAGCAAAGAATAAACAAAATACAATAAAAAAACTATATTATGTACTTATCGATTTGATAGCCAAAGATTAATTTATATGTAAGATAAAAACTTTCTCGTGGCAGCGTACATTTCCATTTTCATAGCTATTTAGTGTTCCGTATGGAACACCTGTAAGATCATATCGGTGTCTGTCTGTCCGCTTGTCTATCTGTTTGTCATATCCGAGTTTTTCCGAAACTATTTGACATAGAAAGTTGAAATTTGGCATTAATATAGGAATTGATGACTTCATCAGAGCCATGTAGTTTTGAAAGTTAAATTTTTACCTTGTAGAAACAGGAGTTCAAAAATATATATAATGTAATTCTTGCGCACGCGAAAAATTACTGCCCTCCCCTTATCTCGAAAAGTATTGACCAAAAAATGTTGAAAAAATTCTAGAATATTCTCTTCAGGGTGTAGATTAAACAAAAATTATCAGGAGTGCAGTACCTTCAATAATTTATCTGGTATATAAAAAAAAAATAAGAATTTCTAGGTCATGAGTTCTCAGTAAAGACGACAAGTTGTCGAGAGTTTTTTTACGGTATTTAATATTTATTAATTAATTATGATTATTTACTTTAATTAACTATTATTATTATTTAATTTTACAGATGAGCCGTATTAAAAAAATATTTCAAAATTTTAGCCGATGAATTAGGAGTGGAAGATTTTTTGGCTGCCCCGTTAGGATTTATATTATTAGGTCAGCAACAAAAGAACAAATATCTGCAACGAGAAAAATTTTTAGTGACCTATTGGCGGCATCGTATATTTTTTTTTGTAAAATGTGATAATCCCATGAATTTTAAGTGGGAAATTGGGGTGCCTTGTGGGGTGGTTTAATCACCAAAAGTCTTCATCTTTATATATATATATATATATATATATATATATATATATATATATATATATATATATATTACAATAGAGGTTTTTACAGATGGCGGAATGTAATACATTTAACTCCCTGGTTTTAATCCGTTCGTCTAACAATGAATTACCACGACTGCGCTACTAACTGGATACTGTGATCTTGCTGCGCTGCCGCTCGAAGCTAACTCAGTTCTAGCAGCAGCAGCAGAAGCACTTGAAAATTCCAAATGAGATCTTGGCGAAAGGTCGTGCAAATTCATTGTTAGACGAACGGATTGAAACACGGAAGTTTAATGTATATTGTATATTATATATATTAGTATAGAATAGTAAAACCGGTGATTGTTATATATTGAATTTCCAAATACAGGTGGCTCCTAATAGTGGTAGGTAAAGATGCATTCATAACTTTAATGCAATTTTTAATCCAGAAAGTCAACGTAAAATTTAATCCTAGTTGAAAGGTAAAAAAAACAGGTCGTCAAAATGGAGCATTGTTTTCTCATCGTTCTTAAATGGAAAATGAAAAATTCGTCATTAGAAGCTAAATGTCATAGAAAAATTAACCAAAAAAATAAGGATACAAATAGTTACTCAAACAGTGTGACCAGCCAATTAGGGTTCTTCTAATTGATCTTTGTTGAATTGGAGCAAAAATAATAGAATCAATAAGAAAAGAAATAAACAAAGATTTATCTACTCCAGCTGTAGGTTATAAAAATAAAAGAAATAAATAAACAAGAATTTGCCTAACTAGATTTAAGACGTGTAAATACTACGTTTTTCAACCAAAACTTGGAGCTTGCTACTACCTTTGATGTAACTTTGTGAAGTACGCCTCAAGGTGCTAAAACGAAACAGTCTAGGCATACCGTAAATGAATTTTCCATAAAAAAAATCAATCAGCAGATGGAATTATAGATTTTGTTAACTAAATTTTAATATTTATACAAAACCATGTAGTCTTATGCAATTTGTGCATATCGAAAAAAATAAACGCTACAAAATAACTAAATAACCTATAGCTTTTAAGCGATTTTACTTCAAGAAAAGGGGATAAAATTGATAAGAGTTGATAATTGTTGGTTAGTTCTAATAGTATTGTTAAAATGTTTTTTGAATTTTAGATAGGATATTGACAACTTATAAGCATAATTATTTATAGTTGGGATGACCTGGGAGGAGAGGAGGATACTTCAAGTGTATAATGTTATATGTCATTTTCTGGGTTGTTGGAGTCCAAACATCTGTTACTTTTAAAATGTAACAGTCAAAAATTTAGATTTTTTCGGAGCAACACCGATAAATCAAATAAGCGAATCGAAAACAGTGAAAGAAAAAACTATTCGCAAAGGCTATAAGCAATTTAATCTTAAAATTGCGAGTGTAAATGTTCAGTGTTTAACCAACAAGATATCGCAAATCGAAGTGTTTACAAGTATTGAAAACCCGGACTTGTTGTGTATTCAAAAAACATTGGTGTAATAACGAGTGTTTGAGTGTCTTAAACATTCCAAAATATAATATTGTGTCAAGTTTCTGCACAGAAAAATCTATGCACGGCAGTACTTTAATTTGTATTAAAGAAGATAAATTAATTGAAGTAAAGAGGATTAACTGCTCAAACTTCACAGAGGAAATCCACTTTGAGTGTAGTGCAATTATGTTTACAATCAAAAACTGTAAGTACATAGTCTTGAGTGTATATCGATCACCAATTGGTGACATCCCTGTATTCTTTTCAAAGTTGTTCTCATTGACAACAGACTTACTTAACCAAACTTAATACATATTCATCTGCGGTTATTTTAACGTTAATTTCTTTGGTTGTATACGGGAGAAAGATTCCTTATTGGATTTCATAGCTAGCTTTAACATGGAACTGAGTAGTAACGAACCAACCAGAATTCTATCTGGATCCAGTGTGATTCAGACTAGTACCAAAATACACTATATCTTAAAAAAATAATAAAATATCCAATGTTGATAGTTATGTAACTGATTCTGACTTTGATGGAGCTTTTTCAGAATTTCTTACTACCCTACATTTTGTTATCAATGCTAATTTTCCATTAAAACAAAAAAAGACAAAGCCACCAAACAAGGGATGGGTTTCGAATTCTATTGTTGAAAGGAGTCGCGAGATACTTTTTCATGATGTTAGAAACTCGGATAGATTGATTTATAAGAACCAAAAGAAAGAATATAAAGCAATTTTAAATAAATAACAGTATACTTCTAATATTATTACAAATAGTGAAAATAAACAAAGAACTGTTTGGACTGTAATAAACCAGAATTTGGCAAGAAATAGGTACGGAACATAAAAATAAAGTTACAAATCGAAAGGGGTGAAATTTCTGACACTAAAAGAATAGCTGATCATTTTCTCACGTTTTTTGGCAATATTACGCAAAAAAAAATTGAATGCGAAATTTTTAATGGACTATCTACAAAGCGTACACTACCAACTTCTGCGAGTGTTCACAGCTTCTTCTATAGGCCTTGCGACACTAATGAAGTTATTATTGATAGTCTTAAGC
>CM032456.1:132187984-132195484 GCA_019049505.1 Pachyrhynchus sulphureomaculatus
TATCCCCGTATAATTTTGTGATTTTTGTTTTCTGTGTCTCGTTTATTATTTAGATCTCAATATATTCATTAATTGCTGTAACTGATAATTTTTAAAAGATGTGAAATTTGGGTAGGTTATGGTACCAAATTATCCACCATTTTAGTACTTCTATCTGTCTTTTAGTAAAATTGGTTTGTACGTTTTTGATATGTTGTGAACTGTCCATAACCTTAACAACCAAAAATAAAAAATTGTCTTCTGTCAAATTAGATATCTATGATGGCACGTCTGAAAATATGTCTCTATAAAAATTAAATCTAGGTTCATCTTGCTAAATTTAAAGAATCTTAATATGTTAAATAGTGCCCTTTCATTTTCTTAATGTGCTACCTTATTGGAGCTTTACGTTTTTTACCGATGATCTTGGAGAGCAAATCACTGATACATTTTGTAAGTATAAAAGGACTTTCATAAGTAACGAAGTTCATTAACTGATATAATCTACATAACTTAATTCTCATGATCGGTGGTTTCTCTCTTACGATACGAAAGCTTGAGAATTTAAAAATAAAATTCAACCACAAAATAAACACCAACTTTTATTTGCACTCTTAACCTAAAAAAGAGCAATCCCAGTGTTATTGTTAAGTTTGTTATATATATATATATATATATATATATATATATATATATATATATATATATATATATATATATATTATATGTATATATATGTATATATATATATATATATATATATATATTATATATATATATATATATAGATATATATATATATATATATATATATATATATATATATATATATATATATATATATATGTATATATGTATGTATATATATATATATATATATATATATATTATATATATATATGTATATATATATATATATATTATATATATATATATATATATATATATAAATCTCTGAAATATCTCTCTCTCTCTCTTTTAAAATGTAAATGTTGGCTTTGTTGCAGGTTTTTGATATACTATGTCAACGGAAATATCTGTGTATGTGTTTACGTCAACTGTATGAATACATTTTGTATTAAACTCTTATTAATGACAATGTAGGTTGTATTGGAGTTGACCACATTATTAGACCACTCTGAATAATCAGGTGTATATAACAGTCGATACTCTAAAGATTACATCAGAATTAGCATATGCAGAGTTTAATGGAGAATTGAATCCACATTTCATGTTAGTATTTCACGGTAAATGATGCAAAACGAACTGAGTTATATATGCGGGATTGATGCCTACTACAAGCATTACCACTGCGACCGACCTATTGATGAACTTTACCAAGTATAAGTAATCTTTAATTTATGGTACAATATATATACATATGTATAAATATATATATATATATATATATATATATATATATATATATATATATATATATATATATATATATATATATATGATAACGGTATAGTATAAATATATAATAAAACGGAATATTGAATTAAAGCTCTATAACGTTTTTCCGTATTATTTTAACATTAATTCTAAAAAATAGGATATAAATTGGGTCCAATTCCTTACTTAGTTTAAAGATCCAAGATAAAGCTAAACGTGAACTTCTATTTACTCTATAATATTTCATTTCCAGAATAACAATTCGCGATTGGCCTTCGAATGCATTTGTTTGTCTAGGGCTCAAACTTCATGACCTGCTTGAAATAAATCTAGTACGGTTTTCTTACTCAAAATATCATAACACTGTTGCAAAATCTTTGCATCTTTTTTATTCCAACTTAAACTAGCCTAAATATATTTTAAGAACAGGATGGGTAAAAATTTTCTGTAGTAATAAAATTATCTATACATAAAGTATATATGAAGAACCAATGATGCTTACAGCAGAGTTTCTTTGGATTTTGTTCCTCCATAAATTTCTGTTGGTTTTCTTTCATCATAATAAACGACCTTAAGTCGAGTTTTAAAAAATTCTTACTCAATACGCATGTCTTATTTCTGACAGCAGTGACAGATTATAGAAATTAAAAATCACTAAAATTATATAAAAAAATAACCATTTTTGTTAGATTTCGAAATGGATGAAACACGTTTTGTTCACTAATTTTAATAATTTTAAGGTTATAATAATTGCTAAATATGGTTCTCTTATATTTTAACCATTACAGAAATAAGGCTGTAACCTATAGTGTGAATTTATATGTATAAAAATAGGTTCTGCATTAATAATTGTTTGAACTAATGTGTTAACACTTCATTTCCTGCAACTGATATAAATCGGATTTTCGTTCAACCAAGAACTACCTGTAAATAGTCAGTAAGTACTCTTTTAAGCTAACAATTAAGATTTTAAAAACCTAAAAATATGGTAGTGATTCTTACTATCTTTCTTATTGAGAATACCGTATAGTTTTCCAGAGGGTGCTCTGTCTTATGAGAGTTCTTTTCTGTATCTTCTAGGTCCTGCAGATAATGTACGATTGAGCATCGAAAGCTCGATACTAAAATAAAACTACAGTTACTAAGAACTGTTCACGCTGTAATCCTCAGGGGTATCCCTAATAGTCGATCAATAAGAATTTTAGATAGCCATTCATAGTTGTGGAAACCTGAATTTTTCAACAAAAATTAGTTTTAATACGTAGATCAAGTATCCATAGTCAAAAATTGGAAATTGAGTGGAAAGGGTTGTAAAAAAAAAAAAAATAAAAACTACTCCGAAAATCACTTTTTTACAAAAAAATGTTTCGAACAAAATCAATAGAGAATACAACACTTTTCACGTATTTGCGATATAAAACGAGATATTTGCAACTGAAAATTATTATTTGACGCACAGCTAGCTAAAAAATACCCGAATCTGAAAAAATCATAAAAAACAAAAAAATCATTACTTTTGAACCTTTTTTTTTTCAATTGCATCTAAAGTGTATTTGTTTGGAGTTGATAACAGAATTCTCTCATTGTAGATGCAAGTATCCAAAAAAAAAGAGATTTCTTATGCATTTTACTGGCTTTTGCTACCTGCTTTGAATTAGTCCTCCCTATTTTAGACAGAAAACCTTTGCTATAACGGACTCATAAAATGTAAATGAGGATTCATAAGTAGCCTAGCCGTCCGAGCGTACGTAATCTCCTTTTAGTGTTTAACAAATAAAATTATCTTAAAAATAAAGTTATGGAAATATAAGATTTATTACCAAAAATTTTTTAATCTATAGATCTATGTATATATGCAAATTCACAATTCACGATATAGAAGTGCTTTAATTAGAATCAAAAACAATCATCATCTTCAAAATCTGAGGACTCGTCTTCTTTTAAATTGTGAATTAAGGATTCTATTCCCACAGTTTCTTCGATGTATTCGTCAAGTTTCCGCATTTTATTTTCTTCTTCTATAACATGTCAAATGGCATTTTTCTAATTATCCTCTTTGATTCTCTCTATTCCGGCGAGTAATAATTGCCTTACGTCTTGAAGTTTGAACTTGGTGTTTTCCTTTGCAACAAAACCTTTCATTTGTGCCCAAATTAGCTCTATGGGATTCAATTCGCAATGATATGAATGTAATCTAAGCACTGTGATATTCCGTTTCTTTGCCATCTCATCGACTGCGTATTTCTTGAACTGTGCCTTATTTTGTTTCGCACTTTTGAGAAAGCTCCGCTTTTAACATATCATCTTTATGTTTGAAATTTTTGTCTCTTTATCCATTGAAGAATACCCGCTTTCTTCCATGAATTTGTCGGGAATTGCTCTAATAATCAAAAATGGTATGGGGCATTGTCTAATACTATAACTGATTCTACTGGTATACATTCAATCATTTGTTGGAAGTACTCCTCAAAAACATCGGCCGTCATCTCCTCATAGTAATCTTTAGTTGACTTTAAATCGAATTCCAACCAGCCACCGTCGGGAAATCCGTTTTCACTACCAATATGTGCTATAATTAGCCTGCGACTTTTTCCTGAAGGTGGTTGTGTCCGGTTGACTGTGTGTTCACTGTGTGTTCACTGTGTGTCCCTTATTAACCCAAGTCTCATCTAAATAAAAATTATTTCCTTTTTTGAAATTTTCTGATTGCTCGTAGATATTCTCTTCTCCAACAAATTATTTCTGTTTTATCGATAATAACAGATTTTCTATTGTGTTTTTCCCAACGAAAAATTCAGGTTTATGAAGGATTTTCCATAATTTCCATTTTTTAAAATCATGTAAGTTCTGGTCTTCTCGGATTTCTTGCAAAACTTGATGTAGCGTAGGATTTCTTTCTTAATAAAAAAATTGTATACTTTTCTTCTTGTTGCGTTTTTAAAGTCTTCATCGACCTCTAAGGGCCTCCTTTTCTCTGTGATTCTGAGGTTCGTTGCAAGAGTCGCGTTTTCTTTCTCTTAGAAATCTGTAAATAGCCGCTGTCATGTTGGCGCAGGTTTCCACAATTTCACGAACTTGTTGGCTTTGATGCACTAGAACATCTTGTACGTTAAGTATCATTGTTTATTCTCGCAGGGAAAATGGAGATTTACCGACTCCGCGAAGTTTGACCGGTGCAAAACTGAAAGTTGAAGTCGTCGTTGTTCTGATTTGAACTAAACATATTATAGGTTTTTGCTTTATTTTTAGTCTGCCGCGCGGAACACTTCGGTGTCCGTCCGTCCGTCACACCCTATTTTCTTCGAAACTATTTGTCATAGAAAGTTAAAATTTGGTATTAATATAGGAATGGCCTCATCAGAGCCGTGTCAATAATGACAACTTGTCAACGGGTGCAGTTCGTATCAACTGGCTTAAATATTCAAATACTACCGACGAACAAGGTCGTGAAGCTGAATCATTCTCAATCAGTTATGGCTTAACTCAGCTTACTGACGAACCAACACGGATCCCTGATCGAGACGGGGAGTTCGCCAGTCTTCTTGATCTGTTTTTAACCACCAATTCGGAGATACACACGATCACCGTAAATCCGCCGTTAGGTTCTTCCGACCATAAACTGCTTTCGACATCGAGCATCCTGCCAATCAGTGACAGAGAGGCGCGGCCGCACTACAAATCTGCTAAATGGGAAGATCTCATGGAATACTTTCGAACTTTCCCTTGGATGGACATTTGTTTTCGATCCGATAACCCCATCTGACTGCGCCAGGGAGGTCTCCGATGTTATTTTGGCTGGTATGGAAGCTTACATCCCTTTTTCGAAGAAATGCTCCTCCAACGGCAAGCCTTGGTTCGACCGAAAATGCAAAGAAGCTGTTGCTTCTAAACATATTGCCTACCGACAATGGCGTGAAAATCCTAACACCGTAAATCGTAACATCTTTGTTCATGCCCGGAACAGATGCAAGGGAATTATCGACGAAACCAAGGAGGCACACAATCAACGAATTAGAAACAAACTTCTCGCTTGTCCCAACAATTCCAGGTCCTTTTGGGCAGTCGCTAAGGCAGTTAGTCAAAATTTTACCAAATCCACCATACCACCACTCACACGGCCAGATAATTCCATTGCAACCACACCTGTTGAGAGAGCGAACTTGTTGGCTGAACTCTTTGCTTCACATTCTACTGTCGATTTCCAAGGAAAAACACCACCTACTATTCCCATATTGCAGTCAAGGATGCCGATGTTGTCTTCAGACAGCGCATCATAAAGCGTATTTTAATGAAGCTAGACACCACCAAAAAAAGCTTCTGGCGCTGACGGAATACCTGCCATAGTTCTCAAAAAAACTGTGCAAGGGAACTAACACCAGTTTTCTGTAGACTTTTTAACCTATCCTACAGAAAGGGAATATTTCCGTCACCCTGCTGGAAATGTGCCACGGTTCAACCGATACCTAAAAAAGGGTAAGAAGACCTTGCCAAATAACTACCGACCAGTTGCACTGCTTTCAATAATATCGAAAGTCATGGAAAAAGTTATCAATGAGCATCTTCTAAAATATCTTGAACGATTCGATATTATTAGCGATCACCAATATGGTTTTCGTAAACATAGATCAACAGGAGATCTTCTGACTTATGTAACACATGTTTGGAACAACGCAATTGAACACTTTGGAGAATCTCGAGCGGTTGCTCTTGACATATCCAAGGCATTCGACCGTGTTTGGCATGATGGACTGTTGGCTAAGTTACGCTCTTATGGTATATCTGAAAGGTTCTGTTTGTGGCTCTCATGTTTCCTCAGAGAGCGTTCTTTACGAGTGGCGGTCGACGGATTTCTTTCTAACACCCTCACTATCAACGCCGGTGAGCCCCAGGGCTCCATACTGTCTCCTACTCTCTTTCTCATTTACATTAACGATCTGCTGGAAAAGACCGGGAATCCAATCTATAGCTTTGCAGATGACAGTACGCTTGTCTCTTCATTCACCTTGAACGCTCGGACATCGGCTGCTCAGGCGAATATCCGCAGACAACAGGAGGTCGTTCAACTTAACAAAGACCTGGAAGAAATTCTATCTAACCAAGTGGAATTTAACGCTACAAAAACCCAAGCGGCAGTTTTTTTCTAAAAAAGTTAACGTTGCTGAACCCGACATAGTTATGTCGGGGCACTCTATTCCCCTAGCATCGTCGCTCAATTTGTTGGGCGTTAGTTTGGGAGCAATTATGTCTTGGCATGAACATGTTGCAGGCATAGCAAGGAGAGCTTCTCAAAAGTTGGGAATATTATTTAGAACCAGAAAGCTTTTACACCCCACAGCAACTGTTAATTCTTTACAAAGCCCAAATTCGACCAACTATGGAATACTGCTCCCACGTTTGGGGCTCCGCTCCCAAACATACACTGCATTTGTTGGATTCTGTTCAGAGAAGAGCGGTCCGTCTGATTGGGGACCCAGAATTGACCGGCGGCCTTGATTCGCTGGAACATCGAAGAGCGGTTGGCGACTTGAGTCTGTTCTACAAGTATTTTTCATGGAAAGTGTTCGAAGGATGTAGCCCGCTTAATTCCTCCCAAAGCGGTGCATGTTAGAAATACACGTCGCGCTGGTGCTCGCATCCGTATGAGGTTCAGCTTGTTACTCCGCGTACAACGCTTTTCAAGCAATCTTTTATATGGAGAACGTCATCCCTTTGGAATAATTTGCCCAGCGCTGTGTTTCCCACCGAGTAAAATTTACAGCGATTCAAGAACAACGTGAATCTCTTTATCCGCACTCGTGCCGCTTCTGGAGCGCTTTAGGGACTTCCCTGCAGCACGTGTGCTAGACCCATAAAAAAAAAAAAAAAAAAAAATAAACAAGCGTTTTGTTGCTTTAGCAACTCAATCTCGAACAGAGATTCGACTCTCAAGTTTACCTCCAACATCTTCAGCATTGGTCAAAACATGCGAAAATAGTTTTCTATCAGATTCAGAAATGGTCTAGAAATAATATGCAGCCAGAACAATGGGGCTGGAAACGACTCAATTTGATGATGGTGCCCGTAATGACCACTGAAGATGCCGCGCCGAAAGAATTGCTAGCAAAGGTAAGAAACTAAATTAAT
>CM032456.1:132200484-132225484 GCA_019049505.1 Pachyrhynchus sulphureomaculatus
GCGACCTCTGGTAGTAGTAAGCCTTGCTGTGGTATCCCAGCTCTGCCGTAGTGGACCGTCTCTTCTGAGGATACTCGTGGGAACTTTATGTATTCCAATAATCCAAATAATTACCCCCGCCCCCCTATGCGGGCTAAAACGGCCCAGAATAGAATCCTAGTACACCAATACCAAGTGATTATGACAGATTTTCTAAAATAACATTACAGACTGGAACATTCCAAACTATGTCTCCATTCTTAATTAACAAATGTTTACAAACAGAATTCGGTACATTCCAAGATATAAAAAAAATTGTCTGATGGCTCTTTACTAATAGAAGTAGCCACAGAAAGCTGAAAGATTCAACAAACTGCACATATACGATGTATCAATTGTACCCCATAAGATACTCAACATTGTTAAGGGTGTAATCACTTGTGCTGATCTCATAAACTGTAGTAAAGAGGAGATTTTGGAGAATTTAAAAGACCAAGCAGTGACAGATATATACAGAATACTAGCAAAAAAAGGTACAAATACACCCTCTAGCACACTCATCCTATCCTTCAAACTTCACAAATTACCCAAAACAATTAAAGCTGGATTTCATTCTTTGCATATTAGACAATATTATCCAAACCCCATGCGGGTTATGTGTTATAATTGTCAACGTTTTGGACACACAGCTCCAAAATGTACGAATACACCAAACTGTCCATCACGTGGCTATTCCAAACATCCTGATGCTCCCTGTCTCTCCCCGGCAAAATGCGTTAATTGTGGTAAGAATCACTCCTCTGGATACAAAAAGGTGCCCCACCCATAAGAGGTAATTTGAAATCCAGAAGATACGAACTGATGACAACATTACATAATTTGAAGCTAAAATAAAATTAAATTCGATGATGCCCTTCACAACAAATACATATAACTCTGTCACTGGAAAAAATCCCAAATGGTTACAGTTTCCACTCAGTGTGGCATGGCACAATCACTGTCTTCACAGACTAAAACCACCATCACATTATCTCAACCCACTCTCTACTCCCTCACGACCCCCACAATCACTCCCCCTCCCAATACCCAAATCCAAAACAATCCCACACCTTCCAAACCCCCCTCCCCCAAACACAGATAACCATATCAAAAAACCACAAACAAAATCAGATATCCCTAAATTGGGGAAACCCAACACAACAAAACCCCCTACATCACAAACACCGCACACTTCAAATAAGGACTTTCCCAAAAGGAAATCAAAATCCCTCAAATCTACCCCTAACTCGTCATCAGAATCAATCCTAGACTTGAACACTACAGACCTCATAGGGTTAGAGGTAATTGGCGAGAATTTAAAAACCAATAAGAAGTAAAACCTTAATCATAGCATTCCAACCAATAATACAATGGAATTGTAATGGCTTATCTCCCCGTATTCATACATTCCAATCCATAATTGCGGTATAAAACCATTTTAAAAGCCAAACTTGTCCAACTAAAAAACTACAACGTAGAATACAAAAACAGAATGAATCAAACCAGAGCTTCTGGAGTATCCATTTATACCCACATTAGATTATGAACACATCCCGTTTTGACAACCGACATAGAGCGGTGGCTATTCGAACTACCTGGATTCCCCCACCACCATATGCTCTATGACCTACCCCCATCCTACACTCTCCTTGGATTCCATATTAATCTTAATCTCTCAAATTCCACCTCCTTATTTGCTGTTGGGGGATTTTAACGCTCATAGTGTCTTGTGGGGTTCAAACTTCACATCACCGAGAGGTTCCATGATTGAACAACTGATAAACCTTCCACAACTAATACTATTAAACTAACCAACCCTTACCTTTATAAGCTCTTCTACAGGTACAATGTCCAACATCGATCTTGCCATCTGCCGTTCCACCATTGCATCCAACTATCAATGGGATATCTCTCCAGATACACAGGGGGGTGACCATTTCCCCATTTTTATCCGCTCCTCTATTATCCCTTCTCAACTTTCCCCTACCCAAACAAAATGAAACATTAAAAAAGCTGACTGGGAAAAATTTTCCCGAATTATCATTCCACCAGCATGTCCTGCTAAACTAGTAAACAACTTCTTGCACGAACTCACCATATCCATCACCGACGCAGCAGATTCCTCCATACCCCGCGTTTCTCTCTCTCCCCCAAAAAACATGTTTCTGGTGGTCAGCTGAGTGTCATGTGGCAGTCAAAAACAGGAGAGAGCCCTGAATCTTTTTCGAAGAATTCATCTCCAAACAATTGGGTACAATTTAAAAAAATTAGAGCCATCGCCAAAAAAGTTTTAACAAAAGCAAAAGCCGAAGTTTGGCAAAATTTCGTAAGTAACATTCGCCCTAACACTAGCACTGGCACTCTCTGGAACTCCATAAACAAAATGAGAGGTAAAAATGCAAGAACTATTCCAGCAATAACATATAACAACAATATAACCTCAGATCCCAGAGATATATGCAACTATCTAGCCCTTTCCTTTCAACGTAAATCGACATCCCTTCAACCGGAATCTATAAATAACACACCTGTATTTTCCAAGCCCAGAATTAAACAACATTACAATGATCCTTTCACCTTCAGAGAACTTTCCCTGTCACTTTCTCAAACTAGAAACACAGCACCTGGTCCTGATGCAATCCATCTTAAAATGATCAAACGCCTTCCCCATGACATTTCAATATTGCTCCTTGATTGTAATAACCACATATGGACCCATGGGCCACATCCGGAATCCTGGAAAGAATCACTGATCGTTCCAATACATACAACCGGAATACCAAGAATGCTTATAGACAGTTACAGACCCATTTCCTTAACCAACCACCTTGGTAAGGTATTAGAAAGAATGGTTAATAAAATACTATCGTGGTTTTTAGAAACAAGGCAACTACTGTCGCCTTACCAATATGGGTTCTGTAAGCATCTCTCTACTATTGACCCCCTAACTTTATTGTATAATGATATAAACTGGGCAATCCAACACAAAAAGCACGTTGTACTCATATCTCTAGACCTATCAAGCGCTTTTGATGTCACCAGCAAGAACCTAATCCGTCACCAACTGAATGACATGGGATTCGAAAGGAACTTACCCCGCTTTATAAGAAACTTCCTTCGTCCCAGGATAATAAAAGTTAAGGCAAACAATCAAACCTAAAATTCCTATGTCATTACCGGGAGGCTCCCACAAGCGCTCAGTGCTTAGCCCCACACTATTCAACATAGCCATGACTTTCTTGATAAATCACATCTCCGAAAATGTCAAATATAAGCTCTTCACAGATGACATTATACTTTACCTTGACTCACCAACAAATGACTATTTAAACACCACACTCCAAAACATATTAATAACACTTGAAACTTGGTCAAAGACAAATGATTTTTCTTTTTCTTCAACCAAATCGTATGCAGGCCACTCCAGCACTTGCACAAAAATAAATCCCCTCTCAATTAATAACACTCCCATTCCAACAAAAAACACTCTCAACATTTTGGGACTAACTTTTGACACTAAACTAAATTGGACTGCTCACATTAAAACTCTGAGAACTAAGACATCAAATGATCTTAACCTCTTGCGTTCACTTGCCAACAGAACCTGGAGAGCTGACTATCCGTCTCTATCCATAATATATAAAACGCTAATTTTAGCCAAACTAAAGTGTGGTGATTTCCTTTATGATACGACAAATCAACAGAGTAAAAAATCACTAGAAACTGTGCAAAATCAAGCACTCAGAACAATCACGTTTGCATTTAGAACCACCCCCATTCAAAGTTTGCAATGTATTTCATCTCCTCCCCCCCCCCAAATCTAGTCCGACAGAAATCCCTACTTAAATATCTAGCCTCAACTCTTTACCGTCCACACCTCAATTCTTCCATAAACCTCACCAACATACATCGAAACCTCCCTATTCCCAAAAATTCTATTCAGATCAGAACCAGAGCACTTATACTCTCCCTCAATTTACCCATTCCTACATACTCCTACCCCTTATTCACCTCCTTTCCACCATGGAAAACACCACTACCTCTCATCAACTTCTCTTTATCGCCATTATCTACGGCAGACCACAACAAAAACATTATTATAACAAAATTGTTGTCTACCATCAATGAAAGATATCAAAACCACACACTACTAGTCACTGATGGCTCCAAATCCAGTGTGGGTGTTGGTGCAGCTTATCATTCAAAAAATTCACAAAAAATCTACAGATTACCATCCCACCGTTCGATCTTTGCTGCTGAACTCTGGGCAATCAAAGAAAGCATAAGAGAAGTGATCAAACTCAATAAAAATCGGAAATATCTTGTGGTATCTGATTCCCAGAGCGCATTGAAAGCAATTGCCTCAGGAAAACTTACCTATGCGTAAACTAGGCAGATCTATGATCTATTATACGTAGCAAAAATTAAAAATATCACAGGAATCAGAGGCAATGAACTAGCTGATTTACTGGCAAAAAGAGCCACAATAACCGGGCAGAACGTAAAAGAGAAAAATCACCCCACTGAATACTATAACTTACTAAATCAAACATATAGAAATCTTTATCAGTTACAATGGGATTTATTAGACACGTCAAATAAACGCTGGTAGGTGAAGCCCCTTGTTTATACACCATTTCATAACAAAACACTCACCAGAAGGAAAAACACACTATGGCGCAGATTGTCTGTTGGCCACATCTACGCAACCCACATCCATTTACTCCAGAATGAAGCTCCACCTAAATGTCAACTCTGTGATGGATCACTATCGTACAACACTTATTTGAGGATCCCTTACATGGAGACATTAGAAACAAATATCACATTCCACGTACACTAAAATCAGCACTCGCTCCCGAAACCATTTCAACCAATATAAATAAAGTCATTTCATACATCAAAGACATTAAATACTACAACTTAATCTAAAATAAAAACAGTGGCGCTAAATAACCCTAGCAGTTGAGGCGCCTTAAAAAAAACCTAACTTAACTTAAATTTTCAACTATATATTACTTACTTAGTATATCCTTTTAAAACAATTTAAAAAAATTAATAATTAAAAAATTCCTATTAAGAGCTAACTTCAAGCGATTTGTAGTATTAATACTTTTATTAAGTCAGTGGTCAGTTTAACTAGATCCATTCCTCAGTAATAAACACCCTTCTAACTAAACCCCTATTGGAAAATATTTGTATTCGTAATATTCTTAAATGTTACTCTATTTTGGGTAGTCATTAAAGTCATGGTTCTTTCTCTCTGAAAAAAATTGAAACAACTGTTAGCGGTAAAATTCTTTTGAGTTTCTTTCGTCTCGATTGGAAAACTGCTGGGATGATCATCCTGCCGGCTTCTTCAGAACTTGTTCCGAGAACTAATTGACGGAATTTAGCAAGAAACTTTTTCAGTCGACACAGGAGAAATCTAGAAGAATTGTACCTATAAGCTCTGTAAACTATGAAAGTTCCCTATGAAAATTAATGTCAGCGACACTTTATAATATGTTGGGAATGTGGAATCTTTGGCACAATGACACTACTCAGTATATATCACCACCACACAAAACACATTATTTTTACACTCGAAGGGCGTTTCGCCAACCATGTTAGCTTCATCAGGAGCTATGATTGACTAAAGATAAAATACAAATCTACCCTACTATCTACCTTTTTGTGTCTTTCTGAGCATTGGCAAACTAGTGCCAGTATAGATTATTTAAAAATAAATGGCTACGATAAAGTGTGTGACTTTAGTAGAATACACCACCAACATGGTGGCACTGTGGTTTATGCAAAAAATAATGTTTCTGGAAATTGTAAAATATTACATGACTATAATAATTTCTCTACTGAAATGCTGTTTGAGTGTTCTGCCATAGAATACAAAAAATATTGCATATTATTAGTGTATAGACCAGGAACGTCGACTGACTTTGAAGGTTTTCTCGACATTTTTTCTGAACTATTGACAAAAATTTTAGATAATTATAAAAATATTTTAATCTGTTCTGATCTTAACATTGACCATCTGCCTCGTAGTAGAAACTGTAAATATTATAAGATGCTTAAGGATATATTTGACTCTAATAGACTAACATCTTTGCTTAATGGAGCAACTAGAATTGTTACTAATAAAAAAATATTACCAGTATCTCTGGTCTTGATTATGTCATCAAGTCCAAACCAGAACTTTTTTCTTGCAAAAATTTTGATGCTGGAATTTCCGATCATTTTTGTCAACTTATATATTGTCATGACGAGTAAGCAATAATACCAGAGGCAGTTTAACGAGAAACGGTCCGGTACCATAGGGTGGTTGACAATGGTTCAATTAACGAATTTAATTTTCTTTTTGATTCATTTAAAATATACTTTACTCAATCAATATGGAAAAAAACTTTGAACACTTCTTTGATGTGTTTAATTGGTGCTTTCAAATAAGCTGTCCAAATAAAGAGGTTAAGGAAAATAAGCTACACAATAAAAAAAATAATTTTTCTAATGAACTCCTAGAGGATCTTAAAAACTTAAAAAATTTACATTGGTTACAGAAACGTACTGAGGACTTTCAACTAAAAAATAAATATAAACACCTAAAAAAGAACATAAATAGTAAAATTAAGAAAGAAAAAGAAAACTACTATAACAGGAAAATAAATAACTCAAAAAACAAAACAGTCTTTGTTTTGTTTGGAATATAATTAATTTTTTAAATGGCAAAAACCAAAACAATTCTAAAAGATACATTAACCAAATATGTACAGATAATGTCACTCTTACTATTGCAGAAGACATAGCAAGTAGCTTTAGTAACTATTTATCTACTGTTGTAAAAAATAAGTTAAATTCTCACTTCAGTAACGGTTTATCACAGGAATGCACTGTATAAAAAAAAATTTTTTGATACCTTTCAATATACTAATGTAACTTCACAGAATGTTAGGTCTGCCATAAAAAAGTTACCCAATAAAATATCGACGGGACCAGATGAGGTACCAATTGCTTTGTTAAAGAGATGTTCGCCTAAAGTAATTGGTTGCCTGGTTTATTTAATAAATATGTCTGTTTATGAAGGTATTTTCCCTTCGCGACTGAAAGAGGCTAACATTTTTACCTGTATTCAAAAAGGGCGATCCTCTTTTAATTGAAAATTATAGGCCTATATCTTTACTTAACTGTTTTTCAAAGGTTTTCGAAAAAGTTATTTACAATAAGATAACTCCATTTCTTGATAATAACAAAGTTCTAACCTCACACCAGCACGGTTTTTAGAGAAAAGCACTCTACAGAGACCGCAGCGATCGACTTTATAAAGAATATATATAATAAACTTGTTATAAATGAGAAAGTAGTAGCTCTACTATTTGATCTAACAAGGGCATTTAACACAATAGACCCAGGCTTTGTTGTTAAAAAAATTTGAAAGACTAGGTATTGGAGGACCACTAAATAAATGGTTTAATTCATTTCTGAAAGGTAGAAACTTTAAAATAAAAATTGGTAATACTTTTTCGCAAATGAAGAACTGTGACTTAGGGACCCCTCAAGGCAGTGTCCCGGGTCCTCTAATTTTCTTGTTGTTCATAAACGACTTACCTCAATACATTTCATGTGGAATCGTTTTTATGTTCGTTGACGATACGACCATAGTCATCTCAGCCAAAGATGAGAAACTTTTGGAGAAAAAAAATCAAAATAATATTGACTGAGTTCTCAAACTGGTGTAAAAAGAATAATCTTATAATAAATCTATCAAAGACCGTGTCTATGGAATTTAAGACAAAAATGCGTAAACCAATAAACCTAAATATTGTATTTAATAATATGAATTTGCCTGTTAGCCATAGTTCAAAGTTTTTAGGAATCATAATAGATTCTAACCTAGAATGGAGTTTGCACATAGATGACGTTTGCTCAAGACTAAATAAATGTTTTTTTATGATAAAATCTTTAAAAAACTCATTAAGTGTTCCCAATCTCATAACTGTCTATTACGCTAATGCGTACCCAGCCATGTCCTATGGTCTGGCGGTTTGGGGAAGTGCGCAGGAACTGGACAGAGTGCTGGTAATACAAAAACGAATCATGAGACTAATTTTTAGTATGCCATATAGCGCATCATGTAGGGAAGTCTTTAAGAATAGAAAAATATTAACAGTTACAAGTATTTATATATATAAACTCTTAATGTATATCAATCAAAATCAAGATAGCTTCATTTCGCATGGATCTTTTCATAGTTATCCGACTCGAAACAGAGAAAATTTTTATATTGAAAAAACACAATCATGAATACGTTAAAAAAACTAGTCATTACTTAGGTTGCAGACTATTTAACTTACTGCCGGAAAATGTAAAAAGGATTGAATCTATGGCACGTTCCAAAAAACAAATAAAAACTATACTATTAAATATAACTTTTTATTCTGTAACTAAATTTGAAAGTTATCTGCTGGGCGGAGTGTGAATGTTATTCTTTATAGCATCCTTACTTAGTTGAGGCATCTCCAGTATGTACTTTGTTTATTATAAATTTGTTTGTTATAAATATGTATGTTATGTTTTTTTTGTTATATCTTGTATTTACTATGTATTAATGTGTTTAATGGTAAGATTTCTTTTTTTTTATTATTATTTTTAATATTACCTAAGATGGGATCATACATCTCTTTATTGACATGTCTTATCTACAACTTTTGTAGCTGAAAAGATGAATAAACTGTCTATTGTCTATACTTAACCTAACACCTGAATTACTCAGACGAAACTAATGGCATAGGCGAGGCGATCAGTTCAGGTTAAGTAACAAGTAGAGGAGACTATAATATATAATTCCTTATAGTCCCCTCTACTGGTTACTTGACCGGAACTGATGACCTCGCCTATGCCATTAGTTCCGCCTGAGTAATTCAAGAGGAGGCTAACTATAAATAGGGTAGATTTATAGTTTAGCGTTAGTCAATCGGTATAGACTCCAATTCAAGTTCGAGAACAACGTAAATCTCATTTTTCCGCACACGTGTCGCTCCTGTAGCACTTTAGGAACCTCCCTGCAGCACGTGTGCTAGACCCATAAAAAAAAAAAAATTAGATAAAATCTTAATCAAGGATAAGATTATATTAAATATTAAAAAGCATCACTATTATCATTCATACAGCAGCAATATCTTGCAGGGATTGGTTGGTTGGTTGTAGACGAGGTAGGCGATTGTGCCTGTTTGTGCATTACAGCATCTTAGACTGTTGTGCTTCCTCTTGATTATATGAGCGTCGTCCCTTTTAGAATGTTTATTAGCTTCATTTGAAGCCCTTCATCAAATAATTTTTCGGCACAGTGTAGATCTCCGAACAAGTTATGTCTGTTTCGAGGCAAAGACGCACACTCATAACATGGCATATGTATAGAGGCTTCTTTCTGTTCACCACATATTCTGCATGTTGTGGGACGATTGTTGTTACCTATTTTCTGTAGGTGTTTCCTCAGGTGACAGCGGCCGGTGATCAATCGTACCACTATTTTGGTCTCGATTCTTGTTAGACGAAGAACATCAGTTGCTAGTTTCCTTGAGAGGCCTCCAATTACGCCCCTCGCATATCTTTGGCCAGATATTGCGAGCCAACAATCCAGATGTTGCTGATATGCTCATCTGTTAATTCTCATTTTTACCATCTATTTTGGTACACCAAACGCTGGGTTACTTTAAGGCTAACACCTTGTTAAAAGTACTGAACTCATTCTTTATTCAGTTCAACAACGGATAATTGTTAATGTACTGTAAACGATATTGAACCTGAAATTTCTGCGTTAAACGCAGAATTATTGTTTTTGTTATTCTTTCGCTTGGCTGTGATAACACGCTTCATAACAGTTAAATTTAAAAATACCATAGTTACACCACAACCAATTTGGACTTATTGATGGGATACTCTGTAAAATGTGTAGACATAGTTATATTTTCCGCAGTTTGTTCTTGATAAAATAAATGGGAACCTGCAAAAGGCAGACGCCGCTAATACCGGAGGACGAAGCTGGACCCCCTTTTTGAAGTCAAAAACGGTCTTTTTTCGAGGTCTTGAACAAGAACAAACTACATTTTATATGGTTAAATGACAGTCCATTTTTGGATCGACGTTTCTTGAGCCCTAAAGCTGGGTCCGGTCTCGGCAGCGTCTGCCTTTTGCGGCGCTCGAGTTATTTAGTGTCAACAAATGTTATGGTACTTGATTTAAGTGCTTAAACGACAGTCCAGTTTTGGATGTAGCATTTTGGGCATTCCAGGGAACGGGGCCACAAAATCAGTGTTAAAGGCATTTATTTGACTTGCCCGATAGAATGAACAACTAGGTCGACAGGTAAAAATTTCTGGTCGCCCTCTTGGTTTCAGTGATGTTACTTCTTCATTTAGATGTTGTATTTTAAATAATATTTTTTTTGCTTGTTTTTAATCATCTCAGAAACGAATTAAGTACATTAGTTAATTCATACTTTGTTTTTAATTTACTTCATCTCATGAAAATATTTACAAAATGATTGGTTTACATAAAATATCTTTATGTTATTGAAGTCCAGACCAAAAACATACTTTTTATGCCTCAAAATATTTTCTTACAGAGGTATATGACCGTATTATAGTATACGACTTGGTCGTAAAATCTATTTATTTAAGAGGGGTCAAAGACCAAATTTATGGATCTTTTTATTGACTGTGAAATTTAGGGTTAGGTAACATTTCACAATATATATTTAGGAGTTTAGATGTGGATGTTATAACTTTTTTATTCGAAATGAATGTTTGTCAAGTACGGCATATTGGTGTGAATTTAAAAGAATTTTTTACTTCCCTAACTGGAAGAAGTGTTGTAAAAGCAGCCTTTTAGATTTTTACCTTTCGTTATTCTCTGTAGAGACATCACTGGAATAATATTTTTAAATAAATTTTAGCTTCGATATCCAGATTATTTAAAGTAAAAAAAAACTATATAATTTTTGAGCCTTAGTAGGACGCACACATTGTTTTCCTCATTTTTGGGATAACGCCATTCTCGACATTTTTGTATGTATTATCATAAAATTGAAAAAATGAAGCCAATTGGAAAATAGATTCAGGGACCCTAGAAATCCCCGAGGAACCAGTTTTCAACGCAAAACTTTAATTCAGGTGAATAACCTAATTTATCCCTCTCCAACCCCCATTTTCAACCCTCAAAATGATGTATATGATCAAAATGACCCCGAAAATAAATTCAGAAACCCCCGAGGAACCAGTGTTTAAACGCGAAACTCTAATTCAGGTGAATATCGTAATTTCTCCCCCTCTGAACTCCATTTTCACCCCTTAAAAGGGTGCATATGATCAAAATGACCCCAAAAATAGATTCAGCGACCCCAGAAGTCCCCGAGGAACCAGTTTTTATCGCAAAACTCTAATTCAGGTGAATATCGTAATTTCTCTCCCTCCAAACTCCATTTTCACCCCTCAAAAGTGTGCCTATTAACAAAATGACCCCAAAAATAGATTCATCAACCCCAGAAGTCCCCGAGGAACAAGTTTTTATCGCAAAACTATAATTCAGGTGAATATCGTAATTTCTCCCCCTCCAAACTCCATTTTCACCCCTCAAAAGTGTTCGTATTAACAAAATAATCCCCAAAATAAATTCAGCGATCCTAGAAATCCCCGAGGAACCAGTTTTGAACGCATGAACTTTTAAATTACGTGAACTTCTAAATTTCACCGGTCGATTCCATGCTGCGTTGTGTAATTTTAAAAAATTTTGAGGTTATATTTTGCAAATCGGCTTCCTTACGTTTGCCCGGAATCCGCCTACGAATATTTAAAAAAAAATGTCTGATTTCGTTGAGAATTGGGAGCTCTAGACAATTTTGAAAGAAAAATCAGATTTTAGGCCCACAGGGCGTTGACGCAAAATGTAGCGGGCTGGCTATCGCCGGACCGTTAAAATGTGCGCCGTCGAGTTTCTTAGAGATTCGTTTGTCTTTTTGAACGATAGTTATATTTCCTGTAAATAAAGTTTTAATTGACATTATCAATACGGAATAATTTTAAAATTAAGATTCCAGGATCATTATCTCTTAAGAAATTTTGACGTTACCTAAAAATTTCGTCCTTTGATATATGTATATAATGTGGAAATGCTGATGATATCAGTGGTTATCGTTGGTTCAAAGCTACGAATAATTGTGTTTTACCTATAATTTCGAGGTTCCTTTTGTCACTTCCAAGCCACTGTTCTTCTTAGTAATAATACACTTGAGGAAAATAGTGTAGCGGTATAACTTGTGCTACGAGAGTCACGTCTATTTCCACCATTTGTAAATTTAGCATATTTTTACATTGCCGATTGTATTTAATATAGTATCATTTTTCAGTTACTATAGTAAAATAAAAATTTTAATTTTTACCGGGGATATATTTCAATTTATTTATTACGATTGATCTAAATCCACTTAACTACGATTCTATAGAATAGTATTTACATCTTATGACGCAGCTACTCACCATAGACTGCATAAGTGTAAATTTAGAAATTTGTTCGTTTAAAACGAATTACTGAAAAAAATCGATATACTAAAATATGGTTTTGAATTCCAATTTAGTATTCATTAAAAACTGTATTTTCATATGAATTGAGTAATTTTCCATTTCTACGGAATAAATCTGTATTGTGAATAATTTGTTAATTTCAGTGTTCCCATAATATGTCGCAAATAAAAATTTAGTAATAAAGAAGTACAATTAAAATACAACTTTTTGAATTCAGCATATAATTAAATTTAAACTTACCAATCTGTAACAACACATCAGCTGGAAAACATAGTTTCTAGTTTTTTCTGTTTAGTTTACCTGCAAAGAAATTTAGAGTATTAGTTCAAATTTTCGTATTTTTAGTTCTAACATCTAATTAAGAGATATGTTTATGGACATTATATATATATATATATATATATATATATATATATATATATATATATATATATATATATATATATATATATATATATATATATATATATATATATATATATATATATATATATATATATATATATATATATATATATATATATATATATATATATATATATATATATATATATATATATATATATATATATATATATATATATATATATATAGGGTAAGTCAGGGGGAGTTGGCCATAGTTTTTTGGAGTGCTCATTACTTGGACACCATGATGATTAAAACGCCCATGTTAATTGAAACCAAAACTTTAATTATTCTTCTAAACAAAAGGTAATAATAATCAGTCTGTTAATTAAAATATAGAAATGTTAATCAATTTAAAAAAATCACGAATGGCTATCTCCCCCTGAGTGACCGGGAGTGATGGCTATAGGATTCGGGGGCACATGGCCACTATTCTTTTTGCCTCTTCCTTTACCTTTTGCGTCTTTCAGCTCTTTCTTTTTTATATTACCGCAGATAGAAGATAGTACTATTTTCGTGGACCCTAAACTTACATATGTTACATAGCAACCAGTCTTCTATAAGTTGCCTCTGATAATAATTGCCGCCACAACTACGGCAGTTATCTTCTTCTTGGCTTTCGCTCTCACCTTCAGAGCTATTGCAGAGAACCATATCATTTTCTTTACTACTGCTGTCTGAGATCTTTTGAATGGCTTTACGTTTTCTACCAGTCTGTTTGTCTTTTAGTTTATCAGTTTTTTCTCTTGTTTTGTCATCTTTGCTCCTCTCTTATTTTGACTTCTGATTTCTTTTTCAGCCTTCCCTTTTTCTTTTTGTTTTCGCTTTTCGATATATTTTTCAGAAGTTAAAAGAATGCCTACCTGCTTGGTACGTTTGCGGACTTCATAAAGTTTTTGAGGCAGTGGAGATATTTCATTCAGTACTCTTGTTGGTGTAGGTTTGTCAAATGAAGATTTTGAAATACTTGGGATTGACCCTGAAGTACCTAACTCTTGAACTACTTTTAGCTGTTCTGTTTCACTACTAATTGTGCAAAACCGTACGATCATTTTGTAATCTTTGTATGGTATCTTCAACATTTTCACGAAATGTGTACTTTGGTATAGCTCCAGGGTTAAATGGCATAACTCCTGTAGCTCTAAATTCACAAGTCGCATTTTCAGGAGAAGCTGAATTACTCCAACTTTGATTCAGCAGGGTACCAAATTGATATCTCGTGATCCCGTGTCCCGGATGCTGCTTTATCCAGAGCCTACAGGATTCGTAGAAATAAGTCTTGAGTGATTTAAATACAGCTACAACTAGTGGCTGCAAATAATAGGACGTGTGGCTTGGCATTGATAATAAGATGATATCATTTTGATTTACATACTCTAGCATCTCAACAGAATTGCAGTGGGTAAAGTGACCATCGAGCAATAGGAGCACTTTACCATCCGGTTTTCGAGGCACCAATTGAATCTTTAACCATTCCGGGAATATGGCAGATATAACGTAAGCGAATTTTTCTGACATAAAAATTCTTGCCCCCGGAGGTAATCCATCTTCAAACTCCAGTTTCTTGTTTTTAGCTTTCATAATGCATGCTGGTGGCAAAAAAATTACCCTCTGCATTACAACAAGCAATTATTGTTATAGTTTCTCTTTTTTATGTAGACGTAGACAGAGCAACAGCTTTGGAGCCTTTTTCAGCCAAAACGTGTACAGGATAATTGTTTAACTGCAATCTAGTTTCTCTATATTAAACACGTTGCCAGGTTTATCGACCCATTCATTTTCATCTAGGGTTTTTTCGAGAATCTGGAAATAAGCATTTACTTCTGTTCTATTCATACCTTGACTTCTAGCATAAGATACCCGTTCCGACTTTCTTAAAGCAATATCAGGATTTCTTCTTAAAAACATTTGCAGCCAATCATAACCAGCTTTTTCATTTACCTGACTGAATCTGTGTTTTAACTTTAACTGCTCAGCGAAATTGAATGCAATTCCGATAGTCGAGGGAAATCCTTTAGACTGCATTTCTTTAATATGTTTACAGAGTCTCTTCTCTTGTCAATACCAAATGTAGAAGAGGGGCCCATGGGTCCCTTAGTGTCATTATTAATTTTGAGCCTCCTTTCTAAAGTTTTTCTCGGTATGTTGTAAACAGTAGCTGCTCTGTAGACTGACATCGTTTTATTTCGAACCGATGTCATGGCTGCTTTTAGATCTTCTTCAGTCCAGGTACCTCGAACCACAACTGTCTTTCGCAAATAAATGGTTGGCATCTGCAAAAATAATAACAATTAAGAACTACCCTCAAAATCTGGATATAGATATTATATCCCGGAATAAATATGGCTATCAATCCCGAATGTCTGGGAAAGATGACCATATTGATTAAAAACAAACGGAGTATTCTTTGACAATTCATTTTAGGTTAGAATAACAGAAAAGTTATTCTTTTCGAAATAAAAGTACAGAAATCAGTCAAATTTATGTAAATTTTTATGTGACCTTAAAATATATAAATCTCTTAATCAAATTTTAACAAGCGTTCAAAAAACAAAGTGGATTTTACTTACTTTTCCATTTATTTTCTAAAAAAATAGCACAAACACTTGTGGCCATTCGTGAAACAAAGCAAACTACCTAGTCATTTACGCTATCTGTCTTTTCATAATTGAATTTTTTCAACTGGCCATCACTCCCGTACGGCCATCTCTCCCGGGCTTAACCTATATATTTCTTTTTTTATGGGCCTAGACACGTGCTGCAGGAAAATCCTTAAAGCGCTACAAGAGCGACACGTGTACGGAAAAAAGCGATTCACGTTGGTCTTGAATCGCTATAAATTATACTCGGTCGGAAACACAGTCATGGGCAAATTATTCCAAAGGAATGAGGTTCTTCATATAAAAGACTGCTTGAAAAGGGTTGTACGAGGCCTAACAATCTGAACTTCATATGGATGTGAATTATTAGCACGATGGGTATTTCTAGCATGCACAGCTCTGGGCTACATCAATCGAACACTTACCTTGAAAATACTTGTAGAATAGGCTCAGTTCGCCAATCGTTCGTCGATGTTCTAACGAATCAAGCTCTCTTCTGAATATAATTCAACAAATGCAAAGCCCTAAACATGGGAGCAACATTCCATCGTTGGTCAAGTTTAAGCTTTGTACAGAATTAACACTTGTGGAGTGTAAAGCTTTCTAGTTCGAAATAATATTCCCAGCTTTTGAGAAGCTCTCTTTACTACGCTTGCAACATGTTTATGCTTTGCTCCCAAATTAATTCTCAACAAATTGAGTGACAATGCCATAGGAATGGAGTGCCCTGACATAAACATGTCGGGTTCAGCAACCTTAATTTTTTTAGAAAAAACTTTCGTCTGAGTTTTTGTAGCGATAAATTTCACTTGGTTACTGTCACTCCAAGCTATACTTTCTTTGTTAAGTTAAACGACTTGCTGCTATCTGCGGATATTTGCATGAGTAGCCGATGTTCGAGCGTTCAAAGTGAGTACCGAGATAAGCGTACTGTCATCTGCGAAGCTATAGATAGGATTCCTGGTCTTTTCCAGCAGATCGTTGTAAATGTAAATGAGAAAGAGAGTTTGAGACATTATGAAGCCCTGGGGGACACCGGCGTGGATAGTGAAGGTGTTAGAAAGAAACCCGTCGATTTCCACTCGTGAAGAACGCTCTCTGAGGAAACTTGAGAGCCATAAACAGAACTTTTCAGACGTACCAGAAGAACGTGGCTTAGCCAACAATCCATCGTGCCTTGAATATATCAAAAGCAACCGCTCGAGATTCTCACAGTGTTGAATTGCGTTGTTCCAAATACGTGTTACATAAGGTAGAATATCATCTGTTTATTTATGTTTACGAAAGCCATATTGATGGTCGCTAATAATAATGAATTCTTCAAGATATTTTAGAAGATGCTGATTGACTGCCTTTTCTATGACTTTCGATATTATTGAAAGCAGTGCGACTGGTCGGTAGTTGCTTAGCAAGATCTTTCTGCCTTTTTTGGGTATCGGCTGAAAGGTGGCGCTTTTCCAGCATTAAGAAAATATTCTCTTTCTGAAGGATAGGTTGAAAAGTCTACAGAAACCTGACGTTAGTTCTCTCGCGCCGTTTTTGAGTACTATGGCAGGTACTCCGTCCGTGCCAGAAGCTTTTTTGCTATATACTTTCATTAAAATACGTTTTATAATACGCTGTCGGAAGACATTATCGGGCGTCCTTGACTTTGGAAATAGCAGACAGTTTCGCTTTCTCAACAGGTGTTATTACAATAGAATTATCTGGCCGTGTAACTGGTGGTATAGTGGATTTGGTGAAATCTTGACTACCTGCCTTAGAGACTGACTAAAAGGACATAAAATTGTTGGGGCAAGCAAAATGTTTATTTCTAATTCATTGTTTGGTTGCCTCCTTGGTTTCGTCGATAATTTTTTTGCGAACAAAGATGTTACGATTTATGACGTTAGGATTTTCATGCCATTGTCGGTAGGCAAGATATTTAGAAGCAACAGCTTCTTTGAATTTTCGGTCAAACCAAGGCTTGCCGTTGGAAGAGCATTTCCATGAAAAAGATCCATACCAGTCAATCTCCTTAGCTTAATCGGATGGGTTGTCGGATCGAAAATAAACGTCTATTCAAGGGAAAGTTCGAAAATATTCCTTGAGTTCTTCCCATTTAGCAGATTTGTAGTGCAAATCTTTAGCGGTCTAGGCGCCTCTCTGACACTGATTGGTGGGATACTCGATGTCGAAAGCAGTTTATGGCGCTAAGAACCTAACGGATTTACGGTGACAGTATAAATCTCTGGATTTATGGTTATAAATAGATCAAGAAGACTAGCGAACTCTCCATCTCGATCAGGGATCCATGTTGGCTCGTCAATAAGCTCAGTTAAGCCAGAACTGAGTATGTATATATATATATATATATATATATATATATATATATATATATATATATATATATATATATATATAAATATATATATAAATAAAGAGTGAATTCTTCAAGAGGATAATGACCCCACACATTGAAGTAAAAAGTGGAAAAGAGAATTCGGTAGCGTCACACTAGATTAGCTATCCCAGTCGCCCGATGTAAACCCAATCGCGAACGTGTGGTTATACATCAAGCACAAGCTTCATAAGAAAAAGATGTACACAGTGAAGTAACTGTCACGGCGAATTCGGGCAATTTCGAAATATTTGCCTCAAGAATACGAGGAAAATCTTGTCGAAATTATGTCCCAAAGATGCCAGGCGATCATCGATGCTAATGGGGACTGGATGCACTACTGAATCATTAGCATTTTAATAGCAATCCAAACTTTCAAATAAACATATTTTTTAATGAACAATGCGCGACACTTGACTGACTGTAATTAAAGGAATTGCGGAAACGGGGAAAAATGGCTCAGATGGTTCGATAATAATTTTATATACCGTTATACATAGTTTAAGTTTTATTCCATTAGTTCGCTTACACCTGTTCAATTCAATTATAAATTCTTGCGATTGTGCCGAGTGAAACATACTTTCCATGACCATAATTTGAGAAATCATACTACAATGTTGGCAGTTATATTACATAAGATATTACGAATCACTGCTTGCTTTTTGCAAATATCTTCTGGTACTCGTATAAGTCTTGAAAGGTATGGAGGTCTTCGTGGCTGAAGTTTAATGATCGGGTGGTTGCTTCTGGACTTACAGGCTGTAGCCTAAACATATTATGAACTCAATTTTTATTTAAGGGAGCGGGAGATATCAACAAAAGCGATGCCTTATCAGTGTAAGTGATCTTCCAGGATCTCTGGTGACGACTGTGGTTACCTTTAGAGATTTAATAGAGGATTTGCTTTCAGATCTTGATTCTATTATCCAAAAAGGTTCCAAATACAAATTGTTGAAATGTGTTGAAAAAATTCACTAATATTGTCGGGTTAATCACAACCTGAGAATACTTAAAAAGGGCATGTCTTTTCCCAAGGTTTGCAATCATATAAAAATCAGTAACGCCATTTAACCAGTATTTTCCTTGCAAACACGTATTTTTAAAATAACTACTGAATTTGACTTTATTAAGGAAAGAGTAAGTAAATATCTACCTCTTTCACTTCCTTCCTCTGAAACGATATCAATTAAGAACTATGGATTTTATTCATACTTCACGTATTATAGTATCATCTAGATCGAGAGTTATCAAGACAACAGATCGATAGGCCCGACGGAAACAAGAGAATATGTTTTTTGTAATCTGAAAACTCTAAGACGTAAGGAAAAACGAAAAGTTCATAGAATAATTTACCTGATGTGTCATAAGTACGTTTCCGCCAACTTTGCCGTTTACATTTCTGAAACTATAATCAACTCAATATTTTTCAAATTAATCTCTAAACAGATCTTAATTCTTTCTGCATCTTATTTCTGTAAGAATTAGAAGTAACGAAAAAAATCAGAACACTGCAATAGAAATATATTACGATAGATACGCAAGTATCCTTCCCACCTCCTATCTCAGTCATTTTACCCCATATAAATTTTACCATAATAATTTATTTTACAATAAAGAACCTGGAAAAAATCTCATAATACTATTGAAACTACACAATATAAAGTTTCGGTTTCCTGACTGAGAGAACTCTTATAGCACGACAAATACGAAGCCACCCTTCTACCTTTTTTTTTCGTTCCTTTAACCCCTTATATATTTTATTATAAATGCTTATGCTTTAAATTTACACATTCTATAATACTATTGAAATCCTACAATATTCTTACATCTCTCTTATACTTTTCCGCTACTAAAATAGAAACTAATAAAAAAATAACTTAATATTCATATTTCTAGAGTCCAAGAACCCCGAAAAGAATTTATAGGGCGATATATAGAAACAACCCCTCTAATACCCTACCCCACCTCCTTAGCCCTTCGTATATTTTACTAAAAATAATATGTAAATTATATCAACCAAAAAGAAAAAAGGTCTTAAAATACTATTGAAAATAAACATTATTAAAGACACCTTCCCCTTACAAACACTTCTTGGATTAAAATTGAATGTAATGGAAAAATATCCTACTTTTCAAATTCCTAGAGTCCAGAATCCTTCAAAAGGACATACAATCCTATATATGTGAAACTGCCCCCATAATCTCCATTCCCCCCGCTTTGATACCTATCATGTTTTACTATAAATATTTCTGCATAATATTTATTTATTAACTTCACAAAAACCAGAAAAAATACTATATTACTATTAAAACCATACAAAATGTATCGGCAACTATCTTTTCATACCTTTTACCTAAAGCGATATTGCTCAAAAACTATAGGCTCTTATTAAGTATTATATATAAACCAAGTTCTGAATTGATATGTCATTTTGTTGGGGAGATATCTTGCCAACAGATCGACATACTGACAGACAGATCGAAGGATACGAGTGATGTTTTTCGTGATCTAGGAACCTTAAAATGTGAAAAAAAACGGCAAAAATCTCATGGGATGAATTTTTCACAAATATAATACTGTTCTTTAACAAGGAAAGTAACACTTAATTTTTAAATTCCATGACTTCAAGAACCTTAAAAATGATGAATAGCACGAAATTTAACGTCTAATATATTTTACTATAAATATATGCTTAAAATATGTTTATTACTTCAACAATATTACAGTGTGCCACCCATTTTACCCCCTTCCAGAGTAAAAGTTGAAAATAATGAAAACTTTACATAATTTTTGGATTCCTTAACTTCAAAAACCCTAAAAAGGACATATAACACGATAGATCTAAAATAACCCCTCTAGTTTCCTCCCCTACTCCTCTAGCCTGTTATGTTTAACTCTAAATATTTATGCATAAAATTTTGTGTGTTATCCAACCAAGAACGAGGAAAAAATAAACCTTAAAACCTTAAAAAGGTATCGACACTCAACCCTTTCACCCCCTCTCCTTAAAGAGATATTACCTAAACACTATAGATCTCACCCCATCGTTAGGTGTTATATTCGTATCGAGTTTAAAATTGAAACTTAAAATCGAAGGTGTTTTGTTTCATAAACATAATATGTTTCTTTAGCTGGGAAAGTAAATAAAACAAACATATTGACGGATATTTACAAGAATAAATTTGTTCCAATTAAATTATTTTTGATTATTACATAAAAAGTAAGGTTTTTAGAATCTGATTGAGCTTGGCAGCGAATCGCCAGTGTTGTCAACATACCCATATAAATAAATCGACCATTTTTATATTGATTCAAAATTCAAAAAATTAAAGCAGGCACATTTCAAAAAGCCTTTATTAATCAAAATAAGTTTGCAGTAGTGTTTCGTTACGTCGTTTTGCTTACTTAAAAGTACAAGATATGCAGTCTGTCAAATAAAAACGTGACCGTTCGTACTCTTGAAAAAATGTTTGTCGAGAAAAATTTTTGCCATCAGTATATTCTTTGGTGTGCTAATAACGGCACAATTACCTTAGTAAGTTGTCCAGTCGCCTTCTGCATCAATAATCTGGCATCTTCGAGGCATGCTGTCGATGAAATTTTCTGCAAACCCGCGCGCGATCTCCAAATTTTTCGAATCTCGCGAGATAAACTCCTCAGAGTCTTTCCTCTAAGCTTTTTCTTTACAAGAGGCTAAACGTTTTCAATAGGGTTGGTATCCGGCGATTGAGGGCCACTCTAGTATCTTATCGTGGGCCCAAGTGAGCTGCTTCGCGATGTGATTTTCGCCTAGCAAAGGTTTTTCTTCAACGTGCTTCGGAATGAGCACGAGATGTTGTCGAATGGTCTCTTGGAACACATTCAAACCCGATTTTCTTAATTTTGCCGCTCCTTAGGGCAGCATCAATTTCAGGTCCCGTAAAAACAAAGACACAATTCGTTTTTCGACTTTCGGAGGGACTTTGCCTACCGAGCCACGTTTTGGCAAGTCGTCGACATTTTTCGTCTCGTTAAAACGATTTGCCCACTTTTTCACAAACGATACCGACTTTTTAATATATTTAGCGGCCGCGGAATGGGTCAATTTAGGCCCCAATGGATGGGAATAAAGATGGACTCCCGCGAACCGACGCGCAAACAACTTATTTTGGATTTTACATGATTTCGTCGAAACATCGGAATCGACCGATACTTTTACTAAAATGGGTCGTAGACAAAGGTTCCCTACACCGATTTCTTGTTGAATCGCTAGAATCGCATCTACCAAAAATGATTATCCTGGACCCGTTCTTACTTGACTGACTCTAATTCTAATAATAATTTTTAAAAACCAGTATTTTTGCACGTCAAGCCACCATTTATGACAAACTTTCATGGTAGTATTTTGGGTGATGCCTTTTACACCTGTTTATATTGTTCCAGATTTAGAAATAAGTTTTTGCTGGAAAAAATTGTTTTAAAAAAATCAGGTTGAATTGAGGAGATCATAAATAACGCAACGTAAACGTAGCGTTTAATTTCTTATCGGACTGAAGTTAGTGACATATTTTTTTTTATTTTAATTCCCATTCACTCTCTCATATTCCTTATATCTCTTCCTCTCCCATATTCTGATATATCTCTCAAACTCCTTTCATTTTTTTACGGCTCATTTAAATTTACATTATTTTTGTTGAAATATTTATACGCGTATTTATCAGAAGCACTATACTTAAAACTAAATTGAGTATTTATTTATATTTTCCTTTTACATGCACACTTTTTAAATTACGTTGTTTACATTTCTTAAAAACTGGCTTACATTAAATTATATTATTAACCTATTTACAAAAATGTTGAACCACTGGCATCATTATTACTTTATTTCCAAGTTTTTTCATGCAGACGTCTTGTTATACTCTGTTACAAATATTTTGAGGAAGTTTCTCTGAAGTATTGCCACCGTCATACTATCGTTTGCCAGTGGTTAGAAATGGTCACCTCATTTATACGGACTAAATTGATAATATGTGTTGGAGGTACAAGTCTACAATATGAAAGTTAGTAATATGTTGTTTGTAGTTTAGTTTTTCTTTATAATTTCTTTTTATTTCAAAATCTATATTCTGAGTGTAACCGACTAAAATAAAATTTTTTTGGAGTCAGTTTAACCTTTTTTTTACATTTGTTTATTAATCAAATAACAACGTTTTTTTTTTTCGGTCATTTTGAAAAAAAAAAATGAAAATTTTTATCACATCTGCTAGAGGATCACGAGACCCTTATCTACAAATGAAAATTCATTTTCGTTAACGCGAAAATGACCAAAAAAACTCACTTGTTGTTTTTTGATTAATAAACAAATGTAAAAAAAAAGGTTAAAATGACTCCAAAAAATTTTTTTTTAATGGCATCGGAAAGCTGGCGTCCAGACTTAAATTTTGGGAAGATCCATATTGGACCAAATGGCACAAAATGGCAGGAATTCAAGTTTTAAATAACGAATTTAATTGTGCCCACTGGTTTCAATATTTTTGTACAAAAATTTCAGGGTTTTTTTTTATAAAAAAAGGCATATTTTCTGAAAGTTTCAAGCCGATCGGTTTACTTAATCGACCTGAAAAAAAGACAGTTTTTCAAATTTTGTAGGTTATCTACACACTTGAGCGACTTAACACAACAAATTGGAAATTTCATTACGAAGGTTTTTTGGTTTCGATCCGAATTATATAAGCATAGTTATTCCCATTTTAAGCCAAAAAACGGTTTTCGAACACTTAAATTGTTTATAAACAAAAGAGCACAAGGTTTTCGAGGTCCAAAACTCAGGACAATACTCTTGGTGATACCCCAGAGCGAATAAAATCATAATATTGCTGTATCTAAACTATGCCTATCTCATTCATATTTATTTTTTTTAATTTTTTTTATCGCTCACTTCTCTGCCTCAGTAGGAATTTTACCCTTTTTCCATATCCCAAGGATATCGGTGTGGAAGTCGTAATACCCGTCAACGTTGTCCAGGTGCCGAAATATACATTTTCGTATTTCACGGCACCTCTTTAAACAACCGACCTTTCGACCTTTTTTACTGCACTAATATGGACGTAGGCGACCTCTCGCCTTTGCCTGTAGTTGGTGCCTTTTTTATGTGTTCCATAGGCAAAGGGGACCTATAGTTTAACGCCGGTTTCGAAAGGTCCAAATGAGAGGGCTTTACTAGACATGATACTATGTGTGGTTTGCCAATGCCTTCTTGAGAAAGATGACCGTCTCGTTGTCATTTTTTCTTTTTAATTTATTAGTTTCCGAGCCGAGATTGGAACTCGGGTTTCCAACGTAGAAGGCAGACACCTTACCCACTCTGCTATGGCTACCTCTATCAATTGGACAACTAAAAATCCTAAATTCCATGGCAACTAAATAGGATTTAAATTTCAGATCATTTTCTGACTACTAACTTGAATGCTGCTAAATTGAATAATCTGTGCATTTCAAGGATTCCTGTTCCTTAATTTATCATCCTCCGCCAATAATATCTAATATTTTTTCAACGTAATGCTACATTCCCTCTTTAGGCCGAGCATGTTTAAACACTTTTAGTGAAATCACATTATACAGTCAAAATATTTTCAGTCCGCTGGTTTAAGCTACAAAGGAAAAGGGAAAGACAAGAATAAAATTTATTCCAGCTAAAATTTCTTAGGACTTCTGGAAGAACATTTTAGGTAAAGATACTTACTTTGAAATTCAAATTTATTAAAAATGTACCTTTTTTAATATTGCAAACACAAAGTAAAAAATACGAATTAAAATTTAAATTTATAATACTTTTTTCAAAAAGATTTTCTAAAATAGGGAATACTAAGTTAAATCCCATCCCTGTGTAGTACTTAAGTACATAAATATTTACACTTTAATTAATTGATAAAAATTTCTATTGTAAACTAACCGGGAATTTCTAACTGACTAAATATTTGAAGAATATTTAATATGTGTGGACTATTGAGAAAGAATTTTTTTTATAAGATGAAGGAAATACTAGTGTG
>CM032456.1:132230484-132260484 GCA_019049505.1 Pachyrhynchus sulphureomaculatus
CGTTGTCTTGCATAAACAAAAAATTAGGCCCCACAAAATCACCGAAAGGCATCACATGTTCTATTACAATATTCTCAAGATAGTATTCATGGATCTCGTAAGGACAGGAACTAACTCTGTGCGAGCATCAAAGCAGATGCCACCCCAGAACATAACAGAGCCACCCCCGAATGAAATCCTTGCAGAGATATTGCAAGGAGCAAACCTCTCTCCTGGTCTTCGCCATACTTGCTCACGTCCATCTGGATGTTTTAGATTAACCCTAGTTTCATCTGTGAAGAAAACTTGTTTCCAATCATCCACAGACCAGTTTTCGTGATTTCAAGCAAAACGTAACCTGGCAACTCTGTTCTCTTTAGTAAGTAAGGGCGCAGTGGTTGGTCTCCTACTGTTTAATCCAGCTTCATTTAACCGTCTTCTAACTGTTTTAGAAGAAATTTTGACATTGCGAACAGCTTCGAGTTCGTTTTTTATTATAGAACTAGTGACAGTCCTGTTTCTTAAAGCATATTGTCTTATAAAACGTTCATCTAGGTCGCTAGTGCATCATTTTCGCCCTTGCCCTAGCCTTCTAGAATAAGTTCCTACTTCATTCAAGCGGCTTACCATACGACTTATTGTGGAACGATGTTTGCCTAACAAATTGGCAACATAACTCTGACAATATCCGTCGTCCAATAAAACTGAGGCTCGCACTATCTCGTGTTCAGTTAAATTCCTTGTTCGATTCATTTTTCTAATTCTTCGGGGTCAAAAATAAAACAGTCTACCACAAAAACGTATTACTTTGAAAAAGGGAACAATTTATAAGCTTACTTTTAAAGAAAATCTATCGCATTATTACAGAAAATTGTTTATCTTCTAAAAAATTCTTTAAAACTGTAAATCTAAACGAATTGTTCTGATTTCTGTTATGAACAACGAAACAAAATATGCATAGCCTACTATTCAAATACTCGATAAACTTTTAAAACTGGCATAAGAAAAAGATAAATTAATTTTCAGATTGTTGCGTTAATTTTGTCCAGGAGTTTTATATATATATATATATATATATATATATATATATATATATATATATATATATATATATATATATATATATATATATATATGGGACGATCCGCGAAACCGGATCAGAGCTACGACCAAAATTAGAAGCAACCAAAAAACTTGACCAAGAGCTCATTTTAAAGCTTAGAGCGTCTACTTTCAAATGCCGAGTGCGCCTTTGAAAAATCCAATATGGCGGCTCCAATATGGCGGCCGGTAGCCGGAGAAAAATCAAGTGTCCAGCAAAAAAAAGCTTGTAAAAAATAAAAATTCGCAACTGTTTGGGTCGTTTTTTGGCTCAAATTGTAGCTGATGGACGCCCGAAGAAATTGGGATGGTAAGTTGACAAAATCCAACATGGCGGATCCAATATGGCGGTCAAAAATCCAATATGGTGGCCGAATTTTCGCAAATGAACCGATTTGCACTAAATTTGGTAAACGGGGGTTTTTAGGATCACTGATCACGAATCCAAGGTCTGATTTGCCAAATTCAAGATGGCGGATCCAATGTGGCGGATGAAATTTTCGAAAATCTATCGATTTGTACCAAATTTGTTATACGGAGGTTTTTGGGGTCCCTGATAACGAATCTGAGGTCGAATTTCTAAAATTCTTAAATTCAATATGGCGGATCTAAAATGGCTGATTCAATATGGCGGCGATATATTCGAAAATCAACCAATTGACACCAAATTTTATGTAAAGGGGTTTTTGAGGTCGCTGATCATATATCTGAGGTAAGAATTTAAAAATTTTGACAGATTGAAGGTCGAGGCTCATTCATGGCTTAAAATTCAATTAGTTATTGCTCAACAGTATTGACATTTTAGCAAATCACTGAAGCATATGTGTTGTAATGATTATTTTTTTGAGGAGTGTTTTTTTTATTACCTATGAAGTAATTAATATAGCGTAAAACTAGCATCTTTTGCATTAGAGAACCTCTTATGCATGACTGTTTTGAATTTTAGGCACAGCAGGTGGGTCAGGAAATAGTCTATTAAGCTTTTGTAAAATTTTTCGATGATCTTCTTTGGTATAGTGAAAAAAAATGTATGTTTTGGAATCTTGACTTTGCCCAATTGAAGAGGGAAACTGAATTTAAAATGGCATCATTTGGATGAGCTTGTAAGCTATAACGAGTCGCTGCAGATTTCAGGCATGCTCTAGCTCCATCACATGAATATTTGCTATGTGCAGTAGCATTGAAGTGCGATTCAGCATCTATACCAAAATCTTGCTTATGATGCATCAAAAAGTTCATTTGAGTCCTATTCTTGAAATGTTGTTTAGCGCTATCGGATGCGTAATAAATTTTCTTTACTTTTGAACATAAGTTTTTTATAACTGGTATGACCTTTTCTTGCATCAAATGAACTGCTGCTGCATCATGTTTGGTACAATCTGAGAGTAATATTATGGTGTTATGTTTTATTTCATTTTTAGAGCGATAGTAAAATACTACAGGAAATACTGTACACTGGTCGTTATTATAGTGGAATGCCTGTGCTGCATCCTGTATTACATAAGCAAAATTTTCTGAAAAGTCACTGAATACCAACACTTCATCTTCACGTAAATTTTATTTTTTATTGGTTAAAAATTCAGATTGAGCCTTTGCTATAAAATTATGAGGGATAAGCAATTTTAAAAAAAACGATTGCACAATTCTTCAACAAAATCGTCTGTGGAAAGACATTGTTGTATAAGAGTGCATCGATCTGTAGATTCCCACGTACTGAATATTACCTGTTTTATTTTTTTTTTCTAGTAATCCAGCAACAAGTTCAGAAAATTCTTCCATTTTAGGACATTTTTGACAGTTAAGTAAAAAACAATCAGTAGTACTCTTCCTACATAAAATGTAATTTATGCAATCTTTATAGTCATTTAATTCGATTTCCGAACCTTTTGTTAGCGTCTTCAAGTTTATAGCATCGATCATTGTTTTTACATTCTGATGTATCGTGCAAACACAGACGCTATGCGTTCCTGAACTTCCAGCAATATTTAGGTCGCAGCTCTGCGAATTTAGTTGATCCAATTTTATGCTCTGGATACTTCTCCTTAAACATTTCGTGTAACACCTTAATATCATAAAGAAGTAAATGCTTTTCTTTAATAAATTTTTGACCTTCGATTTTGACTATAACAGTATCTTTTTTGTTAGGCATTATCCGACTATTTTCTTCAGACTCATCAAATTCAATTACTTTTGAGACCACTTCTGCGTCCAAATTCTTACCTTTCTTGAAAGTAGGAGTAGCTAATACACCACTAGATTTTCTCAGAGTCTTAGATTCAAGTGCCATTCTATAAGAACAACCAAATTCTTGTGCAATTTCATGAGCAGTCCAACACTCCGGTGCGATTGTAAGTATGGTTTTTCGCATAGGACTATTCTCAGGTAAATTATTGAATTTTTCCTTTAATCCCATTTAAAAGTTCTTCAAGAGCATCCTCTCTAGATATTCCAGCTTTCTTGGTGGATAATTCATGTTCGAATTCAGAATCGTTTTCAGACACATCTTCCAAATAATTAGAATCAGTAGCATTACTACCACGAGATTCATTTTTCTGTGATTCGGAGGCTGATTTCCTACACTTTTGGCATATTTTGGATTTTTCATGTAAGTTTGGAAAAACTTCCAATAAACTTTTGGAAATATTCCTTAAGTCTGCCAACATGACTATCTACATTCAATGGATTCGCACACCTTTTTGAATGCAACTTTTGCGTTACTTCTTGATTGCAATTTTTATTTGCCATTTTGAGAAAAGGGCCGTTGTTGACTATATGTCGATGTTATAAGACTATCGTAAAAGAAAAAAAAATATCAAAAAAAAAAAGTTGAAATTGAAAAAAAAAATCTCAACAACTATCCTAGAAAGGACCGTTACCAAGTATTCGCCAATTCAATAAGAGCACTCAATATCCCAGAAAAACAACTATCCTACAACCGATGTGTTATTTAGCAACCACCTGAAAAAAAGCTCAAAAACTATCCTAAAAAGGACCGTTATTGAGTATTTGCCAATGTAATAAGAACTTCCAATATCCCAGAACAACAAATATCCTAAAAAGGACTTTCGTCACTGAAAACAAAGGGCTCAGATAAAGAAAATAATGCCTCAGCAAAATAGAGAGAAAATCCAACGATGATATTTGGCATATATTAAAAAAAATCTATAACTGTGATATTTAAACATCAATATTTTCCACCTATATTTATTACCCTTCTATACCCAAACTTATTTGTGGTTGGCAAAGCGCCACCTGTTGAATAAAAAATGAAGCATCTATATACCAGATTTACGGAAAAGCTGGTATCAGGGATTTTTGGGGTTGCTCGAGGGGTTGCTGATTACGAATCTGAGGTCGGATCTGCAAAATTCAAGAAGGCGGATCCAATATAGTGGACGTTTTTTTTAAAAAAATTAACCTATTTGCACTAAATTTGGCATACATACGGGGATTTTTGGGGTCGCTAATTACGAATCTAAAGTCAAATTTATAAAATTCAAAAAGGTGGACCCAATATGGTGGGAACTGAATAAGGAAATCTACTATATTGGGTCCGCCATCTTGGATTTTGAAAATCGAACTTCTGATTCGTAATCGGCGACCCCAAAAACCCCCGTATAACAAATTTGGTACAAATCGATAGATTTTCGAAAATTTCCCCGCCATCTTGGATCCGCCATCTTGAATTTGGTAAATTAGACCTCTGATTCGTGATCAGCGACCCTAAAAACCCCCGTTTACCAAATTTAGTGCAAATCGGTTCATTTGCGAAAATTCGGCCACCATATTGGATTTTTGACCGCCATATTGGATCCGCCATGTTGGATTTTGTCAACTTACCACCCTAATTTTTTGGGGCGTCCATCAGCTACAATTTGAGCCAAAAAAACGACCCAAACAGTTGCGAATTTTTATTTTTACAAGCTTTTTTTGCTGGACACTTGATTTTTCTCCGGCTACCGACCGCCATATTGTAGCCGCCATGTTGGATTTTTCAAAGGCGCACTCGGCATTTGAAAGTAGACGCTCTAAGCTTTAAAATGAGCCCTTGGTCAAGTTTTTTGGTTGCTTCTAATTTTGGTCATAGCTCTGATCTGATTGACGCGGATCGTCCCATATATATATATATATATATATATATATATATATATATATATATATATATATTACATATATAAATATATATATATATATATATATATATATATATATATATATATATATACATATATATATATATATATATATATATATATATATATATATATATATATATATATATATATATATATATATGTATTATTTCAAAAGTCTTACTATTTTTTGATCACAGTATATATAATATATATATATATATATATATATATATATATATATACATATATATATATATATATATATATATATATATATATATATATATATATATATATATATATATATATATATATATATATATATATATGGCCTTACACTTGTAAGGTCTGTGACATTGTGAGGCTCGTTAATTTCTTAGCTAAACCCTCATTATTATATTAATTGGTATTCGTTTTTGCTTAGGTAATTAGTAAAAATAAATTATCCAAGTGAAAACAACGGTTAAAGTAATAAACATGAGGCTAGTTCACCAATAGTAAGTAACGTTTAGTAATATCTTTAATACATCTACAAAATAGAGATATGGTGAACCTTTCATAATGAAAATGACGAAGAGGAAAACAGTAAACATCTAAAGAAGAAGATAATACTTTATGTTTAATTATAAGCTAGGATTAATTCCAACATTTTATCACATCATGAAAATAAATAGAATAACTGGTATTAAACTTCAAAGCGGCTCGGAAGGTTCAAGGTAAATAATATTTTTTTTAGGTTTGCCTTGTAAATTGTAGAATTTAGGAAGAACAATTGGAGAATCATCAGAATTCAACAACTGTTTCGAAGATTGGAAAAAAAACGTTGGCATAAACGCATTGTATCCAAGCGGGATTACTTTGAAGGAGACGAAATAAATTTGAAAAAAAATAAATAACCCGTTTGTGTTTATTTCAAAAGTCTTACTATTTTTTGATCACAGTATATATATATATATATATATATATATATATATATATATATATTATATATATATATAATTTTTTAGCTAAACCCTCATTATTATATTAATTGGTAATCGTTTTTGCTTAGGTAATTAGTAAAAATAAATTATCCAAGTGAAAACTACGGTTAAAGTAATAAACATGAGACTATACTAGACAAGGTAAACAATAGTTTTTTTTAGGTTTGCTTTGTAAATTGTAGAATGTAGAAAGAACAATTGTAGAATCATGATATAAATGCACTAAACTAGATTGAATTGTATCTAAATTCATAGGTATGAAGATGTTTATAGCAACAAGAATTTGTCGGGAATAATAATGTCAATCAGAAGAGACAATTAATCTCGCCAAATTCTATTGTCTATTTTGATTAGTATTGTTTATCCTGCTAAATTCTCATTGTTGTAAAAATATTCACCCCACTTTTTTGTCCACAGCGTTGTAAAACAGCGTTTTTCTCTTAAATTACAAACGCTAAAACGGATGTCATACTTTATTGTATGGCTAATTTATCTTCACATGTGAGGTCAATTTTTTGTTGTAAAAATGGTACTTATGTAAACATTCAGCTAAAAATTTACGTCCTATTTTGTGACAGAAATTTGCAATACAGTTTGCTCCATAACTAATGCAACCGGAAAATGGTGGATTGAAAATTGAACTGTGATGCCACTTTTATAGCAACGAAATAACTACTGGGTAATAAAATTATTATTTACCAGCTTTACTTTCACAAACCAAGCGCGTGTAAAAGGTAAAGGGCAAATAAATTTATTTTTTCCTCAGGTGTGTGAAAATAACTAAATTTCGAAAGTATCCGTTATTATAACTTGTAAGGGCTGATCATCGACATACAATACTTTCCCAAGAGATTATATTTAAATTAGATAACTTTAGACTAAAATTGATTTATTTAATTCACCGATATCATCTTGAAATGGTAAACGTAATTGTTAAGTACGCAAAAATAATTGAAAACAGTAATAATGACATTAATGAATAAAACTGTAACTCATGTATCCATACCAGAGGCCTCTCCTTGCTTTAAAGAATTAAAAATAAAATTAGAATTGGAATTTATCTATATTTAATTCTGTCCAAAATGCCTTTCGAGCCTCAAGATTTCTTGTTTTTGCCTACGTGAATTAAATATAGTGTCTCTTAAACTTCGTATAATGACGTACCCGCTGAAATTACTTTCTTTTAAATACTATTTTTTTTTATTACGGTAATACCACTATCTATTTACGTACATATTTAGAAATAGCATATATTCATTCTAAAGTTGTAGAATGGAACATTGAATATTAATATTGGATTAAATTCTGCCTTGTGGGAGAGTTGTACTTTTAGAAAATTATTTTTAAATTAAATGTTACTGTTTTTAAATTTCAAAAAAATATATACCTCTCTGTTCTGCAACAATGCAAAAATAAGTTAAGAAAATATTTTGTACCAAATTAATCATATTTCAAAATACAATTTTTGTTCCTCTTTTGTGGACACGGCACAAGTTGACCACGAGTCGCTGCAAATTTTACACGCTGAGAGATACTTGAGTTTTGAGCAATTTATTTCAAAAGGATGAAGTTCCCTACATGAAAGAGTTCTTGACATTCATAAGAAGCTAATCAACATTTGGATGAAATCTGTTAATTCGACATGCATGCACCGCTCTGGAGAAAATCAAGTAAGGTACATACATCGAACACTTTCCATGAAAGAATTTGTAGAATAGACTCAAGATCTTTCTTCGATATTCTAAAGAATTAAGATTTCTGGTGAGTTCTATGTTACCAATCTTTTTTTCGGTACAAAATAATTTTATAAGCTTTTTGAAGCTCAAAATAATTGCAACGCATTGCCCATGTCGATGCGTAGGAGGTGGGTGACGATACTAATTAAATATAGCGCTCTGACATAATTTTATAGGATTCTGTATAGTTAATTATTTTGCTTGGGTAAAGAGCATTCAATTATACTTTGTTACTACTCTCACAAAATAGAATTTCTATTAGGTTTCTAATAAATTTGTATAAATTCCCCTTATCTGCTGATATTTACATGGGCAGCGGGTATTCGAGCATTTAAGATAAACAAAAAGACAAGACAGACTTTGGGCTACACCAACGTGGACAATGAAGACCTCCGAAAAGATCTACTACCACTTAAGCAATAAAAACCGAAAGTCATAAAAAGAACCTTTCAGAGACAACAGGTCCTGCTCCTAAGCCAATCATTCATCACGCAGAACACAGCCGAGAGCCTGGGATATATCAAGAGCAATAGCTCGAGATTCTATTTATTGATGAATATGAATTATGTTGTTCCAAAGATTCCAGGGCTAGATTAAGAGATTTGTTCATCTTTACTTACACTATATTCTGTCAGATATTTCAAAACATGCTATTGGTAGCCTTTTTTGTAAGTGTCGATATTGCTGATTTTTCTGTTTATCTTGAACTCGAACGTATGCCTAGCTGGAAGGAAATACTTTCTTTCTATAGGATAGGCTATAAAATTTAGACAAAACTAATGTTGGTTCGCCAGCGCATGTTTTAAGTACGATAAAAGAAGTTTTTTTTTGATGTCTAGCGTTTTATGACATCCTGAAAAGAATATCGGTCATCATTAACTGCAACTGAGCAGCAGTAGAATTTAAAGCAAAATACTCATCTAACATGTTGGCTTTTCCAATAGCTATTGTTGCAGTACTATTGTCCGACTATAATATTATAGTTGATTTAGTGAAATTTTTGACTTAGACATTGGAAACTAAGATTTTAAACTGTTAAGAGAGCCAAGAAATTTAATTAAAATATTCTAATTATGTATATTTTTGGTAATGTAAATTATTCGTTTGTATTTGTTTCATGCGCTAATAAAGATGATACCAAGGCTTGTCGTTAAACGGACATTTTTATGGAAAAAGGATGAAAGCAGTTGTAAACAGCTTACGTCCAGCTCAGATAACATCAGAAACCTCCTTATAACAAACTGATGGGTTAGCGGAGCTAAATAAGTGCTTATCCAGAAACTTAGAAAATATTCCTTGAATTTTTCATATCTAGCAGATTTAAAATGCGTTGGTTGCGTGGTTAAAGCATTTTTTGGTCACCATCTGATAAAATAACTCGTTATCGAGTTTATGGTCAAAAGAGCGTAAGGGAGAATATACGATTACAGTGTAAATATTTACATTAGTGATCAACAAAAGTTCAAGATGACCAACAAACTACAAAGTCAATTTGGGCAAATAATATGTAAAAGATTTATGATGTTTTAAGAGAAGCAAAAAGTTGCGATTGTCGTTTTAAAATGAATTCTCATGGCCTTATTTTCTTGCTTATATACTTAATTGTTCTTTCAGTCAGCGATAAAAACTGGATTATAAACGTAAGTTTCAAGTTGAACTAAGACAATAAATTAAATAAATTCATAATGGTGTCGTCACTTTGTGCATAATCATCGGCTATTATGTGTAGTGTAATATGCTAGAGTATTAGCTTTTGAATGGTCCAAATACGTCGTGCTGCTTGATTACCTGATGACAAAGTATTCCAAGTAATTTCAACAATCATTTATAGTTTTCTTTTTAGTTTTGCAGAGTATTATATGATACGAGATGAAAGAATCTGTTAGCATATCAAAATAAATAAATCGAGAAGTTTTTTCTTATGTTAATCTCATATCAACGCGAATTTCCAATGTGTCATAACTACCACATGTAAAACATATAAATTTTAGTGCGTTAACAAACGGACCATTTTTTTGCTCCTCTAAGTGGCATTGCAAAGGAGCTCGTGAAAAGCGGCACTAAAACATAAAAATATTTATATTTCAAGCTTAAATATGTTTTAATTTATTATTATTTAAAATTGTACGATAATAATCAATAATAACTATGGTTACATTTTACTTCTGTAGGTTTTTCCCATTTACCTCTTTTATTATGTGTAACAAACAAGGCACTTTAACTTGAGAAATAGATAAATTCTGTTAGCTTGTCGGAATTAGGATTTGTAGACTGTAGCATTAGGGCAAATCTTAAATTTAGCCAACTTAAACAAGCTTGCACAATTACGGAAAGTCAAGATAAAGAAATCTTTTAAACTGTAAAACGAAATGTAAAGGCTGTAGTTTCTGTGACTAATGTGTTATGTAAAAATAATGAGAGTGATGGTTTAAACTCCGAAAATTCATTTTTTAAAAAACGCATAAGTTCAAAACTACAGAATATATATTTCCTAAAAACTAAAATGAATGTTACAAGCTGGATGTAAAAACTGGCTAAAAAAGAATACCTTCTGAAATTTATAACATCGGTCTTTTCTGTTTGTAATTAATACAACTGAGAAAAACATTCCAAGTATTTTCCCCTTGGTCACAGAAATTTAATGACGGCAGCTGATATTGTGGGAACTGTTGATTAGGCACTCTGGGTATTTTCCTTTGTCTTCTGTATATAGACGTTCCATAACTTCTCCCTTCTTAGTTTCAAAATTCATCTCGGAATTTTGTGAGTGGTCATCTTTTTGTCTTCTGATCTTCCCTTGATTTTTGAAAAGTTTCTAAAAATTTCTAAAAATCATATAACGTATATTATTGTTGTTAATGTTAGAACGTAAGAAAATATTGTCCATCCACTAATTTCAGAAATGGTATAAATTGACTTTTTTAATTTCGTATTGGTTTTTGAAGCATCGACATCCCCGCCGATATTCTTAGGATATGAAAAAAAAGATAAAATCCCTACTCGAGGTGAATGATAAAAAAAAGAGCAGTTTTCACTATATTTACTTCGCTCAGTTTAATGTCATTTAAATGTAGGGGTTCGTATGCTTCTATTTTATATTGAGGGTTAACGACACTCATTTTGGGGTTTTTGGTATTTCGGCCTTTATATTTTGAAAGTTTTTAATTATTGGTTTACCAATTTTAATTTCGCACTGTGAATTTAGTTCGATTACGTAAGTACTGTTTAGAGGGATGTATTCACTATCTTTGTTACATTTTTGGTTAACTAGGACTTTTTTTGGTGTTATCGAGATACACTTATTTCGTTTAATTTTTTGAATTTTTATATTTTCAATTTTTGTTATTACCGCCCTACAGGTTTGTTTCAAATTGGAATATTTTAGTAGTTGTACCTTGCATGGGGAATTTTCAGGGATTTTAGTCGGGGTAGTTTCGTAGCAAATGAATTCTTCAAAGGTTACTTCCTTGCACGGTGTATTAAACAGAAAATAAGTGTGCTCACTTATTAGATAATTTAAGTTTGAATAAAACAAATTATTTTTAGAGATTGGTTCTTTTTCTACTGTTGGTATTTCGATTATAATGATAATTTGGTTATTCTTACTGTAGCTTTTTATTTTTATAACTTTTTCAAAAAGGAGGAGATTCTGTACTTTTGGTTCGAAGGGTAATTGATTTCCATTCAGATATGGATTTATCAATTGAATTTTTCTTTATAGACTTAGAAAAGGTGATCGCTGTTTCTAGAAGATCGTAGACTATTTAAAATTCAGTTATAATAAGAATTCGACATAGAAATAGTAGTATGTTCCTATATTATACGGTTTATAATAATCGATAACATAGTTATACAAAAAAAATTTTTATATCTTTTAAGTGAAACCCTTTATTTTATTTTTTTATTTTATTTATTTTATTCTCTTAAATATTTTTTATGCTAAAACCAAAAAAATCATAAAAAATACATCCACCGTGAGGTTTTTTCAGAAAACACACTTATAGTTTTCAGAAAACTGTTAAACTGAAAAAATACATTTTAATAAATATAATGTAAAACTGTATAATCATTAAAATTAGGGAACAAAACTATTATTTCGGGCATCTTTAAGTGTTCTGAATCTACATTTATCATAAAAATTGAACCTAGATGCTAGTGTTTATGTTTAACAAAAAACACGCATATACCAACTTTAACTGAGCTATGTAGCAAAATGATGTTTAACATAAATATGTGCAACTGCTAAATTAAAAAATTGTTTTTAATTTTTATTAATATTGAACAAAACTATTATTTCAATGTTTTTCGAAGTTCTTAACCCTGACTTAACATCAAAAAGTAAACTTTTATGTTCAGTTTGAACACTTATAAGGGTGCAATGTGGTTTGTAAAATTCTTTTTTAGGTAAATAAATGCAATAAAATAATATTTTTGTTCAATATTAATAAAAATTAAAAACACTGTATTAATTTAGCGGTTGCACATATCTATTTTAACAATATTTTGTACTTAGTTAAAGGTGGTGTATGCGTGTTTTTTGTGAAACATGACACTAAAATCTAATATTTTTCAGTTTTTTACGATAAATGTAGATTCAGAACATTTCAAGATGTCCGAAATAATAGTTTTATTTCATAATTATATACTTTTAAATTATTTATTTCAATTTAATAGTTTTCTAGCATCTTAAGTTCTGAAAAAACCTGGAGGTAGATATCTTTTTTTATGATTTTTCTTGGATTCAGCATAAAAAAGGGGAGCGAATTTTTTTGTATACCTGTTTAATTGATTATGAGTTAAATTTTGGCTATTTTTTTGGAATGTATCAATGGATTTTTGATTTTCAATAATTTACTTTATTTCATTTTGATTATTTTTTAGTGTTTCAATTTTTCAGCATCTGATTAACCTAGATTGACAGTTACTGATTTTATTATCTAATCCATTTATTAGTCCTCTTTTTTATCTTAATTTTATTAGAGGGTTCAGTTGACTTAATTGCAAGGATATTTTGTCTTTAAATGACTGTGAAAATTTGTACGAACTATAAAAAGCCTCTTTATAACTTTTAGCTCCCTTTGGTTTTCACAGGCATTTTGAATAACTACATATTGTTTTGGAGTGTATCGAATCCTTCGATCCGTTTAAAATTTGTATAAATGACAATGTACTAATTTTGTTTTGCTCTCTTCCTAGCTTGAGTAGTAGTAGGCCTGGATCATTATTCATTTCATGGTATATGGATGCATCTAATTCGCACTGTCCGTAGATGGAGTATCTGAAACAATGTTGTTCTTAGTTCCTTTATATATATATATATATATATATATATATATATATATATATATATATATATATATATATAGATATATATATATATATATATATATATATATATATATATATATATATATATATAGATATATAGATATATATATATATATATATATATATATATATATATATATATATATATATATATATTTATATAACTTATTTCTTTTAGGAGTTATTTTTCGAAGTTATCATGACTCTATTTCGTTTAATGGTCTCAGTAATTTTGTAGGATCCTAAGAATTTATTATTCTATTTGCTTTTTTGCTGTAGGTTTTGTTTATAGACAGTTTGACTAATTGTGAATTCTTTCTTTTGGTTCCCCTGTATATTTAATTTGTTTGTTAATTTTTCTTTATTATTTTTTGATTCTATTTTTTGTCTGATCGTATGTGTTTTAGTTTGTTTTTATGATTCTCAGGGAAATCGTTGAAAAATTCTTTTGGAATAAATATGTTGTTAGGATTTTTTTGCGTCAGTATGTGTTAGTTCAAAAGATGTATATCCGGTTGAAATATGGCGAGAATTATTATAAGCTATAAGTAAATAATATTTCCATCGTCATTGAACACGCTTTCTTTTAATAGTCGTAGGTGTTCGATAATGGTGGAGTGAAAGCGTGCTATTACTCTATCGGATTCATGGTATTGTGGGTTTTAATTTAATGTATTTTTAAAATTTCTTTTATCACATCGTTATTGAATTCTGTTCCATTATCGACTATCAGTTTCTGGTATTCCGTAGTAAGTAAAATATTTAATCAATGCATTAGTGATACTGATAGCATTTTTTCCTGCTATATGTATTGCTTGTGCAAACTTGGTGAAAGTTAAACATATTTGAAAAGAAAATATCTATGTACACTATTTGGAAGGATTTTGACGGTGTTTCTGTAATCATTAAAGGGACATATGGTTCTTTAACAGGTGTCGCATGAGTTAGTATATTCAGTTATGTTTGTTTTCATATCTATCCAATTATAATATCTTTTAAGAAGATCTAATATCTCGTTTTTCCTCGATGATTTAATTTACTTTCATGATCATTTTTAATCAGCTTAATTTGTTTCTCTTTATCTGGTATTGTATTCAGCAATTTTGTGCAGCGAATAAGTTTTGGTCCTTTATCAGAAAAATGACTTAAATAAATTTCATTAAACATTTTATAAAATTCATCGGTGTGGAAGTATATACAGTATATTTTTTAGTATAATGTATAGTCCTTTAAGAATTGTAAAATAAAATTTTTGTTTCCTGTTTAAGGAATCTTCACTGTTGGTATTTTATGGTGTTTATAATTTTCCTGTTTATGTCTAATTTTGGTTAGGCATTCGGGAATACTAATATTTGATTCACTTTGTTATTAATGATTTCATCGTAAATTTCAATTCCGTCTTTCGTAGTTTCGTTCCGGGTAGAATGTTGCGTTTCTGAGTTCACTGTGGTTAGTCGAATCTATCTATCTGATAACATTCTGGTTTTTGCTTTTTCTTTAGATTACGAAGTAGTTGGTCGGTTTATTTCGTAAGATGAGAAGTTCTCGGCTAAATCCTTAAAGTATTCTAATATGTCGAATCGATCTTTATCAATATCTCCTGGGTTATATATCATTGACTCGTTCTCGATGACATTAATCTGTACTCTCGAAAGACCAGCCGCATCGACGTTCAATTTACCATTCTTATAGATTATATTTTATTCGAATTCTTCTAGTTTTAGTTTCCATCTAACTAATTTACAATTCTTCTTCTTTTAGGTTAAATAAAGAACGATGATCAGTGTATATGGTGAATTTTTTCAAAAAGGTAGGCCCTAAAATACTTACATACCCATACCATTGCTAATAATTCTTTTTCTATTGTACTATACTTCGTTTCTGTTTCGCTTTGAGTCCTTGATTCGTTCACTATTGGCCTCTCTGATCCAATAGTGCCTTGTGACAAAATTGCGCCAAGTCCTACGATTGAAGCGTCTCGTCTGTTGTTAATATGAACGGTTTTGTAAAGTCGGAATAATGCAAAATAGGTGCATTAATTATAATATTTTTGCAAGTTTCGAATGCTGTAATAAAATGACGATCCTGTATTACTTTTGCGTCTTTGTTTAAGCGTTTGGTTAAAGGTTTAGGCATTTTAGCAAACTCTTTAATGCATTTTCTATAATAACCTACTAGTGTTAGGAAATTTTTAATTTATTTTCTTGTTTCAGGTATTAGGGATTTCTTTAATACACTAATTTCATCTGGATTGGGTTTAACTCCTGTTTGTTCTTATCTGTCCAAATAGTTGACTTCTTTCCATAAAAATTCTGATTTGTCAAGCTATACTTCAAAATTTGCTTGTCTTAATCTTTCAAATTTTTTCCTCAATCTTACTTTGCGGATATACTGAATACTACTATGTCGTCTAGATACATTAAGCATTCTTAATTTTGTAAGCCTCTTATTATAGTATCCATGACCTTTTAGAATGTCGAGGGTGGGTTTCTGAGCTCAAATGGTATCCTTCTAAATTCATAATGTCCGTTTTCGGTTGAAAGCAGTTTTATGAATATTTTCCTTTTCCATCTTTATTTGGTGGAATCCATTTGCCAACTCTAGGGTAGTAAAATATTAGCATTTTTCTAATTTGTCTAGGATGTCAGTGATATTGGGGAGGGGATAGCGATTCGATAATCTCCTTTCGTTCAATCTCCATTTCTTTCTTCCTTAGGCGTCCATTTTCTTGGGAACTATTTATATTGGACTAAACTATCTAAAATAATCTAAAACTGTGAGTTTGAGTTTACTCCTTGTTCTAACTTTTTATTTATGTGGCTTCTTAGTTCTGCTTTATGAACTTCTAAGTATCTATATGCCTAAGTATATATTTGTGTGTATACGTTAACCGCATTTTATGTTTAATTCGGTTGGTAATGGTTAATGGTACTTTTTCAAAATAGAATGTATATCTATATTCTTAAGCTAGTTTTCTTATTGTGTTTTGTTTCTCTTTTGTTCTCTTCCTTATTACAGTGGTTGAGTCTTAGAAAAGCCTATAAAATCGAAAAAAAAAAATAAAAAATTCGTTTTTTCGCAAATATCTCGATTAATAAAAAAGATATCGCAAAACTAAGAGCACCACATGAAAGAACGCAAAATTTCACAAAAAACAGTATATAGATTTTTTTTTTGGTTCTACCGTAATTTAAAAAAGTATTTAAAATAAAATGGCTGGCTTAACCCCTCCAGTTGTAGTGGGAATCATGCTTTCAACCTCATTTATAATTAAAGTAACGTTTTTGTATACTGCTAAATATTTTGAAATTGGATAAGGGGTTTTTAGGAGTGTTGATTAAGAATCCCGATGACAGATTGGAAAATGCAAAATGCCGATCGAATAGTAATGCATTAACAAAATTCCTTCTAGTAATTTATAATTTTTATGTCTTCAATAAGTGTTTGCTCGATATCTGGATGTTTAAATGAAATATAAATATTTTATGCTTAAAGTTTAGACTTTTATCTAGCATTTCTCACCTTTAAATATTTCTTCTTATTTTAAGTTTAAGTTGTATGATTAATAATAAGCAAAAAATACGCGTATTATGAATACTTTTTAAAGAGCAAAATTACAAAAAAAAGAGAAAGATGTTTTAAAGTTTTTAATGATTTTCTAATATCAAGTATACTTTTAACTGGAACTAAAAACAAATAAAAAAAATTGTCCGACTTTTTTTGACCACTTTGTACTGCTTTGAACGTAAAGTTTTCATATTTTAAAATTCAATTTTTAAATAACACAGACAATGTGGGTATTTTTAATTGTCCTTACATGGAAACTTAAGGTATAGTAATGATGTATACACACAGATTTTTCTCGAATACTATATTTTAATTAAATATTTGTAATTTACTGCATGCCCGTTAAAAAATTATGAAAACAAAAATTTCGTTTCAAGGTTTACAAATTATAAATAAAAATAAAAACAATTAGTATCATCGGAAAGTTGAAAGTCTCCTCTTCCAAAAGTTATCTTTTAATTTTTTTTTGCACTCTGAAAACAAGTAATATCGATTAATCTTCGACCGGTGCGCAAAAAAGACTTTCAAAAAATTAACCTGTTTGGCGCACTACGCGTTTTGAATCACCTATCCGAAATTTTAATAAATTCTCACGCTAATAAAAAAAGTCTGCAAAACAATCTATATATTATTTTTTTTCTTAAAATTTCCCGCTCTTTCGTGTGGTGCTATTAGTAATTATTCGATATCTTTTTTATTTTTCGAGATATTACCGGAGAACCTTAGCTTTATTTTTTTTATCGTATTCTACGTCCAAAAGAGTACCTGTGTGCCAAAACGTAGCCTGTTAACATTTAATTAGAGCTCAAAACCCCTGGTGAGTTGGCAAAGGGTAATAATTTTAAACAATTTTAGTATGTATTAATAGTTTCGCGTCTATTTCTGGAATGCAAATGTAGGGGAGTTTGGTATGGAAGGGGTTAAGCTTATTATTGTATATTATAGTTTTTTTATTTAGGCTAAGTTTTTTCCATTTGGCAAGAAACTAAAGAATAATTTCCTTTGGTACTACTATATTCTAGACAATTTTTCACAGAATGGATCATAATCGGAGAATTCATGTGCGTATTCGTTTGGTTAAAATACATAGTTGGCGAGTTTCATGTATTTGTAATATATATTCTGTATGGAAGTCAATAGGGTAATCTATATAATATTGAGCTAGATCAGTAACGGTGTAACTATATCCATTTGCATTAGGGCCATAGGAATTTGTTAAAGGATTTAATGATTCATTTTGAGATTCTAAGGAATTAAATTGGGTGTTAGGAGAATTACAGTTTTGCTGATTGCCACGACATGTTCTGCAGTGTTAATATTTTATTGATGTAGTTCTGTAGGTGCAAATTTTGGTTTTTGTGTTCTAGATAATCGTGTGTGAGCTGAGGTGGTGTCCATTGATTCAAGCCTATTTGTTGGCTTATTTTATTTTAATGCCAATTTTGGTTTCGAGAAAAATTTGTAATATTAAATCTGATAGGAAAATTTGAAAAGTTGGCTGGCCTTGTTTGGTCTCATTTGGTGATTTGGAAAGTAGGGTCTTATTTGATTATTTTGGAAGTTTGAAAAATGCGGGTCATCGTATCGGAAAAGATCCAAATATATTATTTATTGAATAATTATTAGGGCATTGATTTGTCGTTCTTATTGGTGAAAATCCCTACACAATGCACCCCATTGCCTAGGGGTGTACTATATGGAAATTGTGTTAGAAATGCGTTTGAAGTTAATATGGTATTATGGACTTTGCGGGTGTTAAATTTGAAATTTTGATTATTTAATGTATTATTTTGGTTTTGACTATGTTAAAAATTTTCCTAGTCAATTACGAGGACCATAGCAGCCTCTAAGTTTAATGGGTTTTTTAGTCTCACATTATTTTGCAGTTGTCCTGAAAGATTCCTAATAAAGGTTTTAAGAGCTAATTCTTCTTAATTTTTGTTCATTGGTTAAACCTAACCAACTTAATTTCGAAAGTATCAATGAGCGACCGTCTTAACGTTGCATGCCAAAATTATACGTGTAAGACGATTAATTTTTTAAATAAAAACATATTTAAACTAATCAAATCCTGTTCTAAAAAAATCTAAATTTCTCTGATCGCCAAAAGTTAATTCTAATAGTTGTTTGATTTCGTTACAAGTTCGTAATTCTTGTAGTCCAGATCCGATTAAATTTAATGCTCTTCCGGATAGTTTTTCGATAATAGCTCTTATTATAAAAGAATTATGTGAGTCGTCACTTTGCCTATAAAAACTTGTTATCAGATAATTACAGTTATCAAGAAAAACTGTTAAAGTACGAGGATTTCCATTGAATTCAGGAATGGTTTCAATATATAATCGTAAAAGTTGATAATTGACTACTGTAAAGTCATTTTTGAACTTTATTATGAGGTATATTTATTTCTGCTAATTGGTCACTAAGTCCTTGTAAATTTTGATCAGTAATAATCATAAAAAATTTGTATTTTTTTAAAAAAGTTTATTTAATTTTTTGCACTTGGCAGTTTTTATACTGGTAACCAAATTTTGGAAAATACTTTTATTTTCTGACTACGTCGGTAATGGTTTAAAAATCTGCATATGTAGACTAAAATTTTGAAAAAATTTCTGACTTGCATTAGTGCTAATTTGAAGATTTATTTATATATAAAAGAAAATTAAAACTAAAAGTCAAAATATGAGCAAACTTATTCTAGATGATTCCCAAAAGAAAAATGTTGCTTACAATAGAAAAACGAACCTTGTTCTCTTCTTTTTTACAAGAGTTTCTCTCCGAAGGTTACCTTTGATCGGTGCTTTCTAAATTCTTTGACTGTTGTCTCGGGATTTACCACAGACCGGTGCTTTCTAATCCATTTGACTTGATTCGTTTAGGTGATTGATCGATGAATCGAAACACGCACTTTCAAAAGTTACCTTAGATCGGCGCTATCCCGTTTTAAAAGCGGAGTGCACCAAATGCGGCTACGACTGCGCCAGTGATGGTTTGAACTCAGAAAACTCACGTTTTAAAACACACACAAGTTCAAAAATAAAAAACTTATATTTTTTAAAAACTAAAATGAATATTACAAAGTCGATGTAAACACTGACTAAACGACTTTCTGAAATTTATAATATCTTTTTGTTATTAATATCACTGAGAAAAATAATCCAAGTATTTTTCCTTGTCATAGGAGTTTCATGAAGGTGGCTGATATTGCCGGAACTGCTGATTAAGCAGTCTGGCTGTTTTCCTTTGTCTTCTGTATATAGAGGTCCCATAACTTGAGTATTGACTATAGAAGTACATAAGATAAACTCAAATAATATTTTAATTGTTTTCATATCGTACTGGAATAATCTTCCTTCACCAACTTAGGTGAATATTTTTAATTATTTCTTGAAATACTACTCAAGGTCGGTTTATCCAATGCGTCTCCGAATTCTCTTTTAAGTCAGCGTTTCATAATCAATTTTATCAGTGTCCTTAGGGAAGAAATCTTAAAAGATTGGGGTGTACGAAAGCGTTGCATTTTCTGTCAAATTAACAGGGGTATCTCGATCGGTATTAATTTCCCTTCCTAAGAAAAGCATAGTGAAAAAAAAAAATCACATTCTTAAATTTTTTACACTTCTTCGCGCTTCAGGAACTCTCACGAAAAACATGGTTTCCAATTTCTGTCAGTCTGTCTAGTCGTCGGTTCGCAGGATAACCATTAGATGAACAAAAATATGAATTTTGTATTTGCCCAACGTATAGTACTTGAAGTAGGAATAAATCCTGTAATTTCGATATCTTTTGACTGGGAGAGGTGAGAACCGATAAATAGTATTGTAAGAGGGTTTTCTGGCTTTAGATTGAGATAGTTGCAAACTGTAAGCGGTATTATTTATAGTCAAACCACGCGAGAGATTGAAAACATTAGAAAAAAGGCTCTGAATATATGGTATTATACGTCATTTTTAGAGTCGGAGTCCAGAAATGTGACAGTTGTTATTTTTTTATTTTTGCCAATATTAATAAAAATATTACCTAGAGGGATGAAATTATAGAGTGATCTCAAAAAAATACATTAACTTTCAAATTTATGTGTAAAAACTAAGTACTTTGTAAAGAACGCTACCATTTTTTTAAAACTGCTTTTCGTCTTTAATTTAAATTTTGCAGGTGATAAAATCACGATGGTCATATTTGCTAATACCTTATCTAACTTTTCTATGTTTAAAAAAAAGAAGAGATCGTTTAGCGTTATATAAATTAATCAAGCTACAAAAAAATATTACTGTGCTCCCTCTAGGGGTTTCTATTTTTTTTTTTTAATGAAAAGACAATTTTAGGTAAACATTAACTGGTTTATTAACAATGAGATTCTGGGTCATACTTTTTATTGTTATTATTATTATTAAGTGCAGTCCATCTAAGTTTTAACGTCTAAACTAAAAAAAACTGGAGTATACAAAATTTAGGTTTTCTACAATGTGTCCGAATTCGAATATTATTTTCTCTCATCCGAAATATTTTCTAATTTTAATATTAGTTTTTTTAGGCAATACAATCTTTCAACTTTTTACACTTGTGCATACAATTATAACTACTAAAATGAAAATTTGTTAGCAAAATATCTTTTTAATGTGACATTTGTGCCCAAAACTAAAAAATTTTGTTGTAATAAAATTTTTGAAAAGCTCAAAATTTCCATTCCAACTTTGAAATTTTCCTCAAACTCCTACCTACTACATATTATCCTCAAGAATTCAATATTACAATTGTAGGCGAAAACGTAGAACTCCTAATGATATTGAATAAGGTATTGCTAAAAATACAACCGTAACTTTATTGAGTCATGAATCACTTAGCTTTCTTGTAAATTCTGAAAAGTATATAAAGTTAGATAGCCGTAAAATATTACCAATTTTAAAATTGTTTTAATTCGTAATTAGTGATAGGAAGAATAAATTAACCCAAAATCATAAAGGCTATTGAAATCAATAATAGGTTTGTTAGGAACATTCAACATATCTTAAAATAAAGCCACTTTAAATGCTACTTATATCTTAAAGGTAAGTTACTTCTTGATATAGAGATAGTTGAAAATAAAAAGTTAAAGCGCCAAATTTTTGTGTTTTACGAGGGCTCCCTTTTAAGTTTTTACAAAAACAATAAAAGAAAAAAAAAATTGTACAAATCGTTTTATTGTTTTTCAAAATATTCACCTTTAAGCTTTATACACTTTTGCATGCGTTCGAACCAATTATCGAAACATTTTTTCCATTCTCAAAAATATGGTTTTGAAAGTGTTAAACACCTTCTTGAGTTGATGAAAATCGCTGTCCACTCACTTTCTTTTTTGAGATTCGGTGATAAAAATAAGTCGCAAGTCGATAAATCAGGTGAATACGGGTAATGAGACATTAATTCGATGTTAATCATTTTTTGATTCCTTCTTCAGGTGACAGTGGTCGATGATCAGTCCCACCACTAATTTGGTATAGTTCTTGTTAAACAAAAGGAAATCCGTTTTTTAGTTTCTTTGAGGGGCCACCAATTACGTCCTTCGCATATATGTAGTTGGCCATATGTTGAGAACTAAGGATCTAGATGTGGCTGATATAAGCATCTGGTCATTGTCGTTTTTACCACCTAGTTTGGTATATCCAACGCCGGTTTTGGACCACTGTATAATTGTCTAATTTCGAACTTTGCTAATTTGTACGATTTTTCATTACTTTTTATCCTCAAATGCTCTGAAACCCACAGTAGCTCAATTCTGTTGTACCTGTCGTGTAATAGACCAGGCTCGTTGCTTTCGTTGGACTTTCTACCTTCATCTATTTTGGATCGTAGCCAATTCTATATGGCTTTTCGAAATTAACATATTGTTACTAATTATCAGGTTTTATGCGTTCTCCGAAGATACTCAGATTGTCGTAATTGCCAAGACCGTTGAACATATATTCTACTGCTATATATTTTAAAATTATATTTTCTTTTTAAGCGTAAAAATATAATGATCTGAGTGTGCTTTAGGGAAACAAAATACTTTTATGTTAGACTTTCAACCTAACATAAAAAATTAATTGGATTTATTTTAAATTAAAATAACTCTAGTTTATTTACGGAAATAAAATATCTCCACAATTCGCAATAAAAGCAAAATCGCCGCATAAAGGTGAAACAATGAAAACTTTTATAACTTTTGAGTTTTTTGTTTTCGGTAAAATATCAGTAATCTTGGCCATTGACCAAAACCGCTAGTCGGCTCTATTCTCTTCCTTCTTTTAATATCTTGTTTCTCTCATCTTTATGACTTTAAACCGAGCATTCTGTTTTTCCTAGTAAAATAAAAGGCAAGATAAAAATGGTTAAATATGTTGGAGAGTGGACTCTTGAAAACTTTGTGTCAAAAAGGAAAAACAAGAAAGTTTAGAACACAGTGTTAAATAACTATGATTGGTCTTTTTTTGATCATTTGTAACTGACAGCTGCAGAAAATATAGAAGGATAGCTTAGGTAAGTGTAACAGTAGGTTAATTATGTTATCGCTCTGTAGAAACAAGAATGCGATGTTTCAACTTTTAATGGTTCGTCCTATTAAAAAGGTTTAGATTATCTTTAACTTATTAAAACAAGTTGAGGCTATTTTGTACTTCTCTCTAGTCCTATCGATCTTTGATTTAAACGTGGAAGTAAACTAAGTCGGAACCGAGAAGCAACATGTATCTTATCTATATTTTTCAACACAATAAAAAATTAAAATTTTTTACCCTTTAAAAATAGTTTAAGATTCAGATAACATGCAACATTGTCGAGTACCTTGGATACATACGCAGTTGTTGAATACTCTCCAAAATGTTTAATTTCTGTTGTTTCAAAGGTTTGTGATCTAGCTGAAGATCCATGCTTAAGAAAGTTTTGTTAGTGGTTGCTAATAATGTTGTAATAAGTGCTTCGGATATTTTAAAATAAACTAATTGACAATAGTTTTCATAATAGTCAATGGTTGGCTTTTCCCTTTTGACATTTTTGGGTTAAACTGAAAGCATATACAGTAGGAACGAAACATTCGTTCTTTGCAAAACAAGTTGAAAAGCCCACAAAAAACTGCGTTCGCTGGCACATTTACGTACGATAACAGGTCATCTGCACTAGAAGTTTTTCTGAGAGCTGGAGTTAGTAAGATACATTTGATGATACCCTATCAGAAACAAATGTTAGATATTTTTTACTGGACGTTGGGAATAAAAATTGTTATTATAAAAATAAATTCATTTAAACTTATATAAGTATAGCATGTCCTTTTGGTGATTAGCAGACGGCGCAACAGGCTGTTTATTATTCTTGTACTTCCATACTTTAGTGTAGAACATACTAATATACTAACAGTCTTAGTCCGATAAGCCCCTATATATTGTGTACGTAACTTAGATGAAAGTTGCATTTTCAGCGATGACAGTTAATTGAATGGCAGCTCTGGTAAGGAGTGGGTCAAGTGTGGGTTCAGTATTTTTCGCTAACTCTTCGCTCATACAAATATTTAAATGTTTTTCGAGTTCATTCCACATGGTTTTTAAAAAGTGTAATTTGATTAGTATTAAAACCCAATATTGATTTTTCTAAATTTTAATTTTTATTGAGCTACTTTTAAGTTTTCACATATCACCTAGGGTGCCACATTACCCCCCACTTGTTATCATAATAATAAATTTATATATATATATATATATATATATATATATATATATATATATATATATATATATATATATATATATATTTATATATATATATATATATATATATATATATATATATATATATATACATATATATATATATATATATATATATATATATATATATTTATATATATATATATATATATATATATATATATATAATATATATATATATATATATATATTTATTTATATACATATATATATATATATATATATATATATATATATATATATATTTATATTGATATATATATATATATATATATATATATATATATATATATATATATATATATATATATATATATATATATATACAAAGTACTTTCGAATGCTGAGTAGCAAAACATGATCACTCAAAAGAGCGGGTGCAATATGGCTGTTACAAGTAAGGTATGCGTCGAAAAAAAGTTATTAAAACTATAAAAACAGCTATAAAATATTCAAAAAAGCATTCAGATTGCTATTTATAAATTTTACCTATCCACCTTCGCAATGGCAGATCTAACATGACGAACCTCAAAATCGATCAGATCTCTGATTATCATAGAACTTGATATATTATGTGTTCTTGAGGCCTCTAAAGTGCGATTATAAACTTATATTTTTAAAATATGTTTAACTTTTCAGTGGTCATATCCTAAAAATATATATGGCGGCTGCAAGTGAGGTAAGCGTTAACCCTTTTTCAGGTTGGAGATTTTAAATAATTCCGATATAAAATTATTTATCGTTTAAAGGTACGATGGTACTGATTACGAATCTGAAATCAGATTTTAAAAATTCAAGATGTCGGGTCCAATATGGCGACGTCGATCCAAAAAAATAAAAATTTTGAAATCAAAAAATACAGTCGTATTCTACATGAAATTTGCAATAAAAAAGATCTCTGGTAATTTTTCACTAAAATGCATAGATTATGAGAAAAAAATTCCTAAACTAATTTCATATTTTGGGTACTGAAGGTCCATGTTTATAAACATGTTTTCGAAAAAAACTCTCTGCGTTTAACAAGATTGAGACTGTCTCTAAGTATAATTTTAAAGCCCGCATTGCTTTTTTTTCAATTGTTTTTATTTATTTTTATTTTTTTTTTTATTTTTATTTTTTTTTTTATTTTTTATTGCAGAACTGGGCTCCAGAATATCTGAACATTTTCAATAGCTTACTTGCTGACACTATAAAAGCAGGTCCAGTACCAATTTATGGTACAACAGTGTAAATAAAGTAAATTTCTTTAAAATGGATTTAGAAAAGTAGTTTCGAGAAAAATGTAAAAGAAAAAAATATCGCGTCAGCATCTTATTATCCACGCTCACTTTAAATTACTATAACTCAGGTAATATTTGGAATAGTGGCATGGTTGAACCTTTAAAATATTCTTGAAGGAATAAGAAATATAATTTTTGAAAATTTAAGGGTTGTGTAATTCCTTAAAAAAATTAAAAAAAAAAAAAAAAATAGAAACAATTGTAATGTGGACTTTAAAATTCCATTTAAAGATAGTTTTAAAACCCTGTTACAACAAACCCAGAGAGCTTTTTTTTCGAAAACCTTCAGTAATAAAAATAATAACAGATGGTTTAGGAATTTTCTTCTCGGAAATATATGCAATTTAGTGAAAAATTACTACAGACCTTTTTATTGCAAACTTCATGCAGAATGCGATTGTGTTTCTTTTATTTCAAATTTTTTATTTTTATTTTTGACCGACTTCTGCCATATTGGATTCAATATCTCGAATTGTTAAAAATCTGACTTTAGATTCGAGATCAGTAACCATCGTCAACTATAAACAATTTCATATTAGAATTACTCAAAATCTCCAATCTGAAAGAGGGTTAACGCTTACCTCACAGCTGCCATATTGGATCAGCATTTTTTAAGAGATGAGGTCTTATCATTCAAAAGTTAAAACATATTTTAAAAATATAAGTTTAATAATCGCATTTTAGAAGCCTCAAGAACATGTAAAATATCTCAGAGTTCTATGAGAATCAGAGATTTGATCGATTTTGAGGTCCGCCACGTTGGATCTGCCATTTTGAATTTCTTAAACAGTGATGCAAACGCATGAAGTTGGATAGGTAAAATTTATAAATAGCAATCTGAATGCTTTTTCGAATATTTTGTAGTTGTTTTAATATCTTTTTTCGACGCATACCGTACTTGTAGCCGCCATATTGGACCCGTCATTTTGAGTGATCATGTTTTGTTTTACCACTCACAAGTGCTTTGTATTCCGAATAATTTGAGCCATCAAACATTATTTTCCGTTGCCTACAATTTTGGGCAGAATCTTGTCTCGGTTGACGTGAAACGTCCCCATATATATATATATATATATATATATATATATATATATATATATATATAATATATATATATATATATATATATATATATACGTATATATATATATATATATATATATATATATATATATATATATATATATATATATATATATATATGTGATATGAATATCGCTAAATATACCAAGGCTCTGAAGCAAAAGCAATTTTAAGGAAAACATTCATAAATAGTGCCTCTCGATCATACCACCTAAATCTAACTTAAAATTTTCTCAGAAATTTACTTGCTGTTCCTATCTGTGTAACAATGAATTGAAAACCACTTATTGATAACTATTATTACTATTTCTTTATTTGCATATTTAAAATAAGTTAATTCTTAACAATACAAAATATATTAAATATACCACATATAGGTTATAATTTAAACACATAGAAAGTATAAAAAAACAGTGTTTTTGTTAAATTAAACAAACTTAAAATAACTAATAGTCACTAATCTTCAGCAACATCAATGAGCCACTTAGGGAACTTTTTGCTCTACCGGTTTGCAATATTTCACGAAAAATATATTTATTTTGTCCGAACATGTCAAGACGGACACACTCGAGACGTCTTTGACATATTATCGATGGAAATCCGTCGCCTGTCTTCAACTTACTATCAAAACTCCTTCTCTATCTCATTCAGGCATTCTAAAGTTTATACCAGCAGTGCCACAGGCGCAGTATTAGTATTTAAAAAAGAGTAGTCCAGTGATTTTATAAAATTCTGAAAATGCTCAAATTGATTAAAAATAAGTATTAGATGTTTCTTTAGTTGACTCGACCTATTTTAACACTTTAAACTTAACACCTTATATATATATATACGAATCCCATATATATATATATATATATATATATATATATATAAATCTATATATACAATATATATATATAATATAATATATATATATATATATATATATATATATATATATATATATATATATATGTATATAATATATATATATATATATATATATATATATATATATATATATATATATATATATATATATATATATATATATATATATATATATATATATATATATATATATATATATATATATATATATATATATATATATAATTATATATATATATATAATATATATATAAATATATATATATATATATATATATATACTTGACCACCTCACTTATGGGTAGCCAAAAATTAATTAATTATAGCACCAAAATTTCAGCTTAATCGTCTTTGGGTTATGATGAGGATTAATAAAAGGTAGACAGCTGGATGAAAAAGCTTTGTAGATTTTTATGGAATCCCCACTTTTAAATTCAAATTTCAGGTAATAGTAGGGTATACTAAAATATTTGGAATATTTTTTAATATTAGATTATTTATATCATTTTTGGGCTATATCCGAGCAATAAAATAAAGTTACTGTGTTTGTGAACCACAACGATTAAACACAGGGTTACCAAAGGTTATATTAATAATAATCAGCATGTATGTGGTCTTATAAACCGCAAGCCGACGTCAAAGCTTAGTGATTAATTATTGTAATATCGGAGCAAGAATTCTCTAAAGATATTTGGTTTTTTTGAGCGTTTTATCAATAAAACAATTTTAGCAAAATCGATTAGATCGTTTTCAATATCTACACTTGCTGGAATTGAAGTTTCTTTTATGTTCAACAGAAAAAAAAATAAAGAACAAAGAATGAAAACAGTCAATAAAGTGATTTTACCTACTAAAGAATTTAATTCAAGCATTACAACTCGACATTTTCAAGTAATATCGGTCAACAATTTACGATTTCTTTCCTACTAATATTTGCATACCAAACTTGAAATTAACATCTTCACTCGTTCAAGAGTTATCGTATCAATCGGCAAACCCATGCACCGAAATTAGAAACTATATTTCAAAACGCGAAGAAATGCAGAAATCTCGAAGAATAAATTTTCAACAAACAAAAATAGTATTTACAGCTTATTATGCACACAAAAACAGCATTTTAATAGTACTTGGTGGCAGTCATCCCTTATTTCGAATTTGTTTTTATTGTTAATGGTGTATGAACTAACCTTACACTTAATCATAATTCAAACTCCCTGTTTACACAACACACAATAAGCATTATTTCTACCTATATCCTCTAGATAAAAAATAAAAACTTTTTAACAAAAAAAACTTACTTCAAAAAGCCAGCATACAAAATCTTGCCACTATAAAGTAAAAAACCGGTCAAGTGCAAGTTAAACTTGCGCAACTATTGTTCCGTATGTTGATTACTTCTGAAATAAAAGTTTTTTTTACGGAGGTATAAAATGATCAGTGACTTCACAAAACACATCTCAAATGAGTTTTAAACAAAGTCTGTTTCCGATCTTTACTAAAAAAGTGATGACCTTGAAATTTTTGTTTTTTGTTTTTTTATATATCAGTTAAATTATTAAAGGTAATGCTTTCGTGATATTTTTCGTTCAATCTACACCCTATGAAGAACATTCCAGAATATTCTCAAAATTTTTTGATCAGTACTTTTTGAGATAAGGGGGGCACAGCGATTTTTTAAAAATAATAGAAAAAAAGTGTAAGCAAGTATTACATTATATATTTAATAATAACTCGCGTTTTTACAAGCTTTCATTTGACCCCTACTCGATGACCTAGTAAAAAACATTTTTTGCTTCTGATTTTACCCCCCAAAACTAACCCCGTAAGTCAAAATTTAACTTCCAAAACTACATGGCTCTGATGAGGTCATCAATTACTATATTAGTACAAAATTTCAACTTTCTATGTGAAATAGTTTCGGAGAAAATCAGGTATGACACAGACGGACAGACACCGAAGTGATCTTATAAATGTTCCTTACGGAACTTTAAAATAATGTTTTTGAAACACTCGTAAAACACACTTCTAAGATAAGATATCGCTTTAATTTGACAATTGTTATTAATTTCGTATAAACAAATCCTACAAATGTTAAAAAGAGCTGCTATTTATTATTATGATTTCTTTATAAAAAGATAACATTTGAAGTCGGAGATAATTTTTTGTGGCAACGTCATTTTTTTTTTTGTATATATTATTACCTAATTAGGAGTTAA
>CM032456.1:132267984-132294600 GCA_019049505.1 Pachyrhynchus sulphureomaculatus
AATATAAATATAAATATAAATATAAATATAAATATAAATATAAATATAAATAAAATAAATAAATATAAATATAAATATAAATATAAATATAAATATAAATATAAATATAAATATAAATATAAATATAAATATAAATATAAATATAAATATAAATATAAATATAAATATAAATATAAATATAAATATAAATATAAATATAAATATAAAATATAAATATAAATATAAATATAAATATAAATATAAATATAAATATAAATATATATAAATATAAATATAAATATAAATATAAATATAAATATAAATATAAATATAAATATAAATATAAATATAAATATAAATATAAATATAAATATAAATATAAATATAAATATAAATATAAATATAAATATAAATATAAATATAAATATAAATATAAATATAAATATAAATATAAATATAAATATAAATATAAATATAAATATAAAAATATAAATATAAATATAAATATAAATATAAATATAAATATAAATATAAATATAAATATAAATATAAATATAAATATAAATATAAATATAAATATAAATATAAATATAAATATAAATATAAATATAAATATAAATATAAATATAAATATAAATATAAATATAAATATAAATATAAATATAAATATAAATATAAATATAAATATAAATATAAATATAAATATAAATATAAATATAAATATAAATAAATATAAATATAAATATAAATATAAATATAAATATAAATATAAATATAAATATAAATATAAATATAAATATAAATATAAATATAAATATAAATATAAATATAAATATAAATATAAATATAAATATAAATATAAATTATAAATATAATATAAATATATATAATTATAAATATAAATATAAATATAAATTATAAATATAAATATAAATATAAATTATAAATATAAATATAAATATAAATTATAAATATAAATATAAATATAAATTATAAATATAAATATAAATATAAATTATAAATATAAATATAAATATAAATATTATAAATATAAATATAAATATAAATTATAAATATAAATATAAATATAAATATAAATATAAATATAAATATAAATTATAAATATAAATATAAATATAAATTATAAATATAAATATAAATATAAATATAAATATAAATATAAATATAAATATAAATATAAATATAAATATAAATTATAAATATAAATATAAAAATATAAATATAAATATAAATATAAATATAAATTATAAATATAAATATAAATATAAATATAAATATAAATATAAATATAAATATAAATATAAATATAAATATAAATATAAATATAAATATAAATATAAATATAAATATATAAATATAAATATAAAATATAAATATAAATATAAATATAAATATAAATATAAATATAAATATAAATATAAATATAAATATAAATATAAATATAAATATAAATATAAATATAAATATAATTATAAATATAAATATAAATATAAATATAAATATAAATATAAATATAAATATAAATATAAATATAAATATAAATATAAATTAAAATATAAATATAAATATAAATATAAATATAAATATAAATATAAATATAAATTATAAATATAAATATAAATATAAATTATAAATATAAATTATAAATATAAATTATAAATATAAATTATAAATATAAATATAAATATAAATTATAATATATAAATTATAAATATAAATTATAAATATAAATATAAATATAAATTATAAATATAAATTATAAATATAAATTATAAATATAAATATAAATATAAATTATAAATATAAATAGAAATATAAATTATAAATATAAATTATAAATATAAATTATAAATATAAATATAAATATAAATATAAATATAAATTATAAATATAAATATAAATATAAATTATAAAATATAAATATAAATATAAATTATAAATATAAATTATAAATATAAATTATAAATATAAATATAAATATAAATTATAAATATAAATATAAATATAAATTATAAATATAAATATAAATATAAATTATAAATATAAATTATAAATATAAATATAAATTATAAATATAAATATAAATATAAATATAAATTATAAATATAAATTATAAATATAAATTATAAATATAAATATAAATATAAATTATAAATATAAATATAAATATAAATTATAAATATAAATATAAATATAAATTATAAATATAAATATAAATATAAATTATAAATATAAAATATAAATATAAATTATAAATATAAATATAAATATAAATTATAAATATAAATATAAATATAAATTATAAATATAAATATAAATATAAATTATAAATATAAATTATAAATATAAATTATAAATATAAATTATAAATATAAATTATAAATATAAATATAAATATAAATTATAAATATAAATATAAATATAAATTATAAATATAAATATAAATATAAATTATAAATATAAATATAAATATAAATTATAAATATAAATTATAAATATAAATTATAAATATAAATATAAATATAAATTATAAATATAAATATAAATATAAATTATAAATTATAAATATAAAATATAAATATAAATTATAAATATAAATATAAATATAAATTATAAATATAAATATAAATATAAATTATAAATATAAATATAAATATAAATTATAAATATAAATATAAATATAAATTATAAATATAAATATAAATATAAATTATAAATATAAATTATAAATATAAATTATAAATATAAAATAAAATATAAATTATAAATATAAATATAAATATAAATTATAAATATAAATATAAATATAAATATAAATATAAATATAAATTATAAATATAAATTATAAATATAAATATAAATATAAATTATTAAATATAAATATAAATATAAATTATAAATATAAATATAAATATAAATTATAAATATAAATATAAAATATAAATTATAAATATAAATTATAAATATAAATTATAAATATAAATTATAAATATAAATTATAAATATAAAATATAAATATAAATTATAAATATAAATTATAAATATAAATTATAAATATAAATATAAATATAAATTATAAATATAAATATAAATATAAATTATAAATATAAATATAAATATAAATTATAAATATAAATATAAATATAAATTATAAATATAAATATAAATATAAATTATAAATATAAAATATAAATATAAATTATAAATATAAATATAAATATAAATTATAAATATAAAATATAAATATAAAATTATAAATATAAATTATAAATATAAATTATAATATAAATATAAAATATAAATATAAATATAAATATAAATATAAATATAAATATAAATATAAATTATAAATATAAATATAAATATAAATTATATAAATATAAATATAAATATAAATTATAAATATAAATTATAAATATAAAATATAAATATAAATTATAAATATAAATATAAATATAAATATAAATATAAATATAAATATAAATATAAATATAAATATAAATATAAAATATAAATATAAATATAAATATAAAATATAATATAAATATAAAATAAAAAAATATAAATATAAATATAAATATAAATATAAATATAAATATAAATATAAATATAAATATAAATATAAATATAAATTATAAATATAAATATAAATAAAAATAAATATAAATATAAATATAAATATAAATATAAATATAAATATAAATATAAATATAAATATAAATATATAAATATAAATATAAATATAAATATAAATATAAATATAAATATAAATATAAATATAAATATAAATATAAATATAAATTAAATATAAATATAAATATAAATATAAATATAAATATAATATAAATATAAAATAAATATAAATATAAATATAAATATAAATATAAATATAAATATAATATAAATATAAATATAAATATAAATATAAATATAAATATAAATATAAATATAAATATAAATATAAATTATAAATATAAATATAAATATAAATATAAATATAAATATAAATATAAATATAAATATAAATATAAATATAAATATAAATATAAATTATAAATATAAATATAAATATAAATATAAATATAAATATAAATATAAATATAAATATAAATATAAATATAAATATAAATATAAATATAAATATAAATATAAATATAAATATAAATATAAATATAAATATAAATATAAATATAAATATAAATTATAAATATAAATTATAAATATAAATATAAATATAAATATAAATATAAATTATAAATATAAATATAAATATAAATTATAAATATAAATATATAAATATAAATTATAAATATAAATTATAAATATAAATTATAAATATAAATATAAATATAAATTAAATATAAATATAAATATAAATATAAATTATAAATATAAATATAAATATAAATATAAATATAAATATAAATATAAATATAAATATAAAATATAATATAAATATAAATATAAATAAATATAAAATAAATATAAATATAAATATAAATATAAATATAAATATAAATATAAATATAAATATAAATATAAATATAAATATAAATATAAATTATAAATATAAATATAAATATAAATTATAAATATAAAATATAAATATAAATATAAATATAAATATAAATATAAATATAAATATAAATATAAATATAAATATAAATATAAATATAAATATAAATATAAATATAAATATAAATATAAATATAAATATAAATATAAAATATAAATATAAATATAAATATAAATATAAATAAATATAAATATAAATATAAATATAAATATAAATATATAAATATATAAATATATATATATATATATATATATATATATATATATATATATATATATATATATATGTTTCAGTTTGCTGAAAATATGCCTATAAGAGTTTAATGATAGCATTCTCAAAGTGCATTTATTAATGTGTTTATTATTTTAAGGCTTGTGCTTAAAAACCATTTTTTTATAATTTTGCAGTCGATAAAGTGATTTATCCAGTATTTTCGGTACAAATATTCAGTTCTAAAATAAGTAGGGGATTTCTCAAGTGAAAGGAGAGTGAATTTCCATAATACAAATAAAACTGTACAATATATTGACATCCACCTCTTTCACTCCCTTTCTCTAAAACGGTATAGCTCAAAAATTATAGGTTTCATTCCTACTTCAAGGACGATAACATTATTTGCTTGAGAATTACGGTGCCAACAGACCGACAGTCAGACACACCGACGGAAATGGGAAAATATGTATTCGGTGATTTAAGAAGTCTAAAACGTAAAGAGAAGTAAAAATCACGAAGGGTATTTTTTCACGGCTTTAGCAGGGGAAGAAAAACAAAAATTTACCTACTGCACTACTAAACTTGTTCTATAACCAATTTAACATTTTTTAGGACACTATATAACCATATCTTAATCCCTTCTACATACTATTTTTGTTAAAATTGGAAATAATGAAAAAGCACATTAAAATGTATACGGAACCAAACTTCTAACCCTCTACCCTCTCCTTTTAACCCATATTTCTTTTTCTATAAATAATTGGTTAAAATTTTATAAAATATTCAATCAAAAAGCAGGAAAACTTATCATAATATTAAGAAAACTATACAATATTTAATAATTCTCTTCCCTACAACACAAAATAATGAAAAAATAATGTAATTTTCCGATCACTAGACTCAAAGAACTATGAAAAAATCCATAATACCATAAATACGAAATCACTCTTCTAACTTCCCTCCCCACCGCTTACACGTTGCTTAATTATTTATAGTAAATAAATATTTATGCTCAAAGTTTGTTCATTATCGCAGCCAAAAACCTAGAAAAATTTCCATGATAATATTAAAATGATAATATAATTTTAATATTATCATTTTACCGTTTCACCTCTTCCACACCCTTTCCCTATGAATTGAATTGAAATTAATGTAAAATAAACTAATTTTCAGATTTCTCTACTCCCGAAACCCCGAAAAAGAAAAAACAGTGACGCCATACATAAGAAGTAACCCTTTTCACCTCTCCTTATAACTCTACATATTTCACTGTAAATACTATGCTTAAAATTTGTCAAAAAACTAATAAATGTTTTAAAATGCTGTTTAAATTATACAATATTAAATAATCCCGTCCCTTTAAACTCCTTTTGGGTTAAAATTGGAAGCAATGAAAAACAACCTAATTTTTCAATTTCTCGACTTCAAAAACCCCAAAAAAGGACATATAACAGAATATATACGAATCAACTTCTCTAATCTCCTTCCCCACTCCTTTCCTCCCATATATGTTTTACTATTTAGGCATAAAATTTGTGTATTATTTCAAACAAAAAATAGAAAAGTTATCATATTACTCTTAAAACATAAAATTTATAGACCCCACCCCTTTTATCCCCTTGGCCTAAAGAGATATCGTGTAAAAACTATAGGCTTCATCCTTCTCATTAGATAATATCTACTCACCAAGTTTGAAATTGGTATCTTATTTCTTCCGAGGGTTATCGTGCCATCGACAGACCGACCGACGGATGGAAATGAGTAACTGTTTTATGTGATATAAAAACCCTAAAATCTCGAAGTGTAATTTTTTCACGCATTTAATACTTACTTCCCTTTAGCATGGAAAGTAAAAATTTAAACAATGCACATATATTTGTTTACTAAACACAATAAGTGTTTTTTATTACAACTAGGTGAATTTTTAATACAGGTAAAAGGCTTATAAAAACCCATTTACCATAACTTTAATTAGTAGGTTTTTAATTTTCCGAATTAAAGCTACTCCACAATGTTAACATTGACTTCTATAAAATATCTACCGTTAAACTGCAGACAATAACATTTAAAAACCATTTATACAGCCGTTTTATAAACTCGTTCGAATTGGAATGAGACGAAAGAACCCTTGACTTAAAATATTTTGTATTCGCGCATAGGTTCAACGGTTTCACAAAAGACTGATTTGATAAAGGTTTCCTCTTAGGAAATTCCGGTTTTCCTTTTTGTACAGAATCGCTTTAAAACACAAAGCTTTTGAGGTCAAGTTAGCTCAATAATTTTAATAGGTCCCACAGCAATACAACAAAAAGCATTCAACAGGGCAGAGTCAAATGTAATAATATATTTAGTAAATAGATTCTTTTTTATTTTCAGTTTTATTGTAACGAACAAATGAACACATTACATTAGTTTTAGTTTTTCAGATGTAAATTTTTTATTCTACAATAGATATTCAAATAGCCAAGTTTCTTATTATTAACAGCAGCTAATATGAGATAAACTAGAGGACAGAAATTAAAGAATTGTGTTACATAGACTGTCCACTGAAATGGTGGCTACTCAACAAGAAATAAAAATTCCTGGAAGGCGTAATAAGTTCATTAGCACATCTGCTGTCAAATTGTACATATTGTAAATTTTATAGTTTCTCCGCCTACGCTGTTGTTGATTCAATAATGCTTCTGCTTCCCCAGCTGCCAACTATTTTGGTTGTCAAAAATTTACATTGAGTTACATAGACTAATAGGAAATAATAACATAATTTTTCAATTTATGTAAAGAATAAAGTCACTAAAAATTTAATTAGTAATTTGTAGAATCTATATTCTGCGCTGTGTACATTATTTTTAGTATGTTACAGCAGTTAGGTCTGCAGGTTGTCAGGTGCTTTTGAAAACTCGTTTATTTTTATATAAATATTGCTCAGTTAAATCCTTTATGGGGAGTTTTGTACAAGTTTTGATATTTGACAACTGTTACCATAGTAAATTAATATCAATTAGCTAAAAAAGATGCAAGTATTATTTTTTTAAACTAGTCAGGTGGTACGTGATTCCAAGTGTTTATTGCCTTAGTGTAGCGTAGCATGTGCGATGGTCTACAACATCTGAAAGAAATTCTAAGTGATTAAGGTTTTGGATAATGGAAAGAAATATACAAAAAATGGATTATATTTAATGACTAGCCATGCCCGCGGCTCCGCTCGCGTGGACTTGATTCACTACTATCGTCACTGCTTATTCCTTATGTTACCTAACGTAATAAAATATCTGCCATTATTTTCCCTTATCTTCCATTATTTCTTCTTATCTCCCATTATCTCTACATAATTTCCAATTATCTAGGCTTATCTCTGCTCACCTCCTATTATTTCTCCTTATCTCGCAATATTTCTCCTTATCTCTCATTATTTCTCCTTATCTCCCATTATCTCACCATAACTCCCATTATCTTATCTCTGTTTATCTCCCATTATTTATACTTATCTCCGATTATCTCACCTTATTTTCTATTATCTAGGCTTATATCGAATTATATGTATAAATTTATAAAAAACACGTAAATCAGATAAGCAGTTCTCAAGTGATAAGCGCACTAACTGACAGACAGACAGACATAGAGACGTTGCATTATATATATTATATTCGTTGCAACATGATATTGTTTCATATTTAAAGGTTAAGGCAGTGTATTGCAACGCGCTAACGGTAACCTTTTTTCCGACTTGATTCACTATTATTATCCTTGCTTATTCTTTATGTTACCTAACGCAATAAAATATATCCTATAACCTGGCCAGAGAAAATATGTATATTTAAAAAAAAAACACGTAAATCGGATAAGTGGTTCTCCAGTGATAAGCGCACTAACGGACGGACAGACAGACAGGCAGGCAGAGAGACAGGCAGACAGACAGATAGAGAGACGTTGCATTTTATATATATTATAGATAGAAGATTATAGATAACCTGGCCAGAGAACAAATGTATGAATTAAAAAAAAAAAATAGGTAAACCCGATAAGGGGTTCTCGAGTGATAAGCGCACTAACGGACGGACAGACAGACAGAGAGGCGTTGCATTTTATATATATTATATTCTTTGCTACATGATGTTGTTCCATATTTAATGCTTTGGGCAGTGTATTGCAAGAGAACGCGCTAGCGGCAAATTTTTCTCCGACTTGAATCACTATTATCCTCACTGCTTATTCCTTATGTCACCTAACGTAATAAAATATATCCTATAACTTGGACAGAGAACATATGTATGTTTTAAAAAAAAAAGTGCGTAAATCGGATAAGTGGTTCTCCAGTGATAAGCCCACTAACGGACAGGCAGACAGACAGACAGACAGAGATACGTTGCATTTTATATATATTATAGATGTAATAAAATATATATCTATAACCTGGTCACAGAACATATGTATGAATTTAAAAAATCACGTAAATCGGATAAGTGGTGCTCGAGGGATAAGCGCACTAACCGACAGACAGAGAACGTTGCATTTTATATATATTATAGATTTATTATTATTATATAACCTGACCAAAGAATATATATATATGAATTTAAAAAAAGACACGTAAATCGGATAAGTGGTTCTCGCCTGATAAACGCACTAATGGACAGACAGAGAGACAGAGAGACATTGCATTTTATATATATTATAGATTATAGATTATAGATATTCTCTGCTACATAATATTGTTCCATATTTAATGGTTTAGACTGTGTATTGCAAGGGAACGCGCCAGTTGCAAACTTTTTTCCGACTTCGTTCACTATTTTGGTCACTGCTCATTCCTTATGCTACCTATCGTAATAAAATATAACCTATAACCTGGCCAGAGAACGTATGTATGTTTAAAAAAAAAGGGAAGTAAATTGGTTTTCCAGTGACAAGCGCACTAACGGACAGAGAGACAGGCAGACAGATAGACAGACAGACAGACAGCGAGAGAGAGAGAGAGAGACATTGCATTTTATGTTATATTTAATGATGTGGTTTTAAAATTTTGCTCTGTACTAACCCCCTATTTCACTTTAATTTTTGACATTCTCCTGTAGATGCAAAATGACGTTTTAAATTAAAATAAAAACAGTATATTATGTTTCTGTTTCTATTTCCCAGTGCGTCTCTTAGTAACACAGTTCTAAATAAATACTTATTTTGAATTTTGCATCCCAAAAATCAAAATTCAAGCATCACAACTCGTTATTTGGAATGATTTGGTAAGACAATTATTACAAAGAAAATGCTGATTAGAGAGAGTGTTTTAAAGATGTTTACAACTAAAACCTATCTTACTACTACTTCGTACTCTTTCCACCAAAACTGGAAATAAAAAAAAAAATCTAGGAACCTTTAAAGACACATATCACGATATATACGGAGCGATCCCTCTAACTTGCTCTCCGTCCCTATTAAACCCTTACTAATTTAGCTATACATAATTACGCTTAAAAGTTATCCATTATTTCAACCAAAATTCAAGAAAAATTCTCATAATGCCATTCAAAATATACTATGTTTGACGACTCTCTCCATTTTTACCACCTTCCCGAAAAGCGATGTGGCTGAAAATTGTAGTTTTTTTCTTGTTTAAAGTAATTAATGTGAAAAATTTGAAATCAGTATCTCATTTAATTAGAGAGTTATTGTGCCAACAGACTAATAGACAGTCAGTTACAGCCGGGTAGACAGATAGACGGACCAACGGAAATGATGATCTATGAACCCTGAAACGTGGATCAATATAACATCATTGATGAATACCAATAAATTCTAAACTTAGTTATGCTTTATTCTAAAATCGCCTTTTTCTGCATAATGAACTAAAAATAGTAAGAAAATCTTTAATGATAATCTTAAACTTTTTATATGTTAGAGAGTTCTGTAAACAATTATTGGAAATTTTTAGATTCAATAAAATCAGAATTGCTAAGATCTATATTCTTTTTTAAGATAAACTATAAATGTTTTTTCTAGGATTAGCTGGTACTAGTAGCGACCTTAACTCGAAGGTATAGTACCTGCTTACGCTGCAGAAGGTCTCGGGTGCAATTTCCGGCTGGTCGGTATACTTATTTATTAATTTATTTAAGCTGGATACACAGGCAGTAATTATTGCAGAAATATAATAACGTACGTGAAAGCACTACCGTGTTGTCTAAAAGGGCCATAAAATACAAAAATGGATGTTTCGGCACTTGGACAACATTGACGGATATTACGACATCCTTAGGATATGAAAAAAAGATTAATTCCACATTCAGACGGGGAGGTCAACCATAAAAAAAAACTAATTAATACGTGTGAAGAATCGCATGAGCTACAAGATCTAATTACTAAACAGCTACTAGTTACGAAAGTTTTTTCATATTCTTTTATGCTCTTAATTGTGATTCATCATTTATGTTACATCTTGTTACGATGTTAGCATTAGAATATTGAAAACTACCCACAATATTACTTTAATAATTTTTTACTGATCAAACTAACATTGATTCCACATTTTTTTGGTAACAAATCATTTTCGTAAAGAGACTTCTCCGCATGATTGGTTTTAAGTTCTAATATACGGTTTAAATTGAGTAAATTATTGAAAACTTTAATTTCGGATAGTTATCTCACCTAATAAATAAATTTTCTTTAAAGTTTATTTGACAAACATCACCAACGTAAAATATTAATATCCTAGTCTGTATTTATGATTGCACTCAGAACATTCTTATGATTGCACATTATTTGTTTGTTATTACCTATCACGTAATTAGTACTCGGATCAGTTCTGCTATCAGAATCTGGCTCCTGAGTTACACGAACTTTCAGATTATCAGAAGGTTCGTAAAAGTGACCTTTATTATCAAGTTTACTAATAAATCCAACTAAGTTAATCATAATCGTTTTAGTGATTCTGCCCTATTCAAAGCTTCTACAAATTAAACTTCAAATAAAATTTTTGTAACAATATTTCAAGAATTTTTTTGCCATTTTTCAAAACAACCATAAATATCAGCTAACACTCCCTTCTCAACACCACACTGAAAACGAGTTAACTTTCCTATTATTTTACGCTAGGTTATTATAGTAAATTACTTACAGTTGATAAAATAAAAGCCCAAGTTCAGTTATATAGACTTTGAAATATGCCTTTCAGATTACCAGCCTAAATATTTTCATACGATGTTAAACCTTTTTCGTCTCAAAATCAATTTATACCCTATTAAAACCAAATACATCGAGCCCACATTACTCGATAAACGTCACAATGAAATTTTCAATATTTATTTTCTAAAGTCTCATCGATAACAAAGCATTAATTATGTTTGGTTAAACGTAGTAACATGAAATACATTTTACTAGTGGAATATATATTATTTAAAAATATGAAACCTTTTAAAACACTTATATTTATTAACAAATTTAAAAAGAGATAACGACTGTAATTTAAAAATGAATCTTAAGACTGTTATTTAATAAAATAATAACCAATGGATTGATTTTTAAAAATTTTGGAAAATAAAATAAATCCTTTTTTAAAATTGATTTTCAAAATACATAAACATACAGCCTTATAATGAGGATTATGAAAACTTTCCTCATTACTAAATAACCGGATTTCATCAAATAAGAAAAAGGGTGTCGTACTATTATCAAAGGCATCTAAAGTTGCATTTCTGAACGGTCGTTAATAAAAGGTCAGCTAGGCCTCAATATTATGCCATATTTCTCTTTTTATTACAAAAACTACTCCTCGAAACTCACTAATAACCCATCTTACAGAACTATTTCGGCAAGAACCAAAAACTAGAGTCAAGTCGAAACATTAATTAACTCTATCAAATTCTTTTATGGTCTCTTTTGCCCAACCATGAACATCGGCCAATAAGATTCAAGTGGATGACTTTTTGGATTCAACTGTTAGTTCTGATAATACCAATTTGATTATTTATTAATATCATATTATGTGGAATGTTGGAATTTCGTATTACAACAGAATATTAAAATTAATATAATACTAAGATTTTTTGGATAGAGTAGCAGAAATACTTTTCTCTCTATTTTGTTACGTAACCTTATGAACTCAGTACAAATTAAAACACAGATACCATCAATCTTTTCCCTCGTCAGTGTTGAGTTATCAAATCGAAATATCAGCGGAATTCCTTTAGCGATATTAGTTCACAATCACTTTCAATAAAAGATTATTGTTTTCGTCAAGATAGTTAACTATTTTCTAGCCTTTACCAGACCAATCAGTATTAAAAAATATACATGCTATAAAATACCACAGAAAGTTTTTAAAATAACTAAACGTAAATAGTTTTCAGTTATTGATTTTCATATTGTTATAACTATTACAAAAGTACAGCTAAGGCTGTTGAGTCCTCTCCCCAGAAAATATATGGACTAAACTTATTGGAAACATAAAAATTTTACTTCCAGTTTCCCTATTAATATATAACTTTCATTTAAATGATCTCGACAAATAAAAAATTTAAAAGAAATAGTTTTAAAAGAAGAAAATTAAAAACATTTTTATGCCAGGAACTGAAAGAAAAGTATAAACTAAATTTTAACAGTGCTTAGTAAAATTAAAGATATACAGCGTGTTTTCTAAATGCGGGGTTTTAATCCTTATGACATAACACTGGTCAACAAAAAAAAGAAAATTGCTTGTTTCCTGTGATTTTTTTTGTTTCTATCTCAAATTGACGCGTATTTTTTAAATATGGCAACAAGTTTGCTCTAACAGCTTTTGTTTTTGAGTTATAGCTAACTACCCTCATTTACTATTTTTACTTAGATTTTCGTTTTTTATTGGACACTAAAATATATTTTGTTGTTGTTTTAGATATGGCTTCGTCAAGAAGATGTTGTGTGCTTAATCCCGATTGTTTTTGCTATATTTGTGATGAATCTATATTTTCAAAATATCGAAAACCTATATCGGACTATGTGAAAACTGCGTATCATCAATACTTTAAAATAAAATTGTGTAATCAGGACAAGCATGGGTTCCTCATATTGTATGCCAGAAATGTGTGGTATGTCTACGGTTATGGTCCAGTGGAAAAAGAGATGCAATAATGTTCGTAACACCCATGATTTGGCGAGAACCTCGAAACCATCTTGACGATTGCTACTTCTGCGTTGTGAAAATAAACGGAATTAACCCTGGAAATCGAAGTAAGTGGTCATATCCTAACTTATCTTCTGCTCAACGACCTCAATTAAAATCAGAAGAGGTACAACCCAGCACATCTAAATCTTCTGATGATCCAAATCTCTGTGAACCCGAACGAAATACATCAAGTGAAGACTCTGATTCAGACTACAAATGTAGCCTTTCAGAACCTCAACCATGTAATCAGAAATAACTAAATGACTTAGTAAGAGATCTGAACTTACCAAAAGAAGCTTCTGAAATTTTAGCATCTCGTTTAAAAGAAAAAAAATTGCTTACTCCGGAAACCAACAGTACCCGAGAAAAAAATCTGTTACCGTATTCTTCTCAAGAGAAGGATTTAGTTTTTTGTAACGATGTTGGCGGTATTTTGCAGCAGATGGGATTAAAACAGTACCAACCTAGTGATTGGCGTCTTTTCATAGACAGCAGCAAAAGAAGTTTAAAGTGTGTTTTGCTTCATAACGGTAACAAGTACGGATCTATACCTATTGCACATTCGACGACTTTAAAAGAAGAATACGTAAATGTTTCTAAGGTGGAAAAAATTAAGTATCAAGACCACAAATGGGTCATTTGCGTTGATCTGAAACTGGTTAACTTTTTTTTAGGTCAACAAGGGGGGTACACAATGGTCCCTTGTTTCATGTGTCTCTGGGATAGTCATGACAAACAACACCATTGGTCACAAAAAGTTTGGTCAGTGCGGGAAGAGCTAAAAGTTGGTACAAAAAATGTTATAAACGTGCCTTTAGTTAGCCGAGACCGCATCATACTTCCACCACTTCATATTAAACTCGGCATAATGAAACAGTTTGTGAAGGCGCTTGACAAAAGTGGCGAATGTTTTAATTTTCTTTCACGCAAGTTTCCAGGATTAAGTTCAGAAAAATTGAAAGCTGGTATTTTTGATGGGCCACAGATTAGGCAACTCGGCAAGATCCTAATTTTGTCAAATCAATGACTGAAGTCGAATCCAAAGCTTGGAATTCATTTGTTTTGGTTATGAGTAGCTTCCTAGGCAAAAAGAAATCTGACGACCATGTCGAGCTTGTTGAGTGCATGCTATCGAACTTGCAAGAGCTAGGGTGCAACATGAGCATAAAAATCCACTTCCTGCACTCGCATTTAGACCGATTTCCACAAAATCTGGGTGATTTTAGTGAGGAGCAGGGTGAAAGATTTCATCAGAATGTTCGGACAATGGAAGAGCGTTATCAGGGGCGGTGGGACTCACATATGATGGCAGACTACTGCTGGACTTTGCAACGAGATCTACCTAAAGTCGTTCATTCAAGGAAATCTTATAAAAGTTCATTTGCTAGTGTTCAGTAGAAATTTTGTTAACATAATGTATTATTTTTTTGTATTTTTTTGGCAAAATAATAAAACTGTATATTTCAAAAGGTAAAGCAATCTCCCAGTATTTTTTTCATAGTCAGGGCCATAGAAATACCCAATAACAGAAAAAAAAATAAAAGAAACAAGACTTGTGTTGACCAGTGTAATTATTATAAGTAATTATGAAAAATTAAAATTAAGAATTAGTGAAGATGGATTCTAAAATTGATGGTTTATTTTTTCTACATGCTACTACCGATAGTTTTTCCGACCCTTGCGGTACTTTTAGAAAAAATTTGTATTGTGTTCATACAGTAAGTTGTAATCCGAAATCGGATAGAAAAAGAACGTCTTGTTGGCGTTCGTTTCAGCAAATATGTTTTTAGCAGCATCCCGACTACACGCGTAACGCTCTCGATTGTTCACCATGTATTTTTCAAACTTGTTGGTTCAGTTCAAAAGCAGATTTCATCAAACGCTTTTACTGAAATTATTGCAGTGAAAGAACTACTTGAATGTATAGACAATGCCTCAGAGAAAATTTGAGGACTTCTTCCCTTTCAACCGCATGCACTGAATTTTAGATATGGCAAGCACGGACTTACGATGACAATTTTTGGCATTTAGTCTAGAAGCAAAATAAGTACGAGGCTGGTTTGAAAAGTCCGTGCAAAATCCGAGAGATGGCACCACCGGCGCGTATCGAGGTCATGTTTAGTTAGTAGCATCTCTTGAATGAACGCACACCAAGTTTCAGCCATATTGGTCTATTTCTTTGTGTTTGGCATTCGTGTGAATCAAGGAAGTCGAGTGATTTTCAAGAAATGGACGAAAAAGTATTTCGTGTGGTTATTAAACATTAATTTATGAAAGGCAAAACGCCTCAGGAGACTAAAGAGAAGCTTGATAAACATTATGGTGACTCTGAACCTTCGATTAGAACAGTTTATAAGTGGTTTCAAAATTTTCGGACTGGCCATATGGGCACAAGTGACGCTGAACGTTCTGGACGGCCTGTGGAGGTTACGACTCCAGAAATCATTGATCAAATCCATGATATGGTGATGGATAACAGAAGAGTTAAGGTGCGTGAGATTGCTAGTGCTGTGGGCATCTCGACTGAACGGGTACATAATATTTTGCATAAACATTTGGACGTGAGAAAGCTATCCGCAAGAGGGGTGCCGCGATTGCTTACGCTTGACCAAAAACGGAATCGTGTGAAGTGTTGCAAGGATGGTTTGCAGCTGTTCCAGAAGAATCCGGAGGACTTTAAGCGTCGTTTCGTCACTGTGGATGAAACATGGATACATTACTATACTCCTGAGACCAAACAACAATCTAAACAATGGGTTACCAAGGGGGAATCTGCACCAAAAAAGGCGAAGACCGTTCCTTCGGCCGGAAAGGTTATGGCGACTGTCTTTTGGGATTCGCAAGGGATAATCCTCATCGACTATCTGGAAAAGGGTAAAACTATTACAGGTGAATATTATTCATCGTTATTGGACCGTTTGAAAACCGAGCTGCAAGAAAAACGCCCGCGATTGGCCCACAAGAAAGTCCTTTTCCATCACGACAACGCACCAGCACACACCTCAGCAGTTGTGGTCGCAAAAATAATGGAAATAGGATTCCAACTCGTTTCACATCCCCCCTATTCTCCAGACTTGGCTCCCTCGGACTACTATTTGTTCCCAATTTGAAGAAATGGCTGGCGGGACAAAGATTTTATTCAAACGAGGAGGTGATTGCAGACACTAATGGATATTTTGCAGACTTGGACAAATCCTATTATTCGGAAGGGATCAACAAACTAGAACATCGTTGGACGAAGTATATAAGCCTAAAAGGAGACTATGTCGAAAAATAAAAAAGGTTTACCCCAAACACATAAGTAGTTTTTATTTTTGTACGGACTTTTCAAACCAGCCTCGTACATTAACAGGCATAAATTTTAAAATAGATTTAGAAGACGCGTACTATTCTGAGGACCGGCAAGACCGGGATATCTACCAGCTACCACGAATTATTTGTCATGATTATAATTTTTGAAGGTGTCAAGATTTCTAGAAATAAAGCTTAATTTAATTTATACTTTGATAATTGGAATACAATACTAATACCGAGCAGACTCCATTGCAAGGCGTATGAAGCCCGGCGGCATTTAAAGATTATATATATATATATATATATATATATATATATATATATATATATATATATAATACGTAGGCTGAAAAGTTTTTGGTCTGACACGTAGATGCTGCCCATTTCAAAAATCCATATGATTTTTAGAAAGTACCAAACTTCAGACGATAGGTGTCAAAATTTTATGACATTTCGACCATTAGTTTACAAGAGGAAACAAACAGAAGAAACAAGAAACAGAAGAAACAAACAAAGAAGAAACAAGAAACAGAACAAAGAAAGATGAAACAGAACGAAGAAAGAAATCCACGAACAGCAAGGGATGAAACCGCAATTCCTCTTAATGTAAGTGAAAAATCCATTGATCAATTTCAGAGTTTACCAGTGAGAGAAATCCACGTAATGGAAAACAATTTTTTCTCTCACGCAGTGAGAAAAGCAAAAAACCATTTTTTTTTATTCAGAAACACTCACACAGTGAGTCAAACAAAAACAGACTTTAAAAAACTCAGTGAGAATTTCAAACAAAAGCAGAAAATTTCGGAAAAAGCAGGAAGTTCTGAGGAATTCACGCAGTGAAAAATTCAAAGGTTCCCGCAGTGTTAGATTTAAGAATTTAGTTTTAAGGTATTACTTTTTATTTTATATTTTGCATATTTTCCATTCTTGAATATTTATTTTAAAATTTTTGAAACTTTATATTTTGTTTTCTTAAAAAAATGGCAAACTTAAATTACAATCTGATACGCTATCAAGCTGATAATATTCCCCAATTTGATGAAAACACTAAATTAATAACCAGATTCATCAATGAGTGCGATAATTTTCTAACCAATCATATAAATCGAGAAGATCCTAATGCACCTATCAACATATGTTTGTTTGATACCATCTTAACAAAACTAATCGGAAGAGCAGCAGATTTCATTGCTTCCCGCGTTAAACTAAATACATGGGATTTGATTAAAAATGTCATAATTGACTCTTTTGCGGATAAACGTTCGATTGATTGCATAGTCCAAGATATCATAACGTTTAAACTAGAAAAAAACGAAACGATTCAACAGTTCGGAATCAGGCTACAAGATGCCCGTAGTTTGTTATTTGCAAAAATAAACAATATCAAAATTTTTCCAATTCAGGAATTCAGCAATTTAATTTTAAAAACGTATATCAACAATCTACCCTATAACATGCAATTGGTAGTTAGATTAAAAAATCCTGTATCTCTAGAACAAGCGATGAGCTTCGCTCAAGAAGACGAAAATTTCATTCGTAGAAACTTAATAAATAAAGCCAGCCATAATACCCCAATAAGCCATAATATCCCAATAAGTCAAAATCCGAGAAAACCAAATATTCCACACGTGAATAGACCGAATAAAAACCTCTATCAATTTCTAGGCATTGGTCAGTTTAGATACAATCCCCAGAGAAATATTCAAAATCCAAATATGAGTAGATCTCAAAATTTTCAAAATACCCCAAATCGCATCATAAGACCAAATTATCCCTTATATCCACCAAGAAAAAATATAGATAATTTCCCGCAAAGATAGAATTTCAATAATTACTTTTCAGAACCGATTCGCGGAATTAAAAGATTCTTCTGTAGTAATGGCAAATCAACCCCAACCGATGGACACATCGTCCGGAAATACAATCTTACACCAAAATAGACCCCAAAGGCGAATCCTTGCAGAGGAATTATATAATTAAATAATTGAACGTGAGAATAATTCGGAATCGAATAGTAAGGAACCCACCTATTTTGACCAAGAATATAATAATGACGATTATTACCCCAAAAATCAGCAAGACGAAATAGATTGGAGAATCCAATATGAAAATGAACTCTGTAACACCCAATCAGATGAAAATTTTCCTTTAGAGCAGGAATCAAACGAGACAATTTGATAATATTAAACACAAATTCGGATAATGAATTACCCATAATATGCCTTCCCGAATTAGACGCTTACTTTTTGATAGACCGGTAGCGGAAAAAGTTTTATAAAACCAGAATTAGCATATAAAATATTTTCAGATTTTATAGAGAACGAAATGTTGACTGTAAAAACAGCCCATGGGATATCGAGGCACAAGAGGCAATATAGACCAGGAGATCTCACAATTTTTATCAGATAATTATGATCCAACTAAAATTTCTGAAGAAGAAGTACAGAAAATAATTGAATGAAAAGCCAAAAGAAAAAGGAAAAATAAAAATTTCGGACATACAGATATTACCACCATACAAAGACCGAAAACCAAATGACACCATTCATACAACAAATGCTGAAAACAACAACAGCAGACTAACAATTTTGGATGAAATAATCAATAATAAGAAAAACCAACTGATCGTAAAAAAATCCCCTTATGCAGACTATAGCAAAATTGAAAAAGAAATTTCCGACGGCAACAAAATCATAAAAGCAACCTTACCATTGTCCTTAGAAAAAATAACACAATTTTTCAAAGAATATCTCAATGAGAAAACAACTTAAATCTATTTCCAGTCAGAAAAGTTAAGGCCCTTATGTAACAAAGCCATAATTAACAACTTCCAAAATTATAGATTAATAGAATGCAAAAAACTCGTTAATAATGTTAAAGAAGATAAAAGAAGATTACTAATACAGTACAAACACGAAGGAAAAACCGAAAAAACCATAAAGTTCCTAAAAAGCAATTATTATTGGAAATCCCTAAAAGCCGACGTAACTGAATACATCAATAAATGTGAGATTGTCAAAGAACAAAATATAACAGAAGGCCATTAAACCAGCCATTAATAATTACGTAAACACCAAGTAAACCCTTTGAAATAATTCACATCGACACTTTGAAAATAGGAAAAGATAAATTTTTGACAATAATTGACAAATTTTCGAAATACTATATTTAGAAGATACCATACCATGTAGCGATCAACTGATAGGATTCTTTTCATTCATGGGAATACCAAAGAAAATAATATCAGATAATGGGACCGAATTCAAGAATGAAGTGGTAGAAAATTTACTGAAAACACAAAACATCGACATACACTTCACAACCTCATACCATCACGAATCTAATTCACCCATAGAACGATTACACAGCACTTTAATTGAACACATAAGGATATTGAGAGAAAAGGACACACAAACGGATATAACAAACTTAATGCCTTACGCTATAGTGGCATATAATAATACAATTCATTCAGATACTTATTTTACCCCACAAGAACTTGTACTAGGACACACGAATTCCAGAGATCCAGTGAATCTGATACATTCGCATGTATATACAGAATATCTACACAATCATAAAAACAACACCAAAATACTATTCGATAAAATAAAAGAAAAGTCACAAGAAAAGAAAGAAAAAGTAATTACACGGCGAAATGATAATAAAACTGAAATAAAACCAGAAATTGGAGCACTAGTTTATAAAAAAAACACATCAACGGTCCAGCAAGATAAAAAATAAGTTCACAAGTCCATACAAAATAACCAAAATACTCGAAAGAAACAAAATCGAAATAGAGAACCCAAAAAACAAAAACAAGAGAAATTGTACACATCAATGAAACTAAAATCGTACCTATTGTTGCAGATGTTGGAACATCTTCACAACCCTCTACATCCAAGCAAGGGATGTAACGTTTTATGAACTGAATAATTATCCAGGAATTTTACCATTCAAGAAAGGAACAGCTAAAATAATAATAAACCAATGGGCATTTGTACAAGAGTATGACATACAATCCCTAATACTAGAATTTTAATCTCTTCAGGATCAATCTGACAACATTAAAAAATCGGAGTGAATATCAGAAGGAATATCATAATTCCCTAATCACCGTAAATGTTATCAAAAATCAAATAAACAAATTATTAACCCAAATAATACCGTATAACAAATTTTAAAAAATTAGACGATAAATTTTTAACCCTCTAGGTACATTCGTAAAAAGTATAACCGGAAATATGGATCAAAATGACGTGGAAATAATAAATCAAAAAATCGAAGCGTTACAGGTACAAAGAAATGAATTAAAAATAGACGCAATAAATCGAATATCTATCCTAGATAAAACAATCGATAATTTTCAAAAAATAGTATCAAACTTGACGCATAATCAATTAATATTAAGATCAAGAATTATATATTAAGAGATATGTCATTAGAAAAAGTAAATGATGGGCAATATAACAGAATACATATTTGCTTAAACCAGCTGTTTACGTTATTTCAACTAATTTACAATGTTCTAGACAAAATAGAGCTTGCTATTACTTTTTCAAAATTAAATATTTTGCATAACTCAATAGTAAATCCTAACGAACTACTAACGGAAATAAATAATCTAAAAAGCCAATTAACAATTGATAAAATGCCATTTGACAATAACATCCAAAATATTCTACTTTTAGAAAGAATAATAAAAAATAAAAAGTTATGTCAACAAAAATGAAATAATATTTTTACTCAAAATGCCGCTGGTAGATAATGAAGTATATCAATACTTTCACTTATATCCTATGCCGATCCCAATCAATAATACCTATATGATTAACATACCCCTTAAACCCTACCTTGCTTTAAGTACTAATAAATACCAGTATCAAGGTACGAAATGCGAAAGAAATCCAATCTAATGAATATATTTGTGAAGAAAATGTTGGTCAAGCCACCGACAAAGCACTACCCTGTACCGTTCAACTTCTGAGACATAAGAAAAACATCACGCAATATCACCCCTTCCAAATCAAGGTTGAAAGAAACCAAATAACGCAAATTTCCCATGACAAATGGCTAGTAACAACTTCAAAAGAATAACTTGCAAAAAATTGGAGGAAACCAATCCAATAAATGGTTCCTATCTAGTCGAAATTCCGCCAAAATGCCAAATTTAAGTAAATAAAGTAATTTTGAAAACCTATGATGAGCAGAAAATGAAATATGAAGAGATCCCACTACCAAAAATCAAATGGAACTACGAGGAAGTACGTCAACCCTCACGTTTTAGATTGCTATGATTGCTAAATGCTATAAATCTAAAAATCTATGACGAACTTAAACAAGAGCTAAAGGACCAGAAGAAGAACTTAGAAAGTATATCTTTAAATATAACTGTAAAATACAGTAATATATGGACGATCATTACCTATATATTGCTTGTATTAATTTTGATTGTAATCAGCTATAAATATTTTGTAAAAAGATTCAGGAAATCTAAAGAAATAACGAAAAATAATATTAAATCCGATAATGATATTGAAATGGATTTTTAAATGAAAACATAACTAAGAGGTTATCTTTCCAACTGGGTCGCGAGGAGTTACATTCTAATAATGTGCAGAATTGCATAAAAAGCACTTATTAAGATTTCCTTTATCTAAGATATCGTTCTGCAAAGTAAACAGAATTAAGTTTATAAATATAGGTACAAACCAGTGCAGAACGACAGTGTTGATGTATCAGTGTCTAAATAAAGTTTTTTCAAAAAGAACAATTTTTAAAAAAACCAAAATCTCCCAACAAAGATTTTAACTCAAGTCTCAAACCTTTCGGTTTTAGAGTAAAAGAATATTTTGATATTTTTTTTTTACCAAATTTATTTGAGATAAACTGACTCACGACCTTCTGTCTGATTTAGGTATTTCGATAATGTAGAGTTCAGCATTCATCAGTGAAGTGCGAAAATAATATTCATAACATTATTTCTTTAAGGTCAATTTTTTTCTTTATTATTGAGATTCGGTGAATTTTCTGCAAACGGTCTTACTACCACCAGTTCCAGTATGTGCAGTGAATTCCATAACACCGGGTATATATTATATATGAATATAAACTTTTTTGTTTATTAACTAAGCTCTCGAAATTAAGTTTTATTTCTTTATCCAGGTATCTGGAAAAAAAATACATTATATGGGTCATATATTTAAAACAATTAAATACTCAAAATGACTTACAATTATAAGTAGCAATTCTTTAAAAAAACTTTTTAACATCACTATTGGGAATTAACATTTGAAGAAATTGTGGACAATTTTGAATTTTGATGAAAAAATTCTTACAATGCGATCATATGTTGAACACTAGATTTGAAGATTAAGAAACTGTATTGCCGTTGTATTTTTTGGCATTGTTTGCGTGAGACAGTTTTAAGAAGAAAGGGTAAGAAGAAAAAGGATGACAACTTGGAAAAAAGAAGATATTCAATTTTTTAAAGTTGTCTAAATAAGTGAGTAATGTACTGGGTGTACCAGAGTTTGTTGTATTGAATTGTTGTTTTTATTTTATTATTGTTTACATAAAATCAAGTAATTTTTTATGCTGTAGTTTGTTGCGTTTTTCTTTTTTTTGTATATATATATATATATATATATATATATATATATATATATATATATATATATATATATATATATATAACATATATATCTTTATACATTAAAATTCCAGGTTTAAATCCGTTCGCCTAACAATGAATTTGCACGACTTTTCGCCAAAATCTCACTTGGCATTTTCAAGTGCTCCCTCTGCTGCTACTCAGTACTGCGATCTTGCTGCTGCTGCCGCTGTAAGCTAACTGCTTCTCTCACTACACGTGTTTTATAATGTGAAATAGAGGCTATTTTTTTAGATTCCTCAAAATTGATGTTATGATTAGTATCATGGTGGTGCTGAAAAAGAGCTGATGTTATTTGTTTGTTTTTGATACTTATTTTATGTTCTTGGATCCGGGTGGAGATTCTTCTGTTTGTTTGTCCTATGTACAATTTGTGGGAGTTTCCGCATGGGATGCTGTAAACTTCAGGTCCTTGGGGTTACCCAGGATGTCTGCCAGAGTGTTTTGTGGTTTGTAACCTGTGCCTATGTTGTGTTTTCTTAGAACTCTTCCAATCCTATCTGAAACTCCTTTCACATACGGTAATAGGACTCTACTCTGATTGAGGTCGCGTTCTTCTGTCCTTGTCTGTGAATGGCTCTGCCTTTCTAATGCTCTCCGTATGGACTGGTCTTTATGTCCATTTTGCTTAAGGGCCGTAGTGATTTGTGTAATTTCTTGTTGTCTCGGGTCTAGTTCGGTGAATCGGTATGATCTCGATACGAGGGTGTTGGCTGCCGACTGGATTTGGGATGGATGGTGGTGTGAGCCACTGTTTAAATATCTGTTGGTGTGGGTGGGTTTCCGGTAAACTGAGTATTGAAGCTAACCGTTGTTTTTCCGAGTTATGAGCACATTAAGGAAAGAGAGGCTTTTTTCTTCTTCTATTTCCAAAATGAACTGTATCCGGTGGTGAATTCTATTTAAATAGGTCAGGAAGTTGTCTAATTCATTTCGTTCATGGGGCCAAATTATAAAGAGGTCATCAACATATAGTTTCCAGAGTTTGGGTTTGAGTGGTGAGTTTTTTAAGGGCCTCCTGTTTCAAAATACATAATATACAGATTGGCTATTACTAGTGAAAAGGAAGATCCTATGGGCGCTCGATCTGTTTGTTTGTATATTTGACTGTTGAAGACAAAGTAGGTATTTTTTAGACAGTGTTCCGATAGTTCTATAAATTCTATATATATATATATATATATATATATATATATATATATATATATATATACTCGTATATATATATATTATTAATGGGAACAACTATATGGTCAAAGTTATATGAATAAAATCAAACAAACAGTAATAAAAAAACCATTATGGTAGAAATATTCAGAACATTTCACTTAATTTAATTACAACAAATGGCTACCTAAACATATTATAAAATTACGTGATGGAAATTTAAAATAAAATAAAAAGTACCGATACTGGAATAATAAAAGCCGAGAAAAATAAAATTGGCATCAAGAGAACGGAAATCACTGACACCTTTAACTTTTTTATTGCCATTATTGGGGGTAAATTTGCATCAAAAGTAAAGGCAATTTCGAAACATCCTTCCAAGCACAAGACATTAAATCGATTTATTCAAACAAAAACATCAGAAGAAAAAGTAATAAAAATAAATAGCAGTCTAAAATTTAATAGTTTTCTGACCTTAAATAAAAAGTAATTAAAAGATACATATCTATGATAGTTTAGAAAAATTATATTGCTCAACGTTTATAAAATCACTGCACTACATAATTTAAAAAAGTATTGCGCCCCCATTAACTTTTCATTCAATATGCGTGAGTGAGAGAGACAGAGAGTTTTTTAGCCGATTGGAACAAAGATATCGAGCGGTCATTAGCTTGTTCACCTATTAAAATGTGCTGTAAGAAAAATGGTGAAATATTATATATTGTTAATGCAAAATGTGTTATAAGCGCATTATTGACGTAAACAAAGTTTGCTCACAATTATTTTTCATTACGGATCACTTAAGAGAAGTAAATTCTCTCTTGGAAGAGTCTAAAATGTTACTTTCGGGAAATATGAGACATTTTGGGCCCGAATACTTTTTTGTCTCATAAACCAAGGTCGAAGTTTTATTTTAAGATCACATATCTTATATAATCTGTTTATTTTACACCAAAATAAGGAACTGGAAACAAAGATAAGAATAGAAAATCTGCAGGAAGAATCAACGAGACACCTGAACTAGAGACTGAAAGAAAAAATTCGAATAAATTAAATAAGCGACAATGATAACATACATGATGGTTGGTTAAAAGTATAAAACAGAGAACAAAAACATCATGATTCAGAGTAGCATACTGCCACAAACACCAGATATAACGATAAACGAAGAAACATATATAACGGAAGAAGACGTTAGAGAAGCACTAAAAAAATTATAAAACCGGAAATCTTCCGGCTAAGACTAAATAGCGAACAATCTACTAAAATATGAGGGAAACTCTCTGGTTAAGCAACTTCAAAAACGTATACAGAGGATTATAAGACGTGCACAAGAAAGGAGGAAAAGAAGATCCAAATATTTATAGAGGCATAAGTTTAACACATACTCTTCGCATTTTTCTTCTTTAGATAGTTTACCTTTAGTGTTTTTTATGTGTTCTTTTAAAGAGGTGTCGGTTTTAAAAGCCATATTGATGTTATGTAAACAACAACTCTTTAGGCAGACCGTGTTCCGATGCCGTATTTATAGTGAGGCAGGTAAAAGAAAAATCCATA
>CM032456.1:132294700-132369700 GCA_019049505.1 Pachyrhynchus sulphureomaculatus
TACATTGAGTTACATAGACTAATAGGAAATAATAACATATTTTTCAATTTATGTAAAGAATAAAGTCACTAAAAATTTAATTAGTAATTTTGTAGAATCTATATTCTGCGCTGTGTACATTATTATATTTTAGTATGTTACAGCAGTTAGGTCTGCAGGTTGTCAGGTGCTTTGATAAACTCGTTTATTTTATATAAATATTGCTCAGTTAAATCCTTTATGGGGAGTTTTGTACAAGTTTTGATATTTGACAACTGTTACACATAGTAAATTAATATCAATTAGCTAAAAAAGATGCAAGTATTATTTTTTAAACTAGTCAGGTGGGTATACGTGATTCCAAGTGTTTATTGCCTTATGTGTAGCGTACCATGTGGCGATGGTCTACAACATCTGAAAGAAATTCTAATTGATTAAGGTTTTGGATAATGGGAAAGAAATATACAAAAAATGGATTTTATTTAATGACTAGCCATGCCCGCGGCTCCGCTCGCGTGGACATTGATTCACTACTATCGTCACTGCTTATTCCTTATGTTACCTAACGTAATAAAATATCTGCCATTATTTTCCCTTATCTTCCATTATTTCTTCTTATCTCCCATTTTATCTCTACATAATTTCCATTATCTAGGCTTATCTCTGCTCACCTCCTATTATTTCTCTTATCTCGCAATATTTCTCCTTATCTCTCATTATTTCTCCTTATCTCCCATTATCTCACCATAACTCCCATTATCTTATCTCTGCTTATCTCCCATTATTTATACTTATCTCCGATTATCTCACCCTATTTCCTATTATCTAGGCTTATATCGAATTATATGTATAAATTTATAAAAAACACGTAAATCAGATAAGCAGTTCTCAAGTGATAAGCGCACTAACGGACAGACAGACAGACATAGAGACGTTGCATTATATATATTATATTCGTTGCAACATGATATTGTTTCATATTTAAAGGTTTAAGGCAGTGTATTGCAACGCGCTAACGGTAACCTTTTTTCCGACTTGATTCACTATTATTATCTTGCTTATTCTTTATGTTACCTAACGCAATAAAATAATATCCTATAACCTGGCCAGAGAAAATATGTATATTTAAAAAAAAAAAAACACGTAAATCGGATAAGTGGTTCTCCAGTGATAAGCGCACTAACGGACGGACAGACAGACAGGCAGGCAGAGAGACAGGCAGACAGACAGATAGAGAGACGTTGCATTTTATATATAATTATAGATAGAAGATTATAGATAACCTGGCCAGAGAAACAAATGTATGAATTAAAAAAAAAAAATAGGTAAACCCGATAAGGGGTTCTCGAGTGATAAGCGCACTAACGGACGGACAGACAGACAGAGAGGCGTTGCATTTTATATATATTATATTCTTTGCTACATGATGTTGTTCCATATTTAATGCTTTGGGCAGTGTATTGCAAGAGAACGCGCTAGCGGCAAATTTTTCTCCGACTTGAATCACTATTATCCTCACTGCTTATTCCTTATGTCACCTAACGTAATAAAATATATCTATAACTTGGACAGAGAAACATATGTATGTTTTAAAAAAAAAAGTGCGTAAATCGGATAAGTGGTTTCCAGTGATAAGCCCACTAACGGACAGGCAGACAGACAGACAGACAGAGATACGTTGCATTTTATATATATTATAGATGTAATAAAATATATATCTATAACCTGGTCACAGAACATATGTATGAATTTAAAAATCACGTAAATCGGATAAGTGGTGCTCGAGGGATAAGCGCACTAACCGACAGACAGAAGAGACGTTGCATTTTATATATATTATAGATTTATTATTATTATATAACCTGACCAAAGAATAAATATATATGAATTTAAAAAAAGACACGTAAATCGGATAAGTGGTTCTCGCCTGATAAACGCACTAATGGACAGACGGAGAGACAGAGAGACATTGCATTTTATATATATTATAGATTATAGATTATAGATATTCTCTGCTACATAATATTGCTCCATATTTAATGGTTTAGACTGTGTATTGCAAGGGAACGCGCCAGTTGCAAACTTTTTTCCGACTTCGTTCACTATTTTGGTCACTGCTCATTCCTTATGCTACTATCGTAATAAAATATAACCTATAACCTGGCCAGAGAACGTATGTATGTTTAAAAAAAAAGGGAAGTAAATTGGTTTTCCAGTGACAAGCGCACTAACGGACAGAGAGACAGACAGACAGACAGATAGACAGACAGACAGACAGCGAGAGAGAGAGAGAGAGAGAGACATTGCATTTTATGTTATATTTAATGATGTGGTTTTAAAATTTTGCTCTGTACTAACCCCTATTTCACTTTAATTTTTGACATTCTCCTGTAGATGCAAAATGACGTTTTTAAATTAAAATAAAAACAGTATATTATATTTATGTTTCTATTTCCCAGTGCGTCTCTTAGTAACACAGTTCTAAATAAATACTTATTTTGAATTTTGCATCCCAAAAATCAAAATTCAAGCATCACAACTCGTGATTTGGAATGATTTGGTAAGACAATTATTACAAAGAAAAAATGCTGATTAGAGAGAGTGTTTTAAAGATGTTTACAACTAAAACCTATCTTACTAGTACTTCGTACTCTTTCCACCAAAACTGGAAATAAAAAAAAAAATCTAGGAACCTTTAAAGACACATATCACGATATATACGGAGCGATCCCTCTAACTTGCTCTCCGTCCCTATTAAACCCTTACTAATTTAGCTATACATAATTACGCTTAAAAGTTATCCATATTATTTCAACCAAAATTCAAGAAAATTCTCATAATGCCATTCAAAATATACTATGTTTGACGACTCTCTCCATTTTTACCACCTTCCCGAAAAGCGATATGGCTGAAAATTGTAGTTTTTTTCTTGTTTAAAGTAATTAATGTGAAAAATTTGAAATCAGTATCTCATTTAATTAGAGAGTTATTGTGCCAACAGACTAATAGACAGTCAGTTACAGCCGGGTAGACAGATAGACGGACCAACGGAAATGATGATCTATGAACCTGAAACGTGGATCAATATAACATCATGATGGGTAATGTTTGATGAATACCAATAAATTCTAAACTTAGTTATGCTTTATTCTAAAATCGCCTTTTTCTGCATAATGAACTAAAAATAGTAAGAAAATCTTTAATGATAATCTTAAACTTTTTATATGTTAGAGAGTTCTGTAAACAATTATTGGAAATTTTTAGATTCAATAAAATCAGAATTGCTAAGATCTATATTCTTTTTTAAGATAAACTATAAAATGTTTTTTCTAGGATTAGCTGGTACTAGTAGCGACCTTAACTCGAAGGTATAGTACCTGCTTACGCTGCAGAAGGTCTCGGGTGCAATTTCCGGCTGGTCGGTATACTTATTTATTAATTTATTTAAGCTGGATACACAGGCAGTAATTATTGCAGAAATATAATAACGTACGTGAAAGCACTACCGTGTTGTCTAAAAGGGCCATAAAATATAATAAAAAATGGATGTTTCGGCACTTGGACAACATTGACGGATATTACGACATCCTTAGGATATGAAAAAAAGATTAATTCCACATTCAGACGGGGAGGTCAACCATAAAAAAAAACTAATTAATACGTGTGAAGAATCGCATGAGCTACAAGATCTAATTACTAAACAGCTACTAGTTACGAAAGTTTTTTCATATTCTTTTATGCTCTTAATTGTGATTCATCATTTATGTTACATCTTGTTACGATGTTAGCAGTAGAATATTGAAAACTACCCACAATATTACTTTAATAATTTTTTACTGATCAAACTAACATTGATTCCACATTTTTTTTTGGTAACAAATCATTTTCGTAGAGACTTCTCCGCATGATTGGTTTTAAGTTCTAATATACGGTTTAAATTGAGTAAATTATTGAAAACTTTAATTTCGGATAGTTATCTCACCTAATAAATAAATTTTCTTTAAAGTTTATTTGACAAACATCACCAACGTAAAATATTAATATCCTAGTCTGTATTTATGATTGCACTCAGAACATTCTTATGATTGCACATTATTTGTTTGTTATTACCTATCACGTAATTAGTACTCGGATCAGTTCTGCTATCAGAATCTGGCTCCTGAGTTACACGAACTTTCAGATTATCAGAAGGTTCGTAAAAGTGACCTTTATTATCAAGTTTACTAATAAAATCCAACTAAGTTAATCATAATCGTTTTAGTGATTCTGCCCTATTCAAAGCTTCTACAAATTAAACTTCAAATAAAATTTTTGTAACAATATTTCAAGAATTTTTTTGCCATTTTTCAAAACAACCATAAATATCAGCTAAACACTCCCTTCTCAACACCACACTGAAAACGAGTTAACTTTCCTATTATTTTTACGCTAGGTTATTATAGTAAATTACTTACAGTTGATAAAATAAAAGCCCAAGTTCGGTTATATGGACTTTGAAATATGCCTTTCAGATTACCAGCCTAAATATTTTCATACGATGTTAAACCTTTTTCGTCTCAAAATCAATTTATACCCTATTAAACCAAATACATCGAGCCCACATTACTCGATAAACGTCACAATGAAATTTTCAATATTTATTTTCTAAAGTCTCATCGATAACAAAGCATTAATTATGTTTGGTTAAACGTAGTAACATGAAATACATTTTACTAGTGGAATATATATTATTTAAAAATATGAAACCTTTTAAAACACTTATATTTATTAACAAATTTAAAAAGAGATAACGACTGTAATTTAAAAATGAATCTTAAGACTGTTATTTAATAAAATAATAACCAATGGATTGATTTTAAAAATTTTGGAAAATAAAATAAATCCTTTTTTTAAAATTGATTTTCAAAATACATAAACATACAGCCTTATAATGAGGATTATGAAAACTTTCCTCATTACTAAATAACCGGATTTCATCAAATAAGAAAAAGGGTTGTCGTACTATTATCAAAGGCATCTAAAGTTGCATTTCTGAACGGTCGTTAATAAAAGGTCAGCTAGGCCTCAATATTATGCCATATTTCTCTTTTTATTACAAAAACTACTCCTCGAAACTCACTAATAACCCATCTTACAGAACTATTTCGGCAAGAACCAAAAACTAGAGTCAAGTCGAAACATTAATTAACTCTATCAAATTCTTTTATGGTCTCTTTTGCCCAACCATGAACATCGGCCAATAAGATTCAAGTGGATGACTTTTTGGATTCAACTGTTAGTTCTGATAATACCAATTTGATTATTTATTAATATCATATTATGTGGAATGTTGGAATTTCGTATTACAACAGAATATTAAAATTAATATAATACTAAGATTTTTTGGATAGAGTAGCAGAAATACTTTTCTCTCTATTTTGTTACGTAACCTTATGAACTCAGTACAAATTAAAACACAGATACCATCAATCTTTTCCCTCGTCAGTGTTGAGTTATCAAATCGAAATATCAGCGGAATTCCTTTAGCGATATTAGTTCACAATCACTTTCAATAAAAGATTATTGTTTTCGTCAAGATAGTTAACTATTTTCTAGCCTTTACCAGACCAATCAGTATTAAAAAATATACATGCTATAAAATACCACAGAAAGTTTTTAAAATAACTAAACGTAAATAGTTTTCAGTTATTGATTTTCATATTGTTATAACTATTACAAAAGTACAGCTAAGGCTGTTGAGTCCTCTCCCCAGAAAATATATGGACTAAACTTATTGGAAACATAAAAATTTTACTTCCAGTTTCCCTATTAATATATAACTTTCATTTAAATGATCTCGACAAATAAAAAATTTAAAAGAAATGGTTTTAAAAGAAGAAAATTAAAAACATTTTTATGCCAGGAACTGAAAGAAAAGTATAAACTAAATTTTAACAGTGCTTAGTAAAATTAAAGATATACAGCGTGTTTTCTAAATGCGGGGTTTTAATCCTTATGACATAACACTGGTCAACAAAAAAAAGAAAATTGCTTGTTTCCTGTGATTTTTTTTGTTTCTATCTCAAATTGACGCGTATTTTTTAAATATGGCAACAAGTTTGCTCTAACAGCTTTTGTTTTTGAGTTATAGCTAACTACCCTCATTTACTATTTTTACTTAGATTTTCGTTTTTTATTGGACACTAAAATATATTTTGTTGTTGTTTTAGATATGGCTTCGTCAAGAAGATGTTGTGTGCTTAATTCCGATTGTTTTTGCTATATTTGTGATGAATCTATATTTTCAAAATATCGAAAACCTATATCGGACTATGTGAAAACTGCGTATCATCAATACTTTAAAATAAAATTGTGTAATCAGGACAAGCCATGGGTTCCTCATATTGTATGCCAGAAATGTGTGGTATGTCTACGGTTATGGTCCAGTGGAAAAAGAGATGCAATAATGTTCGTAACACCCATGATTTGGCGAGAACCTCGAAACCATCTTGACGATTGCTACTTCTGCGTTGTGAAAATAAACGGAATTAACCCTGGAAATCGAAGTAAGTGGTCATATCCTAACTTATCTTCTGCTCAACGACCTCAATTAAAATCAGAAGAGGTACAACCCAGCACATCTAAATCTTCTGATGATCCAAATCTCTGTGAACCCGAACGAAATACATCAAGTGAAGACTCTGATTCAGACTACAAATGTAGCCTTTCAGAACCTCAACCATTTAATCAGAAAGAACTAAATGACTTAGTAAGAGATCTGAACTTACCAAAAGAAGCTTCTGAAATTTTAGCATCTCGTTTAAAAGAAAAAAAATTGCTTACTCCGGAAACCAACAGTACCCGAGAAAAAAAATCTGTTACCGTATTCTTCTCAAGAGAAGGATTTAGTTTTTTGTAACGATGTTGGCGGTATTTTGCAGCAGATGGGATTAAAACAGTACCAACCTAGTGATTGGCGTCTTTTCATAGACAGCAGCAAAAGAAGTTTAAAGTGTGTTTTGCTTCATAACGGTAACAAGTACGGATCTATACCTATTGCACATTCGACGACTTTAAAAGAAGAATACGTAAATGTTTCTAAGGTTATGGAAAAAAATTAAGTATCAAGACCACAAATGGGTCATTTGCGTTGATCTGAAATTGGTTAACTTTTTTTTAGGTCAACAAGGGGGGTACACAATGGTCCCTTGTTTCATGTGTCTCTGGGATAGTCATGACAAACAACACCATTGGTCACAAAAAGTTTGGTCAGTGCGGGAAGAGCTAAAAGTTGGTACAAAAAATGTTATAAACGTGCCTTTAGTTAGCCGAGACCGCATCATACTTCCACCACTTCATATTAAACTCGGCATAATGAAACAGTTTGTGAAGGCGCTTGACAAAAGTGGCGAATGTTTTAATTTTCTTTCACGCAAGTTTCCAGGATTAAGTTCAGAAAAATTGAAAGCTGGTATTTTTGATGGGCCACAGATTAGGCAACTCGGCAAGGTCCTAATTTTGTCAAATCAATGACTGAAGTCGAATCCAAAGCTTGGAATTCATTTGTTTTGGTTATGAGTAGCTTCCTAGGCAAAAAGAAATCTGACGACCATGTCGAGCTTGTTGAGTGCATGCTATCGAACTTGCAAGAGCTAGGGTGCAACATGAGCATAAAAATCCACTTCCTGCACTCGCATTTAGACCGATTTCCACAAAATCTGGGTGATTTTAGTGAGGAGCAGGGGTGAAAGATTTCATCAGAATGTTCGGACAATGGAAGAGCGTTATCAGGGGCGGTGGGACTCACATATGATGGCAGACTACTGCTGGACTTTGCAACGAGATCTACCTAAAGTCGTTCATTCAAGGAAATCTTATAAAAGTTCATTTGCTAGTGTTCAGTAGAAATTTTGTTAACATAATGTATTATTTTTTTGGCAAAATAAATAAAACTGTATATTTCAAAAGGTAAAGCAATCTCCCAGTATTTTTTTCATAGTCAGGGCCATAGAAATACCCAATAACAGAAAAAAAAATAAAAGAAACAAGACTTGTGTTGACCAGTGTAATTATTATAAGTAATTATGAAAAATTAAAATTAAGAATTAGTGAAGATGGATTCTAAAATTGATGGTTTATTTTTTCTACATGCTACTACCGATAGTTTTTCCGACCCTTGCGGTACTTTTTAGAAAAATTTGTATTGTGTTCATACAGTAAGTTGTAATCCGAAATCGGATAGAAAAAGAACGTCTTGTTGGCGTTCGTTTCAGCAAATATGTTTTTAGCAGCATCCCGACTACACGCGTAACGCTCTCGATTGTTCACCATGTATTTTTCAAACTTGTTGGTTCAGTTCAAAAGCAGATTTCATCAAACGCTTTTACTGAAATTATTGCAGTGAAAGAACTACTTGAATGTATAGACAATGCCTCAGAGAAAATTTGAGGACTTCTTCCCTTTCAACCGCATGCACTGAATTTTAGATATGGCAAGCACGGACTTACGATGACAATTTTTGGCATTTAGTCTAGAAGCAAAATAAGTACGAGGCTGGTTTGAAAAGTCCGTGCAAAATCCGAGAGATGGCACCACCGGCGCGTATCGAGGTCATGTTTAGTTAGTAGCATCTCTTGAATGAACGCACACCAAGTTTCAGCCATATTGGTCTATTTCTTTGTGTTTGGCATTCGTGTGAATCAAGGAAGTCGAGTGATTTTCAAGAAATGGACGAAAAAGAATTTCGTGTGGTTATTAAACATTAATTTATGAAAGGCAAAAACGCCTCAGGAGACTAAAGAGAAGCTTGATAAACATTATGGTGACTCTGAACCTTCGATTAGAACAGTTTATAAGTGGTTTCAAAATTTTCGGACTGGCCATATGGGCACAAGTGACGCTGAACGTTCTGGACGGCCTGTGGAGGTTACGACTCCAGAAATCATTGATCAAATCCATGATATGGTGATGGATGACAGAAGAGTTAAGGTGCGTGAGATTGCTAGTGCTGTGGGCATCTCGACTGAACGGGTACATAATATTTTGCATAAACATTTGGACGTGAGAAAGCTATCCGCAAGAGGGGTGCCGCGATTGCTTACGCTTGACCAAAAACGGAATCGTGTGAAGTGTTGCAAGGATGGTTTGCAGCTGTTCCAGAAGAATCCGGAGGACTTTAAGCGTCGTTTCGTCACTGTGGATGAAACATGGATACATTACTATACTCCTGAGACCAAACAACAATCTAAACAATGGGTTACCAAGGGGGAATCTGCACCAAAAAAGGCGAAGACCGTTCCTTCGGCCGGAAAGGTTATGGCGACTGTCTTTTGGGATTCGCAAGGGATAATCCTCATCGACTATCTGGAAAAGGGTAAAACTATTACAGGTGAATATTATTCATCGTTATTGGACCGTTTGAAAACCGAGCTGCAAGAAAAACGCCCGCGATTGGCCCACAAGAAAGTCCTTTTCCATCACGACAACGCACCAGCACACACCTCAGCAGTTGTGGTCGCAAAAATAATGGAAATAGGATTCCAACTCGTTTCACATCCCCCTATTCTCCAGACTTGGCTCCCTCGGACTACTATTTGTTCCCGAATTTGAAGAAATGGCTGGCGGGACAAAGATTTTATTCAAACGAGGAGGTGATTGCAGACACTAATGGATATTTTGCAGACTTGGACAAATCCTATTATTCGGAAGGGATCAACAAACTAGAACATCGTTGGAAGAAGTATATAAGCCTAAAAGGAGACTATGTCGAAAAATAAAAAAGGTTTACCCCAAACACATAAGTAGTTTTTATTTTTGTACGGACTTTTCAAACCAGCCTCGTACATTAACAGGCATAAATTTTAAAATAGATTTAGAAGACGCGTACTATTCTGAGGACCGGCAAGACCGGGATATCTACCAGCTACCACGAATTATTTGTCATGATTATAATTTTTGAAGGTGTCAAGATTTCTAGAAATAAAGCTTAATTTAATTTATACTTTGATAATTGGAATACAATACTAATACCGAGCAGACTCCATTGCAAGGCGTATGAAGCCCGGCGGCATTTAAAGATTTATATATATATATATATATATATATATATATATATATATATATATATATAATACGTAGGCTGAAAAGTTTTTGGTCTGACACGTAGATGCTGCCCATTTCAAAAATCCATATGATTTTTAGAAAGTACCAAACTTCAGACGATAGGTGTCAAAATTTTATGACATTTCGACGATTAGTTTACAAGAGGAAACAAACAGAAGAAACAAGAAACAGAAGAAACAAACAAAGAAGAAACAAGAAACAGAACAAAGAAAGATGAAACAGAACGAAGAAAGAAATCCACGAACAGCAAGGGATGAAACCGCAATTCCTCTTAATGTAAGTGAAAAATCCATTGATCAATTTCAGAGTTTACCAGTGAGAGAAATCCACGTAATGGAAAACAATTTTTTTTATTCAGAAACACTCACACAGTGAGTCAAACAAAAACAGACTTTAAAAAACTCAGTGAGAATTTCAAACAAAAGCAGAAAATTTCGGAAAAAGCAGGAAGTTCTGAGGAATTCACGCAGTGAAAAATTCAAAGGTTCCCGCAGTGTTAGATTTAAGAATTTAGTTTTAAGGTATTACTTTTTATTTTATATTTTGCATATTTTCCATTCTTGAATATTTATTTTAAAATTTTTGAAACTTTATATTTTGTTTTCTTAAAAAAATGGCAAACTTAAATTACAATCTGATACGCTATCAAGCTGATAATATTCCCCAATTTGATGAAAACACTAAATTAATAACCAGATTCATCAATGAGTGCGATAATTTTCTAACCAATCATATAAATCGAGAAGATCCTAATGCACCTATCAACATATGTTTGTTTGATACCATCTTAACAAAACTAATCGGAAGAGCAGCAGATTTCATTGCTTCCCGAGTAGAACTAAATACATGGGATTTAATTAAAAATGTCATAATTGACTCTTTTGCGGATAAACGTTCGATTGATTGCATAGTCCAAGATATCATAACGTTTTAAACTAGAAAAAAAACGAAACGATTCAACAGTTCGGAATCAGGCTACAAGATGCCCGTAGTTTGTTATTTGCAAAAATAAACAATATCAAAATTTTTCCAATTCAGGAATTCAGCAATTTAATTTTAAAAACGTATATCAACAATCTACCCTATAACATGCAATTGGTAGTTAGATTAAAAAATCCTGTATCTCTAGAACAAGCGATGAGCTTCGCTCAAGAAGACGAAAATTTCATTCAATATAAAAATCGTAGAAACTTAATAAATAAAGCCAGCCATAATACCCCAATAAGCCATAATATCCCAATAAGTCAAAATCCGAGAAAACCAAATATTCCACACGTGAATAGACCGAATAAAAACCTCTATCAATTTCTAGGCATTGGTCAGTTTAGATACAATCCCCAGAGAAATATTCAAAATCCAAATATGAGTAGATCTCAAAATTTTCAAAATACCCCAAATCGCATCATAAGACCAAATTATCCCTTATATCCACCAAGAAAAAATATAGATAATTTCCCGCAAAGATAGAATTTCAATAATTACTTTTCAGAACCGATTCGCGGAATTAAAAGATTCTTCTGTAGTAATGGCAAATCAACCCCAACCGATGGACACATCGTCCGGAAATACAATCTTACACCAAAATAGACCCCAAAGGCGAATCCTTGCAGAGGAATTATATAATTAAATAATTGAACGTGAGAATAATTCGGAATCGAATAGTAAGGAACCCACCTATTTTGACCAAGAATATAATAATGACGATTATTACCCCAAAAATCAGCAAGACGAAATAGATTGGAGAATCCAATATGAAAATGAACTCTGTAACACCCAATCAGATGAAAATTTTCCTTTAGAGCAGGAATCAAACGAGACAATTTGATAATATTAAACACAAATTCGGATAATGAATTACCCATAATATGCCTTCCCGAATTAGACGCTTACTTTTTGATAGATCGGTAGCGGAAAAAGTTTTATAAAACCAGAATTAGCATATAAAATATTTTCAGATTTTATAGAGAACGAAATGTTGACTGTAAAAACAGCCCATGGGATATCGAGGCACAAGAGGCAATATAGACCAGGAGATCTCACAATTTTTATCAGATAATTATGATCCAACTAAAATTTCTGAAGAAGAAGTACAGAAAATAATTGAATGAAAAGCCAAAAGAAAAAGGAAAAATAAAAATTTCGGACATACAGATATTACCACCATACAAAGACCGAAAACCAAATGACACCATTCATACAACAAATGCTGAAAACAACAACAGCAGACTAACAATTTTGGATGAAATAATCAATAATAAGAAAAACCAACTGATCGTAAAAAAATCCCCTTATGCAGACTATAGCAAAATTGAAAAAGAAATTTCCGACGGCAACAAAATCATAAAAGCAACCTTACCATTGTCCTTAGAAAAAATAACACAATTTTTCAAAGAATATCTCAATGAGAAAACAACTTAAATCTATTTCCAGTCAGAAAAGTTAAGGCCCTTATGTAACAAAGCCATAATTAACAACTTCCAAAATTATAGATTAATAGAGTGCAAAAAACTCGTTAATAATGTTAAAGAAGATAAAAGAAGATTACTAATACAGTACAAACACGAAGGAAAAACCGAAGAAACCATAAAGTTCCTAAAAAGCAATTATTATTGGAAATCCCTAAAAGCCGACGTAACTGAATACATCAATAAATGTGAGATTGTCAAAGAACAAAATATAACAGAAGGCCATTAAACCAGCCATTAATAATTACGTAAACACCAAGTAAACCCTTTGAAATAATTCACATCGACACTTTGAAAATAGGAAAAGATAAATTTTTGACAATAATTGACAAATTTTCGAAATACTATATTTAGAAGATACCATACCATGTAGCGATCAACTGATAGGATTCTTTTCATTCATGGGAGTAGTATATAGGGCGGGGTACTGGGACTGCGGATGGCATGTGTCCCATTACCCGAAGAATGACCTTGAAAGAGCCGAAGAATGACCTTGAAAGAGCTGAAGAATGACCTTGAAAGAGCTGAAGAATGACCTTGAAAGACCTGAAGAATGACCTTGAACGATCTGAAGAATGACCTTGAAAGAGCTGAAGAATGACCTTGAAAGACCTGAAGAATGACCTTGAAAGAGCTGAAGAAGTGTTCAATGACGTCACATTCCAGTGGCTGTTGATCAGTGCCCTTTTGTCATCATTGGATGTCGTAAAGCTTAAGAGAGAGAGAGATTAGGTGAGCCTCGATGTGTTGGATTATCTTCTGCAAGAAGAGGTCTTCACTGCTGACGTCACACCGATACATACGTCACATATCCACATTAGGTTGTGGACTTGTATGAATTTAAATATAAATAAAAAAAGCTAATGTCTATAGCAGGATTCGAACCTTTATTTCCCATACTGCAAAACCAGCGCCTTAACCCACTGAGCCACAGAGGATTGTTACGAGATAGTGTTAGTAAAGGTATCATATTAAAAAAGATCTTACTCCTAGTAGTAGTCTTTGGATGCTGGTATAATTAAGTGACGTAAACAAATGAGATATTGATGTTTTAAGAAGGTAAAAAAAAAGTGTGTTAATTTTTGGTGGCACCTCGATGGCATGTGTCCATCCGAAGCGGCGTACCAAGACCTGAAGAAGAAGAAGAAGAATGATGACCTTGGAAGAGCTGAAGAATGACCTTGAAATGTAACATGAAAAAAAGTGTGTTTATTTTTGGTGGCACCTCGATGGCATGTGTCCATCCGAAGCGGCGTAGTAAGACCTGAAGACGAAGAAGAAGAAAAATGATGACCTTGGAAGAGCTGAAGAATGACCTTGAAATGTAACATGAAAAAAAGTGTGTGTTTTATTTTTGGTGGCACCTCGATGGCATGTGTCCATCCGAAGCGGCGTACCAAGAGCCGAAGACGAAGAAGAATGACCTTGGAAGAGCTAAAGAATGACCTTGAAAGAGATGAGGGTGTAGATTAGGCCAAAAAGTCCTTATTTCCAAAAAAGGGTTGGTTTTTAGGGGGTAGTTTTTTAGGGGTAGTTTTGGTATGTTGTAAAAAAGGCAAAAATAAAATTTTTCTGTACTAGGGTAATTTTCCCTATTTTTTTGGAAATTATTTAAATGAAAAAAAGTCTAAAGTGATCTAGCTAGAATACGAACCGTCGACCCATGTGATGGAGTTCTGTTGTATTAGCATTTCGGCTATTGAAGCTTCGTGAAATAAGGAGTAACTAAAAGGTATATATAAAAAAAGAATTGTTTGTTGGATAAGTAAAAAATGACTTGTTTAAGTTGGGAAAAAAGTTGTAAATTGAAAAATTTAGAAATAAAATAATTTTTTTTTTAACTAGTAGAACTTATAATATTATTTTTTATTTTTTTTTATTTCCTTGTTATTCTAAGAGAATAGCCGATTGTCGTTTTTTTTTTTTTTTTGCCTAACTTAATTTAATAATAATAATAATAATAATAAAATTTGTTCTGACTTGTCCTAACTTGTTCTAACCTGTCTGTCTGTCTGTGTTGAGAGGAGGAAGTGTGGTGATATAACTTTATTCTAACAAACAAAAAAAAACAAAACAAAATGAAATGAAATGAGCCTAGCCTAGCCTCGCCTCACCTCATATGTATAAAGCAAAAAAATAAAATACCCGATTTAATTTTTTTTGTATGTATTTTGTCCTTATATATATAAATAATTTTACACTTGCTTAAATCTCTTCTTCAATATATATCAGATTCTTGTTTATATTTTCTCTTTATTGGAAAATTATTATTTAGCAAGGAGTTGGTTTTTTTTTTTTTTTGGAAAAATTAGTTGGAAAAGGGTTGGTTTCTTCCCAATCGGTGTGTACCAAGGTGAATAAGTTTCACCATTGCATATTCTACATTTGTTTACTACTACTTGACATTTGTCCTAACTTGTCCTAACCTGTTTGAGGAATAAAAAAACCAAGAAAAAAAATTGAAATATTTACTAGTAGAGTAAGTTGAATCTTTTTTTTCTTAATATTAATTTAGTTTTGCTTTGTTTTTTTAAAATATAAATTAGCCTAACCTGTATATGTTTGTTGTTTGCTTTTTTTTTTTTGGGTAAATAAAATACACAAGTATGAGCAGATTTAAGAATATATATATATATATATATATTAAGAATATTTATTTTGTTAAAAAAAATTATCTGTTTCTATTTTGTTCGTTGGCTTTCGATTCCTCTTCTTTCTTTATTGGAAGAATACGAAGTGTAACTCGTTAGTTGGTAGTTCTATATTATGTAGTTTTAATTTGGTTTCTTAAAGCCTATAGGAAAAAAAATGAGCAAGATAAGCGAAAAGAGTAAACAACTTTTTTTTTCTTAATATTAATTTAGTTTTGCTTTGTTTTTAAAATATAAATTAGCCTAACCTGTATATATTTGTTGTTTGTTTTTTTTTGGGGTAAATAATAAAATACACCAAGTATGAGCAGATTTAAGAAAATATATATTAAGAATATTTATTTTGTTAAAAAAAAATTATCTGTTTCTATTTTGTTCGTTGGCTTTCAATTCCTCTTCTTTCTTTACTGGAAGAATACGAAGTGTAACTCGTTAGTTGGTAGTTCTATATTATGTAGTTTTAATTTGGTTTCTTAAAGCCTATAGGAAAAAAAAAATGAGCAAGATAAGCGAAAAGAGTAAACAATTGGTTCCATGTAGTTTATATATATAAAAAAAAATCTTTTTTATAAGAAATAAAGGTCAAAATTTGTTGAGTAAAAAATGCATTGTAGACTATGGTATATTTCTATGCGAGAGAGTTTGAACTCGTTGAATTTGCCTTATTTGAGTGAAATCGCGTTGTTGTTAAAATGGGTTTCGCTCGTTTCTCCTATATCGTAATAAAATGTAGGAATTTTCCATACGACGCTTGTCTTAACCTGTCTGAAGAAGTCACGTGACCAAATTGCCAATGACATCATCACCGAAAATAGTCTGTTTTCCAAGAAAATAATAATAATAGCCTAGCTTGTGTAAACAAAAAAAATAGAATGTTTTACTTTATATTTGAAATTTTTACTAGTAGAACTTTTTTTTTCCTTCCACACAAGTATGAGCAGATTTAAGAAAATACATATATTAAGAATAAAGAATAATTTTACATTATAAAAAAAAAAATTATAAAGTGTTAATATAAATAATTTTATTTTGTTAAAAAAAATATTATCTGTTTCTATTTCGTTCGTTGGCTTCCCTTTCGATTCCTCTTCTTTCTTTACGAAGAAGGTAAATGTTTTGCACCATCTTTTGTTTTAAAGAAATCCTTAACTTCACATGTCAAACATTTTTTTGATTATACAGGTCTGTTTCACCTTTACATTTGGGACATTTTACTCTTTCAACAACTGGCTTTTTTTTTGTTTTTAAAGTTTTCTCAGACTCTTGTTTTTTTTAAAATTAAGTTTATATATTGATACATCTCACCCTTATATATAAAATCTTTTCCTACTGCTATTATTACTTACTATTCATTATTCTTATCGATCCAACTATTGTGTTTATTTTGACAACAAAAAAAAAAATAATAACAAGGTGTTACTAAAAAATAATTTCTAGAGTTGTTGTTTTATAAAATACCAGTAAAAAACTGAAATATACCTTGAAAAAAAGTACAATTTACTCTCCTAATAAATAGCTGTAAATATAAAAAAAACTAAAATTTGCCTTTAGCAAGTGAAAATTGGTATATTTCCAGTAAAGTATATATTTTGATATTTACTGCGTAATAGTTTAAAAATAGAAATGACGACATGATATAAAGATGTTGAGTGAATACATTGACAAGTAGTCCATTTCTTATTTTTTTTTTAATGGAATGCAATTAAAAAATAATTACGTTTACATAAAGTTGTTTGTTTGCTTATAAAATATTGTGATTGTTTTAAGTATTAAGTGGTGATTGCAAAACAAAATGTTATTTTTCCCTTTGTTTTTCTATAACTAATAAAAAAAAATATTTATAAGAGGAAATATAAAAAACAAAAAAACACAAAGTTAAAGGTCTTTTTCATTTTTATTATAAAGTATAGGGGTTCTTGAAGAGATACATTTCCACTTGTTTATATTTATTTAGAGCTTGTTTAAAAGTCTTTTCCTCCTCTTCATCTGTTGCTTCGACTTGAATGTATCGAGCTGGTAGCATCCATGTGATATCTGATAGTTTTATGGGAGGAATTTCTTCTTCAATCTGAACATGGACCTGTTCCTTTTGTATGTATATTTTTTGAACACCACGTCTGAAAAAATTAAAATACATGTTGTAAGGAAATCAGAATAAAGAAGAAATTTTAGTATGTCCTTTTTAAAGAAAAAAAAAAACGTCTATATTTCTTAGGAGATGTATAGTGAAGAGAATAAATGTTAAGAAAATTCTGAATTATTTTTTTGTAAAATTCACTAGAACACCATAATATAGTAAAAACCAAAAAATACTCACTTCAATAAATTTTTGAGTAATACATATAGCATATTGGTGGGAAGCACATTTAAATCTTCGGATTCAAAGATATATAAAACCATTTTGTTTACTAGAAAAGTAAAAAACAGTTAAAAAAATAACTATGAATATTTACGACTCTAAGGAAGAATAAACTGTCAACTGTAGTACGAGTGTGTTACATAAATAGCTGTATCTTTTAAATTGCTATATAATTAGAGGTTACAAATTCATAACAACAATGTTGCAAAACATTATTTTTTTTTACGTATTATTACTTATCATTTTATTTTTTTTAATAGAGTACGATCAGAGGTAATTATAATCTTAATAACAACAATGTTACAAAATATTATTTTTTAAGTAGTAGTAGCACTTAAAGATAATGAGTTTTATAACAACCCATTAATTACAAGCATGTCTAGTAAATAATACCACATAAAAAATACTCAATGGAATAATTTTTTTTTCATAGTACCAATATATCCTCTACTGTTAATTTAAACACATTAACCTGTTTTAATAATAATAATAATATTACTAATAATGATGATGATGACTGAAGAAGAATATATTGAAGATTTGAATAGAAGACATGATGAGTTATTAAAATTATTCGAAGATAGAGAAAAAGAAATGGAACAGGAAAGCGACGAAGATTTACCTTTAAATATCTGGAGAGAATGATTGTTAAAAGAACAACAACAAGAAGAAGAAGAAGAAGAAAATGTACCTCTTGCAATATTGCGAGAGAGATGGTTGTTAGAGCAACGAGAACAAGAACAACAGCAACAAAAAGATGAGAATGATAAGATAGAAACTGATTCAGAGGGTGCAGACTTCTATGATGATGATGATGATGATGATGATGATGATGATGAATACATGAGTTGGGAAGATGTAGTTAGGTTATATAACATTATAGTATATATATTATTTTAATAAAAGTCTAATAAATAGATTTGTTTCTCTAATTGTCCATTTGCGTACTATTTTACAATAAAGTCTAGGTATTCTATTTTTTTTAAAATTTAACTCAATACTACTAAAACAAAAAAGAAAGTTCAAACAAATATGTTAATCGTTCAGCGACATGTAGAAAAAATAATAAAAAATTAAAAGGAAAAAATTCTAACCTAAGTAGTAATAGTAATAGTAGTAGTAGTAGTAGTAGTAATTAGTGCTATTTAGTACTATTTTATATTCATATTTATATAAGAACGTTAGTAAAATTCTTTACGTTGTTGTCTATTTACACCTATAAATCTTAGTAAACAATTTTTGGAAAAAATAGTTTAAAATGTTATTAAAATGTTATTAAAATTCTTTAAGTTGTTGTTGTTGTTGTTGTTGTCTATTACACCTATATATCTTAGTAAACAATTTTTGGAAAAAAAAAAATATTTTTTAAATACGGTGGAAACTAATCAAAATATTTGTGTATTTTTTTTTTAAATTTATTTTCAGAGCCTCAGTGTCTTGAACGGTATATAAAACAAAATAAAATAAAAAAATATATAAAATAAGAAAAAAAACTTACTGAAAAAAGTTGGTCTGATACCACTTTATTGGGAATTTTATTGGGAATTTTTATTTTTTATCTTCAGTAAATATCACCAACGTGCATGGAGTATCAGACTTTCTTTTTTTTTTAACTAGGTTGAAACTGAACTGAAAACGAACTGTGGTGAATAAAAAAAAAACACCAGCTTATTGCATACTTTTAAAAAGTTGTTATTTTTTTAAATTGCTATATATTTTACAATAATGGGTACATAAAGGTAATTCTAATCTTAACAACAATGTTGCAAAACATTATTTTTTATGCGTCATTACTTATCATTATTTACAAACTTGCAAAAGTCATTATTATTTTAATGGAGTACACCATAAAAAAAAGGTGTAGTCTTAACAACAATGTTGCAAAACATTATTTATTAAGTAGTAGCACTTCAAGATAATGAGTTTTATAACAACCCATTAATTACAAGCCTGTCTACTAAATAGTACTAATTATCATAAGTGCATATATAAACAGGACATATAAATAGGACCATTTATCAAGTCAAGTTATCCTAACAGTACAGAATTTTCTAAAAAAACAATTTCAAATAAAATTGTATACATTAGTGAATAACAAGTGTTAGACAAAGTTTCCTCCGAAGCCACCTGCAAGACTGAATTGGTAAGTAGATTACTTAATATTATTATTTATATCTGAAAGCAGCAAGACAACTATGTGTGTGCTATCTACAACGAACTCACTATTTAACTAACTAACTGTTAATCTGGAGGCTGGGTACGATGCATTGATCATAATTGTTTATCGTTGCATTATCCAAAAAATATAAATTTAATTGCTATGTATAATTTTCTCTACTAATAACTATATAAACTCGAGAGCTAGAGAGAGAGTTCAGTAAAAACAAATAAGAAAATTCAAAATTTACCAGATAAAGAGTTAATTTAAATGCATTGCGAATGTAATATTTTAAACACAATTTACCGTATATCGTTGTCGTAACGTTAAATGTTGTTTTTCTTAAGTTACTATAGTATTATTATGAAACGAATGATATAATCAAACTTTGTTTCCAAAAGAATTAAGATTTGAATAAATAAATAAACTAAAATAGCCTGTAAATGAAGAAAAAAACACTATGAAAATATGACTAAATCATAGAGTTCTTTATTTCCAACAATTTCGATAATTATATAATAGTTTTACATTGGATAATGCACAATGCCATGGATTAATATTTTTATGAAAATAACACTCTGGAATCATTTTAAATTGACTTAATTTAGGTTCTTGTTGAATGGGAATGTGGTGTATGTAGTCCTCATTTAAGAATTTCTTTAAAATATTCACTTTTGCATTTCCTTTGACATAAATTCGATATGGAGTTTGATAAATTTTCAATACATCTTGTAAAATGTTCTCGATATCATTTATTTCAACAAATCCACTTGACCAACATAAACCATGATATTGTTCTGACCAATCAACCAATTTTTGATCTTCAGCAGATAACATAGTTCTTGAGAATGGTGGTTTAAATAAATAATTTGTACAACGAATACCATCATAAATTGCCAATTCTTTGGACACATATCCAAATGAACAATTATATCCCTGAATGTCAATAAACACATCTGATTCAATCATATTGAATGACTGAATAAAACTGAATACACATAGGTATATATATATATATATATATATATATATATATATATATATATATATATATATATATAAATATATATTCATTTTTGATGTTTTTCTCATACTTCCCAAGTGTAAAAATCGTTTTAAGCCCTAGAGATTTTTCCCCCAGGATGTTTTTTTTTGTATAATTGCAATATATTTGTTGATTTGAGTGATCTATTCTTAACACATAAAATATATGAGTTTATTAGAGTAGTATATTAGATAAATGGTAATTTTCCAATTTAAACTGCTTGCATTTATACTGATAAAAATGTATAATTAGCATAAATGTATTCATAAAAAAAATCAACTGCGTAGCAGATGATTAATAGAGATTATTTACTGTATTTAATATATAAACAAGTCTTATGCCGAGTCAATTACAATTTTTGTTTATAGATTCGCTCGTTAGTTTGATGAAAATAAAATGATCTTTTTCATAGTTGAATTAACAGATGATAATTTATCTCTAGACATATTGCATGTGTTACTCAAAGCGTTCTTCTTCAAGTGAGTATATTTTTTTTACTATTTACATCTCTATTATTTTCGGAAAAATTTCACTTGTTTCTCGTCAAACATATTATTATTATTATTATTATTTCAGAGATAGTCTGCAAATAAATATAGTAAAGGAAATGATTCATATATACTTAGAGAAGGAACCGACACAAAAAGAATGGGAGCAATTTGATAAGTTTCCGGTGAAAATAGTTTTTTATGAAAAAAATATGAATTTAGTCTCTTAAATAAATCCAAAAAATCTTATAAACAATGTGTTATTTTATATCTCAACTACCAATTTACTAGGTTAAACTATCTACTAAACTGATGTTTGTACTACTTATCAAATTTTTAACCATTTATTGTACATTCAATAGATTTTCATCAACATCTTATCTGGCAAATTTTGAACTTTTTTATCGAATAGGACCTCTCGTTCATACATGTAATAATGTTTTGCAACATTGTTGTTAAGACTACACCTTTTTTATGGTGTACTCCATTAAAATAATAATGACTTTTGCAAGTTTGTAAATAATGATAAGTAATGACGCATAAAAAATAATGTTTTGCAACATTGTTGTTAAGATTAGAATTACCTTTATGTACCCATTATTGTAAAATATATAGCAATTTAAAAAATAACAACTTTTTAAAAGTATGCAATAAGCTGGTGTTTTTTTTTTTATTCACCACAGTTCGTTTTCAGTTCAGTTTCAACCTAGTTAAAAAAAAAGAAAGTCTGATACTCCATGCACGTTGGTGATATTTACTGAAGATAAAAAATAAAATTCCCAATAAAATTCCCAATAAAGTGGTATCAGACCAACTTTTTTCAGTAAGTTTTTTTTCTTATTTTATATATTTTTTTATTTTATTTTGTTTTATATACCGTTCAAGACACTGAGGCTCTGAAAATAAATTTAAAAAAAAAATACACAAATATTTTGATTAGTTTCCACCGTATTTAAAAAATATTTTTTTTTTCCAAAAATTGTTTACTAAGATATATAGGTGTAATAGACAACAACAACAACAACAACTTAAAGAATTTTAATAACATTTTAATAACATTTTAAACTATTTTTTCCAAAAATTGTTTACTAAGATTTATAGGTGTAAATAGACAACAACGTAAAGAATTTTACTAACGTTCTTATATAAATATGAATATAAAATAGTACTAAATAGCACTAATTACTACTACTACTACTACTACTATTACTATTACTACTTAGGTTAGAATTTTTTCCTTTTAATTTTTTATTATTTTTTCTACATGTCGCTGAACGATTAACATATTTGTTTGAACTTTCTTTTTGTTTTAGTAGTATTGAGTTAAATTTAAAAAAAAATAGAATACCTAGACTTTATTGTAAAATAGTACGCAAATGGACAATTAGAGAAACAAATCTATTTATTAGACTTTTATTAAAATAATATATATACTATAATGTTATATAACCTAACTACATCTTCCCAACTCATGTATTCATCATCATCATCATCATCATCATCATCATCATAGAAGTCTGCACCCTCTGAATCAGTTTCTATCTTATCATTCTCATCTTTTTGTTGCTGTTGTTCTTGTTCTCGTTGCTCTAACAACCATCTCTCTCGCAATATTGCAAGAGGTACATTTTCTTCTTCTTCTTCTTCTTGTTGTTGTTCTTTTAACAATCATTCTCTCCAGATATTTAAAGGTAAATCTTCGTCGCTTTCCTGTTCCATTTCTTTTTCTCTATCTTCGAATAATTTTAATAACTCATCATGTCTTCTATTCAAATCTTCAATATATTCTTCTTCAGTCATCATCATCATTATTAGTAATATTATTATTATTATTAAAACAGGTTAATGTGTTTAAATTAACAGTAGAGGATATATTGGTACTATGAAAAAAAAATTATTCCATTGAGTATTTTTTATGTGGCATTATTTACTAGACATGCTTGTAATTAATGGGTTGTTATAAAACTCATTATCTTTAAGTGCTACTACTACTTAAAAAATAATATTTTGTAACATTGTTGTTATTAAGATTATAATTACCTCTGATCGTACTCTATTAAAAAAAATAAAATGATAAGTAATAATACGTAAAAAAAAATAATGTTTTGCAACATTGTTGTTATGAATTTGTAACCTCTAATTATATAGCAATTTAAAAGATACAGCTATTTATGTAACACACTCGTACTACAGTCGACAGTTTATTCTTCCTTAGAGTCGTAAATATTCATAGTTATTTTTTTAACTGTTTTTTACTTTTCTAGTAAACAAAATGGTTTTATATATCTTTGAATCCGAAGATTTAAATGTGCTTCCCACCAATATGCTATATGTATTACTCAAAAATTTATTGAAGTGAGTATTTTTGGTTTTTACTATATTATGGTGTTCTAGTGAATTTTACAAAAAATAATTCTGAATTTTCTTAACATTATTCTCTTCACTATACATCTCCTAAGAAATATAGACGTTTTTTTTCTTAAATAATGTGCTTCCCAGCAATATGCTATATGTATTACTCAAAAATTTATTGAAGTGAGTATTTTTGGTTTTTACTATATTATGGTGTTCTAGTGAATTTTACAAAAAAATAATTCAGAATTTTCTTAACATTTATTCTCTTCACTATACATCTCCTAAGAAATATAGACGTTTTTTTTTTTCTTTAAAAAGGACATACTAAAATTTCTTCTTTATTCTGATTTCCTTACAACATGTATTTTAATTTTTTTCAGACGTGGTGTTCAAAAAATATACATACAAAAGGAACAGGTCCATGTTCAGATTGAAGAAGAAATTCCTCCCATAAAACTATCAGATATCACATGGATGCTACCAGCTCGATACATTCAAGTCGAAGCAACAGATGAAGAGGAGGAAAAGACTTTTAAACAAGCTCTAAATAAATATAAACAAGTGGAAATGTATCTCTTCAAGAACCCCTATACTTTATAATAAAAATGAAAAAGACCTTTAACTTTGTGTTTTTTGTTTTTATATTTCCTCTTATAAATATTTTTTTTTATTAGTTATAGAAAAACAAAGGGAAAAATAACATTTTGTTTTGCAATCACCACTTAATACTTAAAACAATCACAATATTTTATAAGCAAACAAACAACTTTATGTAAACGTAATTATTTTTTAATTGCATTCCATTAAAAAAAAAATAAGAAATGGACTACTTGTCAATGTATTCACTCAACATCTTTATATCATGTCGTCATTTCTATTTTTAAACTATTACGCAGTAAATATCAAAATATATACTTTACTGGAAATATACCAATTTTCACTTGCTAAAGGCAAATTTTAGTTTTTTTTATATTTACAGCTATTTATTAGGAGAGTAAATTGTACTTTTTTTCAAGGTATATTTCAGTTTTTTACTGGTATTTTATAAAACAACAACTCTAGAAATTATTTTTTAGTAACACCTTGTTATTATTTTTTTTTGTTGTCAAAATAAACACAATAGTTGGATCGATAAGAATAATGAATAGTAAGTAATAATAGCAGTAGGAAAAGATTTTATATATAAGGGTGAGATGTATCAATATATAAACTTAATTTTAAAAAAAACAAGAGTCTGAGAAAACTTTAAAAACAAAAAAAAAGCCAGTTGTTGAAAGAGTAAAATGTCCCAAATGTAAAGGTGAAACAGACCTGTATAATCAAAAAAATGTTTGACATGTGAAGTTAAGGATTTCTTTAAAACAAAAGATGGTGCAAAACATTTACCTTCTTCGTAAAGAAAGAAGAGGAATCGAAAGGGAAGCCAACGAACGAAATAGAAACAGATAATATTTTTTTTAACAAAATAAAATTATTTATATTAACACTTTATAACTTTTTTTTTATAATGTAAAATTATTCTTTATTCTTAATATATGCATTTTCTTAAATCTGCTCATACTTGTGTGGAAGGAAAAAAAAAAAAAAAAAAGTTCTACTAGTAAAAATTTCAAATATAAAGTAAATCATCCTATTTTTTTTGTTTACACAAGCTAGGCTATTATTATTATTATTTTCTTGGAAAACAGACTATTTTCGGTGATGATGTCATTGGCAATTTGGTCACGTGACTTTTTCAGACAGGTTAAGACAAGCGTCGTATGGAAAATTCCTACATTTTATTACGATATAGGAGAAACGAGCGAAACCCATTGTAACAACAACTCGATTTCACTCAAATAAGACAAATTCAACGAGTTCAAACTCTCTCGCATAGAAATATACCATAGTCTACAATGCATTTTTTACTCAACAAATTTTGACCTTTATTTCTTATAAAAAAGATTTTTTTTATATATATAAACTACATGGAACCAATTGTTTACTCTTTTCGCTTATCTTGCTCATTTTTTTTTTTTCCTATAGGCTTTAAGAAACCAAATTAAAACTACATAATATAGAACTACCAACTAACGAGTTACACTTCGTATTCTTCCAGTAAAGAAAGAAGAGGAATTGAAAGCCAACGAACAAAATAGAAACAGATAATTTTTTTTTAACAAAATAAATATTCTTAATATATATTTTCTTAAATCTGCTCATACTTGGTGTATTTTATTATTTACCCCAAAAAAAAAACAAACAACAAATATATACAGGTTAGGCTAATTTATATTTTAAAAACAAAGCAAAACTAAATTAATATTAAGAAAAAAAAAGTTGTTTACTCTTTTCGCTTATCTTGCTCATTTTTTTTTCCTATAGGCTTTAAGAAACCAAATTAAAACTACATAATATAGAACTACCAACTAACGAGTTACACTTCGTATTCTTCCAATAAAGAAAGAAGAGGAATCGAAAGCCAACGAACAAAATAGAAACAGATAATTTTTTTTAACAAAATAAATATTCTTAATATATATATATATATATATATTCTTAAATCTGCTCATACTTGTGTATTTTATTTTCCCAAAAAAAAAAAGCAAACAACAAACATATACAGGTTAGGCTAATTTATATTTTAAAAAAACAAAGCAAAACTAAATTAATATTAAGAAAAAAAAGATTCAACTTACTCTACTAGTAAATATTTCAATTTTTTTTCTTGTTTTTTTTATTCCTCAAACAGGTTAGGACAAGTTAGGACAAATGTCAAGTAGTAGTAAACAAATGTAGAATATGCAATGGTGAAACTTATTCACCTTGGTACACACCGATTGGGAAGAAACCAACCCTTTTCCAACTAATTTTTCCAAAAAAAAAAAAAACCAACTCCTTGCTAAATAATAATTTTCCAATAAAGAGAAAATATAAACAAGAATCTGATATATATTGAAGAAGAGATTTAAGCAAGTGTAAAATTATTTATATATATATACGGACAAAATACATACAAAAAAAATTAAATCGGGTATTTTATTTTTTTGCTTTATACATATGAGGTGAGGCGAGGCTAGGCTAGGCTCATTTCATTTCATTTTGTTTTTTGTTTTTTTTGTTTGTTAGAATAAAGTTATATCACCACACTTCCTCCTCTCAACACAGACAGACAGACAGACAGGTTAGAACAAGTTAGGACAAGTCAGAACAAATTTTATTATTATTATTATTATTATTAAATTAAGTTAGGCAAAAAAAAAAAGACAATCGGCTATTCTCTTAGAATAACAAGGAAATAAAAAAATAAAAAATAATATTATAAGTTCTACTATTTAAAAAAAAATTATTTTATTTCTAAACTTTTCAATTTACAACTTTTTTCCCAACTTCTACAAGTCATTTTTTACTTATCCAACAAACAATTCTTTTTTTATATATACCTTTTAGTTACTCCTTATTTCACGAAGCTTCAATAGCCTAAATGCTAATACAACAGAACTCCATCACATGGGTCGACGGTTCGTATTCTAGCTAGATCACTTCAGACTTTTTTCATTTAAATAATTTCCAAAAAAATAGGGAAAATTACCCTCGTACAGAAAAATTTTATTTTTGCCTTTTTTACAACATACCAAAACTACCCCTAAAAAACTACCCCCTAAAAACCAACCCTTTTTTGGAAATAAGGACTTTTTGGCCTAATCTACACCCTCATCTCTTTCAAGGTCATTCTTTAGCTCTTCCAAGGTCATTCTTCTTCGTCTTCGGCTCTTGGTACGCCGCTTCGGATGGACACATGCCATCGAGGTGCCACCAAAAATAAAACACACACTTTTTTTCATGTTACATTTCAAGGTCATTCTTCAGCTCTTCCAAGGTCATCATTTTTCTTCTTCTTCGTCTTCAGGTCTTGGTACGCTCTTAAGCTTTACGACATCCAATGATGCCAAAAGGGCACTGATCAACAGCCACTGGACTGTGACGTCATTGAACACTTCTTCAGCTCTTTCAAGGTCATTCTTCAGGTCTTTCAAGGTCATTCTTCAGCTATTTCAAGGTCATTCTTCAGGTCTTTCAAGGTCATTCTTCAGGTCTTTCAAGGTCATTCTTCAGCTCTTTCAAGGTCATTCTTCAGCTCTTTCAAGGTCATTCTTCGGCTCTTTCAAGGTCATTCTTCGGGTAATGGGACACATGCCATCCGCAGTCCCAGTACCCCGCCCTATATACTACTCATGGGAATACCAAAGAAAATAATATCAGATAATGGGACCGAATTCAAGAATGAAGTGGTAGAAAATTTACTGAAAACACAAAACATCGACATACACTTCACAACCTCATACCATCACGAATCTAATTCACCCATAGAACGATTACACAGCACTTTAATTGAACACATAAGGATATTGAGAGAAAAGGACACACAAACGGATATAACAAACTTAATGCCTTACGCTATAGTGGCATATAATAATACAATTCATTCAGATACTTATTTTACCCCACAAGAACTTGTACTAGGACACACGAATTCCAGAGATCCAGTGAATCTGATACATTCGCATGTATATACAGAATATCTACACAATCATAAAAAAAACACCAAAATACTATTCGATAAAATAAAAGAAAAGTCACAAGAAAAGAAAGAAAAAGTAATTACACGGCGAAATGATAATAAAAACTGAAATAAAACCAGAAATTGGAGCACAAGTTTATAAAAAAAAACAGATCAACGGTCCAGCAAGATAAAAAATAAGTTCACAAGTCCATACAAAATAACCAAAATACTCGAAAGAAACAAAATCGAAATAGAGAACCCAAAAACAAAAACAAGAGAAATTGTACACATCAATGAAACTAAAATCGTACCTATTGTTGCAGATGTTGGAACATCTTCACAACCCTCTACATCCAAGCAAGGGATGTAACGTTTTATGAACTGAATAATTATCCAGGAATTTTACCATTCAAGAAAGGAACAGCTAAAATAATAATAAACCAATGGGCATTTGTACAAGAGTATGACATACAATCTCTAATACTAGAATTTTAATCTCTTCAGGATCAATCTGACAACATTAAAAAATCGGAGTGAATATCAGAAGGAATATCATAATTCCCTAATCACCGTAAATGTTATCAAAAATCAAATAAACAAATTATTAACCCAAATAATACCGTATAACAAATTTTAAAAAATTAGACGATAAATTTTTAACCCTCTAGGTACATTCGTAAAAAGTATAACCGGAAATATGGATCAAAATGACGTGGAAATAATAAATCAAAAAATCGAAGCGTTACAGGTACAAAGAAATGAATTAAAAATAGACGCAATAAATCGAATATCTATCCTAGATAAAACAATCGATAATTTTCAAAAAATAGTATCAAACTTGGCGCATAATCAATTAATATTAAGATCAAGAATTATATATTAAGAGATATGTCATTAGAAAAAGTAAATGATGGGCAATATAACAGAATACATATTTGCTTAAACCAGCTGTTTACGTTATTTCAACTAATTTACAATGTTCTAGACAAAATAGAGCTTGCTATTACTTTTTCAAAATTAAATATTTTGCATAACTCAATAGTAAATCCTAACGAACTACTAACGGAAATAAATAATCTAAAAAGCCAATTAACAATTGATAAAATGCCATTTGACAATAACATCCAAAATATTCTACTTTTAGAAAGAATAATAAAAATAAAAAGTTATGTCAACAGAAATGAAATAATATTTTTACTCAAAATGCCGCTGGTAGATAATGAAGTATATCAATACTTTCACTTATATCCTATACCGATCCCAATCAATAATACCTATATGATTAACATACCCCTTAAACCCTACCTTGCTTTAAGTACTAATAAATACCAGTATCAAGGTACGAAATGCGAAGAAATCCAATCTAATGAATATATTTGTGAAGAAAATGTTGGTCAAGCCACCGACAAAGCACTACCCTGTACCGTTCAACTTCTGAGACATAAGAAAAACATCACGCAATATCACCCCTTCCAAATCAAGGTTGAAAGAAACCAAATAACGCAAATTTCCCATGACAAATGGCTAGTAACAACTTCAAAAGAATAACTTGCAAAAAATTGGAGGAAACCAATCCAATAAATGGTTCCTATCTAGTCGAAATTCCGCCAAAATGCCAAATTTAAGTAAATAAAGTAATTTTGAAAACCTATGATGAGTAGAAAATGAAATATGAAGAGATCCCACTACCAAAAATCAAATGGAACTACGAGGAAGTACGTCAACCCTCACGTTTTAGATTGCTATGATTGCTAAATGCTATAAATCTAAAAATCTATGACGAACTTAAACAAGAGCTAAAGGACCAGAAGAAGAACTTAGAAAGTATATCTTTAAATATAACTGTAAAATACAGTAATATATGGACGATAATTACCTATATATTGCTTGTATTAATTTTGATTGTAATCAGCTATAAATATTTTGTAAAAAGATTCAGGAAATCTAAAGAAATAACGAAAAATAATATTAAATCCGATAATGATATTGAAATGGATTTTTAAATGAAAACATAACTAAGAGGTTATCTTTCCAACTGGGTCGCGAGGAGTTACATTCTAATAATGTGCAGAATTGCATAAAAAGCACTTATTAAGATTTCCTTTATCTAAGATATCGTTCTGCAAAGTAAACAGAATTAAGTTTATAAATATAGGTACAAACCAGTGCAGAACGACAGTGTTGATGTATCAGTGTCTAAATAAAGTTTTTTCAAAAAGAACAATTTTTAAAAAACCAAAATCTCCCAACAAAGATTTTAACTCAAGTCTCAAACCTTTCGGTTTTAGAGTAAAAGAATATTTTGATATTTTTTTTTTACCAAATTTATTTGAGATAAACTGACTCACGACCTTCTGTCTGATTTAGGTATTTCGATAATGTAGAGTTCAGCATTCATCAGTGAAGTGCGAAAATAATATTCATAACATTATTTCTTTAAGGTCAATTTTTTTCTTTATTATTGAGATTCGGTGAATTTTCTGCAAACGGTCTTACTACCACCAGTTCCAGTATGTGCAGTGAATTACATAACACCGGGTATATATTATATATGAATATAAACTTTTTTGTTTATTAACTAAGCTCTCGAAATTAAGTTTTATTTCTTTATCCAGGTATCTGGAAAAAAAATACATTATATGGGTCATATATTTAAAACAATTAAATACTCAAAATGACTTACAATTATAAGTAGCAATTCTTTAAAAAAACTTTTTAACATCACTATTGGGAATTAACATTTGAAGAAATTGTGGACAATTTTGAATTTTGATGAAAAAATTCTTACAATGCGATCATATGTTGAACACTAGATTTGAAGATTAAGAAACTGTATTGCCTTTGTATTTTTTGGCATTGTTTGCGTGAGACAGTTTTAAGAAGAAAGGGTAAGAAAAAAAAGGATGACAGCTTGGAAAAAAGAAGATATTCAATTTTTTAAAGTTGTCTAAATAAGTGAGTAATGTACTGGGTGTACCAGAGTTTGTTGTATTAAATTGTTGTTTTTATTTTATTATTGTTTACATAAAATCAAGTAATTTTTTATGCTGTAGTTTGTTGCGTTTTTCTTTTTTTGGAATATATATATATATATATATATATATATATATATATATATATATATATATATATATATATATATATATATATCTTTATACATTAAAATTCCAGGTTTAAATCCGTTCGTCTAACAATGAATTTGCACGACTTTTCGCCAAAATCTCACTTGGCATTTTCAAGTGCTCCCTCTGCTGCTACTCAGTACTGCGATCTTGCTGCTGCTGCCGCTGTAAGCTAACTGCTTCTCTCACTACACGTGTTTTATAATGTGAAATAGAGGCTATTTTTTTAGATTCCTCAAAATTGATGTTATGACTAGTATCATGGTGGTGCTGAAAAAGAGCTGATGTTATTTGTTTGTTTTTGATACTTATTTTATGTTCTTGGATCCGGGTGGAGATTCTTCTGTTTGTTTGTCCTATGTACAATTTGTGGGAGTTTCCGCATGGGATGCTGTAAACTTCAGGTCCTTGGGGTTACCCAGGATGTCTGCCAGAGTGTTTTGTGGTTTGTAACCTGTGCCTATGTTGTGTTTTCTTAGAACTCTTCCAATCCTATCTGAAACTCTTTTCACATACGGTAATAGGACTCTACTCTGATTGAGGTCGCGTTCTTCTGTCCTTGTCTGTGAATGGCTCTGCCTTTCTAATGCTCTCCGTATGGACTGGTCTTTATGTCCATTTTGCTTAAGGGCCGTAGTGATTTGTGTAATTTCTTGTTGTCTCGGGTCTAGTTCGGTGAATCGGTATGATCTCGATACGAGGGTGTTGGCTGCCGACTGGATTTGGGATGGATGGTGGTGTGAGCCACTGTTTAAATATCTGTTGGTGTGGGTGGGTTTCCGGTAAACTGAGTATTGAAGCTAACCGTTTTTTTTCCGAGTTATGAGCACATTAAGGAAAGAGAGGCTTTTTTCTTCTTCTATTTCCAAAATGAACTGTATCCGGTGGTGAATGCTATTTAAATAGGTCAGGAAGTTGTCTAATTCATTTCGTTCATAGGGCCAAATTATAAAGAGGTCATCAACATATAGTTTCCAGAGTTTGGGTTTGAGTGGTGAGTTTTTAAGGGCCTCCTGTTTCAAAATACATAATATACAGATTGGCTATTACTAGTGAAAAGGAAGATCCTATGGGCGCTCTATCTGTTTGTTTGTATTTTTGACTGTTGAAGACAAAGTAGGTATTTTTTAGACAGTGTTCCGATAGTTCTATAAATTCTATATATATATATATATATATATATATATATATATATATATATATATATATATATATATATATATATATGTATATATAATGTGTATATATATGTATATATATATATATATATATATATATATATATATATATATATATACTCGTATATATATATATATATATTATTAATGGGAACAACTATATGGTCAAAGTTATATGAATAAAATCAAACAAACAGTAATAAAAAAACCATTATGGTAGAAATATTCAGAACATTTCACTTAATTTAATTACAACAAATGGCTACCTAAACATATAAAATTACGTGATGGAAATTTAAAATAAAATAAAAAGTACCGATACTGGAATAATAAAAGCCGAGAAAAATAAAATTGGCATCAAGAGAACGGAAATCACTGACACCTTTAACTTTTTTATTGCCATTATTGGGGGTAAATTTGCATCAAAAGTAAAGGCAATTTCGAAACATCCTTCCAAGCACAAGACATTAAATCGATTTATTCAAACAAAAACATCAGAAGAAAAAGTAATAAAAATAAATAGCAGTCTAAAATTTAATAGTTTTATGACCTTAAATAAAAAGTAATTAAAAGATACATATCTATGATAGTTTAGAAAAATTATATTGCTCAACGTTTATAAAATCACTGCACTACATAATTTAAAAAAGTATTGCGCCCCCATTAACTTTTCATTCAATATGCGTGAGTGAGAGAGACAGAGAGTTTTTTTAGCCGATTGGAACAAAGATATCGAGCGGTCATTAGCTTGTTCACCTATTAAAATGTGCTGTAAGAAAAATGGTGAAATATTATATATTGTTAATGCAAAATGTGTTATAAGCGCATTATTGACGTAAACAAAGTTTGCTCACAATTATTTTTCATTACAGATCACTTAAGAGAAGTAAATTCTCTCTTGGAAGAGTCTAAAATGTTACTTTCGGGAAATATGAGACATTTTGGGCCCGAATACTTTTTTGTCTCATAAACCAAGGTCGAAGTTTTATTTTAAGATCACATATCTTATATAATCTGTTTATTTTACACCAAAATAAGGAACTGGAAACAAAGATAAGAATAGAAAATCTGCAGGAAGAATCAACGAGACACCTGAACTAGAGACTGAAAGAAAAAATTCGAATAAATTAAATAAGCGACAATGATAACATACATGATGGTTGGTTAAAAGTATAAAACAGAGAACAAAAACATCATGATTCAGAGTACCATACTGCCACAAACACCAGATATAACGATAAACGAAGAAACATATATAACGGAAGAAGACGTTAGAGAAGCACTAAAAAAATTATAAAACCGGAAATCTTCCGGCTAAGACTAAATAGCGAACAATCTACTAAAATATGAGGGAAACTCTCTGGTTAAGCAACTTCAAAAACGTATACAGAGGATTATAAGACGTGCACAAGAAAGGAGGAAAAGAAGATCCAAATATTTATAGAGGCATAAGTTTAACACATACTCTTCGCATTTTTCTTCTTTAGATAGTTTACCTTTAGTGTTTTTTATGTGTTCTTTTAAAGAGGTGTCGGTTTTAAAAGCCATATTGATGTTATGTAAACAACAACTCTTTAGGCAGACCGTGTTCCGATGCCGTATTTATAGTGAGGCAGGTAAAAGAAAAATCCATATAAGGCAACATTCCAGCGTACTTGTGCCTCATAAAATTAAAAAAAGCTATTGACAATGTACAAATAGCAGACGTTATTCATCTATTATCTAACAGGAAAATCTCATTAGATCTAACCAAAACTCTCGAAAATATATATAAAAAATCACAAGATTAGCAAAAGGAATGACAGAAGCAATCTATTATGAATCTAGAGTCAGGCAGGGAGTCCTCTCCTATTTAATATTGTCATAAGTGAAATTATAAAGAATGTCAAAAGAAAGTAGAGGTATAGAATGGGTAACAGAGGATGTAAAATTATTTGTTATGCGGATGACGCGATAATTATTCGATATAGCAGCAAGACAATTTATGTCAATCTCAACTGGAAAAACTAATTCAGTATATATCACCACTACACCAAACACTTTATTTTTGCACTCGACGCGCGTTTCGCTAACCATGTTAGCTTCATCAGGAGCGATGATTGGAAAAACTAAGACAATAGTAATAGTAAAAGAGCCGAAGTTCAAGTTGGTGGTGAAAGATAATCCAATAAAACAGGTGATGGATGTCGATTACCTGGGCATCAAAATATCTAGTATCGGAAAAATCGCGGAAGAAGTAAACAAGGAATAGGATAGCGTAACGCCTTAATAAAGCCATATTGAGAGCAAGACAAGAATATACCAGAGCGTAATACGAGCAGTAATGACTGACACATCTGAAACAAGACCCGATACAACTATAACACAGAAGATAGTGGAATTAACTGACTTAGGAGATCTACAAACAAAACACTGAGGGATAGAGAAAGGAGTGAAGACATAAAACACATGTAATATAGAGAATATCAACCAGTGGATAAGGGGAAGAAAATTGAAATGAGACGTCCAAGAAAGAGATGAAGCGACGATATATGTAGATTAGGGAACAAAGAAAACAGGAAAAAAGGAGAAGAAGATTTTTACAATATTTTCCATATTTCAATCTAAGCCGTTTTAAAGCCTCTTATGGTACTGATTTTGACATATTGACTTTTACTGACAAAATCAAATTTTATGATGTATTCATATCAAATGTTTAGGTACATGAAAAAGCTTCAATATTAGTGCATCTCGTGGCAACTAGTAGCCAGAGTAACTTTTTAGTACACATTTCCTCTGAGTACCTTTTTCTGAATAAATATCTAGCCACTACGAAATAATATTGAGTTTTATTGTACTACAAGAATGTATTTTTTTAGTATATTACTCCTCGGAATAATTTCATCGAGTCGTTATAATGTTTGAACACCTTAACAGGATAAAAAATATTTCCCCCAAAAACTTGTCCATAATTTAAAATAACAAGAAAACACGATATATCGACACAAATAGGGCACAATTATCGTTGAGTTTTAAAGAAAGTCGCATAGGTAGGAATTTTGAAGAAATAACATTTCAAGAGCCAAGACAAGGAAAATGATTACTATAATTTATTTATTTCTGTCAAAACGGCTTTGTCACTTTAAAAAACGTAAATACCATAAAAACGGAGTAGAGGCTATCAACAATTTTTATTAAGTGTTTTTGTTTAATAACAGTATTAACAGTTTTGTACAGATGAGAAGCTTGACGTCCGACTTAACACTTTTTCCGAGGACACAGCATCTTTATAACCTGTGTAGAAAAAATATAATTGATAATTACTAGCTCAGTATAGTGACTAATTCTCTAATAATATAGTTAACGGTGGTATTTTAGAAATATCTTTCTTTAGGTGGTGATGGATGTATTGTCCAAAATGTATTATTGTCTTTTAGAAATTTAAACGGGCCTTTGCTTGTGCAAAAATTTATAGAATCATTATCATATTTTACACCTTAACCCTAGAGCGGAAGAGATTTACAGAAAGTATATTTTAGTCTCTCTTGTTCGTAAAGAAAAGGATTCCCAAAGTGCAAAACAAAATTAGATACGATAACCCTTCTTTTTGTAATTTTTATTCATACCAAGTCCAAAAGGATGTTTATTATTACAAACATTACAAAATATTGATATCGATGAATCTTGTAGGCCACATATTGCAGCAGTCGGTTCTGTAGATGAACCGTTTCTAAAGCCGTGTTGATTATTTGTTAAAATTTTCTATTTGTCTTTATCGTTTTTTAATTTATTTTACTTGCCCAACAAAATTCATTTAAAGAGCAGGAATTATAGAACAAATAATGGACAAAATGAATGTAAAAATATAAATAGAAAAAAATTAAAAGTAAAAATATAAATAAACCTTACATAAAAACGCTGATTACCTATTATAAATATAGGAAAAAATACTGTCCTAGCAATACTAATTAGTTGTTCTACAGAGAATTCATTTAAATCCCACATAAGGGTTACGAGTATAAAGTGGAAGTCGTAACACAATTTGGTTTTCTTTTTGAATATCGATGCATCTGGATTAACAATAAAATGCTGAGAAAAGGCGTGAATTAATACACGGAACGCGTTAATTTAGGAACGAAAGTAAATATGTAGAACCAACAAAGTTATTACATAGCTTATATAGAAAAATAAGAGAATTTCATAATATTCGAAACTTGAGAGACTTAAAATCAAATTGATACAAAAGTAAATTATAAGTTATAAGATTTCCCTTCTGCTTCTTGAATTATTTGTTAGTTTTATTTTAGTTTTTTTCTTGGGTTCGTTTTAAACTCAAAAGGAAATAAGCATCATATACTAAACAATCTTTGAATTCTCAAGTTGAGTATTATTTATATAAAAAATAGTGTTAGTTTGTTTGAGTTTTACATCGTGTTATTTAATAATCCTGTCAGTCTATTTTATTTTAGATGTGTTGTTCTTTAGACTTAAGAATTGTATACAATAAAATTTGAAAATGCCCTGATATAAGGACGAATCGTTAACATATCTTTAAAGTTAACCTGCAAACCTAAGGTGAACAATATATATATATATATATATATATATATATATAATATATATATATATATATATATATATATATATATAAATATATATATATATATATATATATATATATATATATATATATATATATATATATATCTATATATATATATATATATATATATATATATATATATATATATATATATATATATATGACTTAGATGGTAATGTCCAAAGTAGTAAGTGGAACGCCGAGTCAGAGAATCGGTTCGATTTCGCTGCATTTCCGTTGGACATCGATTAGTTGTTGAAGGTTTTAATCCAGCCAAAAAGGTCGTCATGATTTTAATCGCGTCCGGGGGAAATTTTGTATGTTCTGCTGCATTCGCGTGTAGGTGCAACTAGTCTTTTGATTTCAGGGGGTGGGATATTTGATCCCACAGGTATCCAGATTGTTGGCGTAGATTTCACAGTGCCCTTGGAATTTATCTTGTTCAGCTGGACGTCTATTTTCTGAGTATGGGAATTTCAGTACCAAGCTGGTTCGCATTATTCTGCTTTAGAAGACTCGATGGATAGGGCAGTAGACAGAAGCGCATTTGGGCATGCGCACCATGTCGTTCCAGCAATCTTTTGCATAATGTTATTCCTCGATTTCAGTTTTCGCACAGTTTTTTTCTATGTGTCTTTTAATGGTAAGGGATCTGTCCAGCTTTCCACCAAGATATATTGGATGGGAGTTATGTTTTAGTCTGTCGCCGTCAAGGTGAACTTCCAATGCACGAATTTGTGAAGGGCTTTCGAGGGAGTATTTCATACCTCAGATCTAAAAGAAATTATTTCCTAAAAATAAGGTAGTTTTTTGAAAAACCTAGCCAATATATCATTAAATCCAAAGGAACAGACTTTGTGACAAGAACAGAATGATTAGAAGCGAGACCGTACATCTGATAAGTAGCCATCCCAATTGGACACTCATATCACTTGCAAAATGCGTAATTTAAACAAAATTAGTAACTGCTGTTCGTTGTGTAATAAAACTGTGTTGATGGGTAGAAATAAGGCAATGGCCTTGTCAAAGCTATTTATTCTAGTAATAGGCCTGTAATTTGTTACATCCTGGTGAATTTCTCATTTTTGAACAGAGGGTAAACCTGAGCCAGCTTCCAACAGAATCCGAATGAAAATGTATTAATTACCAGATTTAATAAAGTAATAGGTGGTTTAGAAAAAATGATACTACGATCCTAACCAAGAAACAAGGCGTAATGTACTAACTAAATAAAAAAGCTGCCAAGATTAAGCTCCTTTGCTTGAATATCCAATACAAAAATAAATAAATTGTTTAAAATAAAATTACACCATATGCAAATGTAATGTTTTTTTGCACTCTAACCTTATTAACAAACATAATTTTTTACTTTAACCTTTGCAGTAAATTTTAGCTTTAGTTGTAAATTTGCATACAAACGAGTGACCTTTAAAATATATTCAACAAGAAAAGGGAACTATCAACATTTTCGTCACAATAACGGCATGGAGTCAGGCTGGCATCGAATTGCTTAAATCCATTCCTATCGCAGCAGCCTACTAGGTAAGATTATTAGCTATAATTCTGGTACTTTGCAAATAATATATTATGAGTGATCTCATTTGAACTTGAAGCTAAGATAATCATCATTGAAGTTTTACTCAATCGGGGTAACAATTCCACAATAAACCTGTGATTTGAAAAGTAAACCACAGGCTAGCCTATTATATACTTGTTGCTTGTTGATAACTTGTGCAATTGTTAGGCTTTGTGAAATTTGTCGGTATATTTTAAACAATAGCTTCGTTCTGAAATTCCTACCCTGAGAGGTAAATAAAACTGTTTGTTTTTACTCATATTGAATAGATTCAGTTTTATTTAAAATATATTTTTTCTTATTTTTAGATTTCCGATTATCATCGTCTTGATCATTTTCGGATTCATAACAGCACGATTCGCTATCAGACTGTATTAAAATGTTTAGCAGGCACTTGATTGGTCGTTTCTTATTTGCTTCGCGTCCATCTGATTAGATATTTGACCTTCACATGGTATCTTATTCTATACCATGCACCTACCATTAACTTTCTAAAACTCTTTATAATATATAACATCACTTACCCATATTTTTATTGTCTAGATACATATGATGGTAATTAATGCGGTTTGCAATTATCGTGAAAGACTGGAACTATATAATCAGAAAGTTCTTCTGAAGTTTACTTAATGTAAACAAGAGGTTACCAAATTATTGGCCGTTCATAAATAATTATATATCTATAAATTAATCGAAGATAGCTTGGTTTATTGCTTTGATGTAAATACAATTTATGTCGTGAATATCTTATAACTTTTAATTTAACTTAGATTTTGTAATTTTTAAGATTTATTATGTGACCACAAATCGTAAATTATTGAGAGCGGGTTTATTTTATATGGATTTTAATTTATTTATTTTTTAGTTGAGCGAGGAGTGCTTTTCCAGATACAACCATTATCAACTTTCCGATAAAAAAAGTAAAAATTATCATTATTATAGGCTCTGCATTTATATTTTTAAGTAATTTATACCTGTGTGAAGAGTTTTCAATTGACGTGGTACAACGAAAAATAATAATTGCTAATTATTTATTTACGAATCTTAGCTGTCTAAACAGTTGAAATATTTCCGAGTACAACAGATATACAGTAAAATGATCTACCTTAGATTTTGACATGAGACTGAAATAGTAATATACCTAATCTACTTAATCGGTGGCTGACACAGCAGCAACAAGGGGTTTCGAAGAATCTCACTCAGGCATATGTAGTTTAATGTAAAACAACTGACAACTGGCGAGGCCCATATTTCAGCAGTCTATTCACTTTTCTCTCATTCATCGATACATCCCGAGACAAGTTTCACCGTGCCGCGGCTCATCAGCTAGGATCGACAAATAAGAGAGCAATCATTCTTGTATTTATCCACGTACTTACAGAACATAATAGTAAGATACAAAGAATTGTACCAAATACGCATACCTAATACTCCATCGGCGGCTGACACAGCAGTCACAAGCCGATAGAATGGTTGGCAAACCAAGACTCAACGCAAGCAGCGCGATTTTCAAGGGATATATGTGGTTTAATGTAAAACAACTGAAAAGGGACGAAGGCTATATTTCAGCAGTCTACCCAATGTTTTCTTATTTATCAATCCATTTCGAGACGCGGTTGGACGTATCACGTATTAGTTGGGATAGGATCGACAAAGAAGAGAACAAACTTTCTAGTACTTATCCACATACTTACAGAACATAATGGTGAGATACAAAGAATTGCACCAAATACGCATACATAATATTCTATCGGAGGCTGACACAGTAGCCACAAGACGACAAAGCGGTTGGTAAAGCCGACACTCAACGCCAGCAGCGCAGTTTTCGAGGGATGCGTCTCAGACATATTTGCCAGTCTACTTACTGTTCTCTCTCATTTGTCAATCTATCTCGAGACACGTTTCGCCGTATCACGGCTCATCAGTCGGGCTATGAAACCGCGTGCTTATTTTTGTTATAAGCTTATAAAATTTGCCCGTTCTATTCAAAAGAACCTGGAAAAGTTTTCATATTACTATTGAAACTACATAAGATTCTTCCATCTCTTTCATTCTCTTCCCCTACTAAAATTCAAAGTAATAAAAACTAACCTTAAGTTTTCTTATTCCCGCAGTTCTAGAATATGGAGGATATATAGCACGATATATACGAAGTAACCCTTCTAACACCCTATTCCACCCCATTAAACCCTTATATATTTTATTATAAATAGTAGGCTTAAAATTTGTCAAATGAGTCAATAAACTTGGAAAAATTCTCAAAATACTATGGAAACTAAACAATCTTTAACGACCCCCAATTCTTACATCCCCTTTTTAGGTTAAAATTGAAAAGAATGAAAAAAAAAAATAACCTAATTTTTAAACTATTCAAAAACCGTAATAAAACGTATAATACTATAGATACGAGACATACAGATTTTCTACCCCCACCTCTTTCGGTCCTTAATGTTTTACTACAAACATCAATGCAAAATATTTGTTTATATCAACTAAAGAATTGGCTGTTGTAATACGTTATGCGATGTATACCAAATATAATAAGAAATTAGAAGGTTACATCGAAAAAAGTATGTGTAATAATAAATAAAACAATAATCGACCAAGTGCAAATCGGACTTGCGCAATTAGTGTTTCGTACGTTAACTGCTTTTAAAATAAAAATTTTGTTACAGAGATATAAATGATCAATGACTTCACAAAACACACCCCAAATGAGTTTTTGAACAAAGTTTCCGATCTCTGTTGAAAACTGATGACCTTGATTTTTTTTATATACCAAATAAATTATGAAAGGTAATGCACTCGTAATAATTTTCGTTTAATCTACACTCTGTGAAGAATATTCCTGAATTTTTTCAAAATTTTTTGATTAGTACATTTCGAGATAAGGAGGGACAGCGATTTTTCGCAATTTTTACAAATGATACAAAGAAAAGTAAGTACGTAAGTTATATATATTTTTGAACTCGTGTTCTCGCAAGCTCTCATTTGACACACCACTAGATGACTTGGCAATTTTTTTTTTCACTTCCGACTTCACTCCCCAAAACTAACCCTTAGTCAAAATTTAACTTTCAAAATTACACGGCTCTGATGGGGCCATCATTTTCTATATTAATGCCAAATTTCAACTTTATATGTCAAATAGTTCTCCTCCTCCACCTTTTTTGCCCCTTTCATGTTTTATTATAAATTTTTGCGCAAAATATTTGTTTCTTATCTCAACAAAAAAACAGGAAAAATTGCCATATTACTATTAAAATCATACAAAATTTATTGACCGCTACCTCTTTTATCGCTCAAAAAATGACAACACTGAAATTTAAGTAAATTACAACATACATGCAATTACCTTTTTAGACCCCTACGTCATACCTTTCACCCCGTATATATTTAACTATAGGAATATTATTTTTTATTAAATATACAATATCTTATTCAAAAACCAAAAAAATGTCATGTTTCTTTCTCTGACTTAATGTAGAACCCCGAAAAAGACCTATAACAATACAAATATGAAGTCGTTCTTCTACTTTTCATCTCCACACCTTTGGTACCTTATATGTTTTATTATAAATCATTCTGGTTAAAAATTGCCCATTATCTCATTCAAAAAACCTGGAAAAATATCATAATACTATTGAAACTATACAAGTTTCCCCAACTCTTTCACTTTCTTCCTTTATTAAAATTGATGTTAATGAAAAAATAACTTAGCTTTCATATTTCTACAGTCCAAGAACCCTGAAAAGCACATATAGCACGATATATCTGGAACAATCCCTATAAGCTCCATTCCACCCCATCAACCCCTTATTTATTTTACTATCAATAATATGCTTACAGTTAGTCAATTACATCAACAAAAAAACATGAAAATCACTTCCAAAATACCATTGAAACTGTACAATATTTAACATAATACTATTGAAACTATACAAGTTTCCTCATCCCGTTCATTTGTTTCCTGGGTTAAAATTAAAAGTGGCAAAAAATTATCTAGTTTTTGAATTCCATGACTCCAAAAACTTCTCTCTCTTCTTCTCTCATTAGCATATATATATATATATATATATATATATATATATATATATATATATATATATATATATATATATATATAATATATATATATATATATATATATATATATATATATATATATATATATATATATATATATATATGTGTGTGAGGAGTCAACAGAGTGAGAGTTGAGATTTCAGGTGTTCTTTCTTATATGTAGTTTTATAAGTCCTTTTTAAGGTTTTTGGAGTCATAGAATTCAATTTTATATATATATATATATATATATATATATATATATATATATATATATATATATATATATATTCCTGGTTTGAAATTGATATCTTATTTCGCTCGAGAGTTATCATACTAATAGGCCGACAGACTAACAAAACGGCAGACTGACAGACCCACCGAAATGAGTGACTATGTTTTTCGTGATCTTAGACCACTAATTCGACAAAAAAAAAGAACTCCTAAAGTGTGATTTTTTATGAATACTTTCCTTTAGCCATGAAAGTAAAAAGTCAAGTATTGTCTTAAATATGGGCTCTGTAATTTTATCTTTTTGTATTTTCTACTGATTTTTTACACCAATCTGTAACAATATTTGTGTAAAGTTAACTCCAGGTAACGTTGTACGACAAAAAAGAATTGTCTATTCTATACCCATTTGTGTAAGTTAATCCAAGTTACAACACTTTCAATTAAAATTGGTATTGGTATATTAGTATATCACCTTCTTTTGACAGAAAGGAGTATTAAATTTCATATTTAAGCGCATTTTTTGCAGGGACGTAATGTTTTCTAGTATTTTTAAATAATGTTTGTAATTTAATTTCATTTCCATTTTAGATTAGGGTAAAATTTTTTTTTTCCTAAAATGGCTTTAAGTTGATAGAACGACTTCCTAATTGTTAAATTCTTATTTCTTTATTCCTACTTTTGTAATTTTAAGCTAAAATTTGTTAAAATTATTTCAATGACCTAAAATTAAAAGTTTATAAACATAAAAAAGAGTTAAATAATTTATGTTAATAAGCCGTGAAGTTTTATGAAAGTCTGAAAATTTTTACATTTTTCCCAAAATGAAGTTAAGTTGATACATATATACATACTCAGTGGTTAAATTCTTATTCTTAATTTCGTGATTTTCGGCAAAAGCAAACAACTATTCAACTGATCCATCTTTAATCCTGATTAACATTGTAAGATAACATAAAATTTTATCAAAAACAACAAGAAATGTATGAAAAATCTACATCCATGTAAGAATTTACCATAGCAAATTTATAGTTAAAGCTTAATATTTTGGGCCATTAAGAACTGAGCTAAAAGAAAGACAATTTCTTTGAAATAAACTTTCACTACTTCTAAGATGACTACCAACTGATGGGGCTTGCATATATGAAATTTCTCTTTCAATGAGGCACCACGTTATTCGTATTTTTCATGAATTGTTTTTCTAATCACTAATGACTTAAATTTTTATTTCTTAGAAAGTATGCTATAAATTTAATTTTTTCTGATGTTAATATACGGATATCTATATTTTAACTAGAAATTCTGTTACATCAAGAAAAATAGAAAGAGTCAAAATAAACAAAAATCATTAAGGCCTTCAAAAGTAATATTATATTTTGCAAAGTAGAAGGAAAATAAGTTTTTACTAGTTCTTGTTTAGTTGGTAGTAACAGCAAATCTCTCAAAATGGCTACCTGCTGCACAAAACCCTGTCTGTCTTATGTTGAGTTAGATGTACCATACAGTTCACTAATCTTTCTACTATCTTTTTTTTATTACTTAAGCTGCCTTAAATCTCTTATTTGATATGATAAATATATTATTTTCTCATCAAAACATTGAATTTTTAGGGGTATTCATAGGCTAGGAATTTATTACTCCCTAAATGTGCATTGCCTTGGAATATAAAAAATATGAATTTTAAATAAATCATTACTAATTTATTGGCTTTTATAAATAAATAAATATTTATGAATTAATATTATGATATGGTATACATTATTGCTATGATTAAGTATTGTTTATATTATAAATACTTTAGAGATTAGGGGGTTACATACACCTCGAATTTTCAAAAATTAGATTTTTTTACTCCTAAGAATACTTCAAAAATTTTTTTTAAGAAAATTCCATTTCATTATAAAGTTATAGCACCAAATCTGACCTGGCGTCGGATTGGGACCGCTATCTGTCGTCAGACACTTTCTGCAATATTACTCAGTCAATTTTTAATATTTTTTAACTTTTCTTTTTAACTCTTTATAATTACTTTTTCTACAAAGTGTCGAGAAGTTTTTCAAATTTTTCTAGTAGACAATTTTTTATAAATAACTAAACATAAATTTTTTGGTCGAAAATTGCATGCTAAAGTTTGAAACACCGTAATTTTTTTATTTTTGAAAAAAAACTTTCGACAATTTTTAGCTACTGCACTATTTGACCAGAGTAATTTTTACTTTTCCAGATTGGATTAGTTTTTGTGAAGGTATCCTACAGACAAGGAGGCGACATAGTTTTCATTAGTGGTCCATCTAACCCAATTAAAAATAATGTTAGCATTTAAATCACATTTAAAAAAAATTATAATTTAAAGTACAATAATTATACAATCACCCTTTTTTTGTATTATTCACTTAATAACCTTCAAAATATATTTTTTTGAATATTGTTTATTTATTTATTTATTTATTATCAACGGTAATACCATTTCTACAAAAAACATCGACAATATGCAAGAAAAAAAAACAATGTAAATGAACAATATAATTAAAGCTAAATCTAAAACTAAAACTAATAGGTCAGAATGCAGGGTATTAAAATCTAAATTAATCCCTTTAAAGGTAAACAATACTTGACATATAATACCAATGGGAAACTACCCGAATATTAAAGAAACTCTATAGCGAGGTCAGTTGCTTGACCATATTTTTGAATCGGTGTACTGGGCCATCAATTGGCAAATTGTATTTATCAAAATTACGCTGCATTCTAAAGATTGGACTATGCAAGCCATAGTTTCTGGTGAGATTAGCTGGGTAAAACAAAGACCTGGCGCGAGTACGATGTACGGTATGAAAAGATAATTTACTAAGTAAGTACTCACAGTCAATATACCCATTTAATAGCTTAAATAAGAAATGTAGATCAGCTTGCATTCGTCTGTCCTGAAGACTGCACATATTTAAAAATCTTTGTACCAGGTCATAGTTGGTATGTCCCTCAGTTAAAGGAATTTTCAGTTTAAAAGAACAGATACGTGAGAATTTTTTTTTTGGACACTCTCCAGCTGATTAATATGGACATTATAAAAAGCAGACCACACCGGGCTTGCATACTCCAAAATCGGTCGAACGTACGAGCAATATAATAATTTAAACACATTACAAGAAAAATCGGCACTAAATCTATCAATAAAACCCAAACACCTACCGGCTCGCTGCACCACACTCATTTGATGGCCGATAAAAGATAAAAAACAATCAAACATCACACCAAGATCCCTAATCTCATGTACCCGTTTTAAAATGGTTATATTTATATTATAGTCGAACTGCATAGGACTTTTTAATCTGGAAAATGATATACAGGAGCATTTATCAATATTCAGACTTAAGCCGTTTAAAGTTGCCCAATGGAAAAATATGTCAACATCCGCTTGCAAAACAAGACTGTCCACAGGACTAGAAATAATTTTAAATAATTTCAGATCATCGGCAAACATGAGAAAAGAAGTATTCGTCAGGAAATCCCTCAAGTCATTTACAAATAAGAGAAACAATAGGGGCCGCAGTGAGAGCCCTCGGGAACGCCCGAGGGCACTATACTTAGGTTAGAGATATAATTATTTATTCTTACACTTTGCTGACGGCCCATTAAAAAACTCTCCAGCCAACGAAGAATGTGAATGCCGAACCCAAGCGATCCAAGTTTGCTTAACAATAACCGATGGTTCATTTTGTCGAACGCCTTGGAGAAGTCAGTATATATGGTATCAACCTGACATCCCTTCTCAAATGCGCCCAACATATGTCAGAAGATTAGATACACAGTAACGAGAACGCTGAAAGCCATACTGTTCATCTATGATCACCCGTCTACAGTGCAAAGAAAGACAAGAAGGGACCAGTGAGTCCAAAAGCTTTGGTATGGTCGACTGTATGCAGATGCCCCTATAATTAGTCACATCGCTACGATCACCAGATTTAAAAATTGGGGTTATATAGGAAGTTTTCTAATAATCAGGAAATACTTCCAAATCCAATGAGAGATTGAACAGGAAGTGAAGTGGTCTGCTGAAGGTACACACACATTTCTTTAATCATAGAGGCGGGACACCATCAGGCCCACTTGAGGTTTTAGGCCTGAGCGACATCAGTTCATTAAAAACCACAATCAAACTAATAACCACGTTATTTAATGTTGTGAATTCAGTAAGGCTCGAGTAGTAGTCCGGTATTCCCAAATGGGCATCCTCATACACACTCGAGAAATATTCAGCAAACAAATTTACCGTAAGATCACCACTACTGCACGTCCTACCCCCTAAATGCATGGAGTTAGGATACCCATTCGATCTTTTGCAGTTATTTACATGTTTCCAAAATTCTGACGGACTTCTGTTGAGATTGAATTCTATTCTATTTATGTAATCCTGATAACATGAGCGCTCAAGAGTTTTACACTCTTCCCTGAGTTGTGAGAATAACTCATAATCGGCAAATAGCATAGTCTGCTTGTAGTGCCTATGGGCTATTTTTTTTTAACAATAAGGCGTTTGAGATGTTGTTAGCAGAGCCCAAGTGTAAGAACCCTTTAAGATATTTATTTTTTTTTTTTTTTAACGTTGAGGAAGCAGTCTTTATAATTATTTTGTGAATATTATCTTTATAGAATATTTTTAATACGTAAAAAGAAAAGGAATTTTCATGGGTCATAAGGAAAGGAGTATATTATTTGTAAAGTTTTCTTGGGTTAATACTCTACAATAAATGAAGCAATATTTTTTTTATTAATTATTTAGCTAAAATAATTTTGGGTAAAATCGATATGAAATACAATGATTTACCATATGTTTGTCCTAAAATTGAATAATTAAACTGTATATTTGAATGTATTATACATGGATGTAAATTTTTTATAAATTTTTTCGATAAAATTGGTAAGGCTTGTTTCCCCAACGTGAAACTAAACTGATACAAAAACTTCCTCATTTTTAAATTCATGTATCTTCATTCCTAAATTAAAACTATATCATTGATTTAAAATTAGGAATCGTAAAAAAAGGTTAAACAAGTAATGAGTTCTTCACCGTAAATTTTGGCTAAAGTTTTTATGAAAATTTGTACCTGTGTTGAACGGTAATAAAATTTTATCACAAATGTCTAAAAATTTACGAAATACTTACATCTCTGTAAAAATTTACCCTAGTAAATCTATTTTTAAACTTATGAGATTTTAATAATTAACGACCAAATCATAAAAATTAAGTTACATTAATTTTAACTTAACACTACCAACTGACAGATGTTGGAAAAACTAAAAAATAACACTTTCGATGAGGCACCATGATGTTCATATTTTTCTAGTCAAGGCGGACTTACACCTTTATTACTTAAGTAAGTATTTACTTTCTTTCTGAGTCCAGTCACCATTATATTTTCCCGGTCTAGTATGGCCTTCTCATTGGCTAGGAAAAGATCCTCCAATGTGCAAGTAGTTGCGATATTGGGCAATGGAGAACATGGTATTCGTCCTGTGTTATGCCGTACTCATAACTTGTTTCCTCGTTGATGTATCCCCATTTTCTGATGGTTTCCTTTCATTTACTGCAAACCTGTCTAGGGTTTTCCATACCGGATAGAGTACGTCATGCTCAGCGCTTAGTTTTTCTGTAAGCTCTATGAAGTTTGGTGGTGCTGTGTTTCTCCACTTATCTAGTCGGGCACTGCTTGGAGGTAGCAAAGCTGGATGGATCGTGGGAGGGAAAATCTTCCTAGATCACAATTTAATTCTTTCTGGGGCTTGTCCATATATTGAGTGTTACATATCATTGTCCTGTTCCCTATTTCTACTTTATCTTTCATGATTTTGGGGGGTGTAATTCCTGCAATGGAGTAAAGCTTCTACGTTGCAGTGGGTTTCAGGCAACCGGTTATATCCCTGATAGTGACGTTTACGGCCACATCGACTAGTTTGGCGTGCGTAGAGTTCCCACGTACTGAAGCTAAGTATTCTGATACTGATAGACTGAGAGTTATGGTTGATACTCGTAGAACTTCTGGATGAGTACTCCACTTTGTTTTTGTTTAAGATATTATTCCTAGGCATAACTTTTTGTTTTATATCCTAACAGTGAGTTTTGTAGCTTAGAGCTCGTTCTAATTATTTACCTAATTATTTTGAGTTATTATAATGTTGTAGTTCATTACCTCTCTCTGATGCTCATAGTTTTTTCTGGGACTCTATTTCTCAGATGAAACACGTACGTCTTGATTTTCGCGGGATTCGGTTTTATATAGTTTTCTTCATAGTGGAGGGGAGGTTTTTTGGTGCTCGTTGAAGCTTGTTCTCGGCTTCATCGAAAGTGGTGCCCTGGGCTGCTAGCGCTGTATCGTTTGCATATACGAAAGATTTTGTACCATTTCGTAAAGGGATGTCGTTTGTGTATATATTATAAAAAAACGGTGCAAACACGTTACCCTGAAATAATCCATTTTTTTGATTTCTTCATCGGCTGCGCTTATCCTGCAGGATCATAAAAACGTCTATTTTGTAGCATACATTTGACGAAATTACCTAGCTCGTGATCTGCTCTGGTGTCATAGACTCTCTGGATAAGCTTCCTATGGTTGACTGTGTCGTAGGCTGTCGTTAGGTCAATGAATGTTGTTCCAGTGATTTGTTTCCTTTCGAAACTGTCTTCTACGTGTTCAGTTAGGTCAAGAATTTGTAAGCAACAGGATTTTTCTGAACTGAAGTCTGTCCCTTTATCATTACTTTCTCTGTGCTATGGGATATATGGCTTAGTATGAAGCGTTTAAGTATCTTCATTAAATGGCATAGAACAGACACTGGTCTGAAGTTTTTTGGGTGGGTGCGACTATTTTATCTTAGCGCCACATGCGAGGGATGGTAAGTTCCTGTACACAGTTGTTGAATAGTGAAAGTATTCACTTCATCGTAACTGTTCCAAAATATTTTATTTGCTCTATAAGTACACTGCCCAATTCAGGAACATTTTTGTTCTTCATCTGGCGTACAGCTTGTTTAAGCTCATATTCGGTAACAGGAGCCTCAAGGTGAGTGTTTTCAGTTCTTATATCTATAGTAATTGTTGCTCTTATGATTCTGTTTGAGGTCTTTCTGTTAAGTAGACGTTGATGGGCGATTTAGTCCGGAGTGGTGTTAGAAAAGTTCATTGATGGTGTTGTTGGATCGTCTCTGAGGTTCCTTATCAATTTCCATGTTCTTCTGCTGTTCTGCTTCATGTTCAAGTCAGCAGTAAGTTTTTACCATTTTTTCCTTTCACATGACTTATGACACATGTGTGGAACAACGCGGTTGAACACTTTGGAGAATCTCGAGCGGTTGTTCTTGACATATCCAAGGCATTCGACCGAGTTTGGTACGATGGACTGTTGGCTAAGCTACGCTCTTATAGTATGTCTGGAAAGTTCTGTTTATAGCTCTCATGTTTCCTTAGGGAACGTTCTTTACGAGTGGCAGTCGACGGATTTCTTTCTAACACCTTCACTATCAACACCGGTGTGCCCCAAGGCTCCATACTGTCACTTACTCTCTTTCTCATTTACATTAACAATCTGCCGGAAAAGATCGGGAATCCAGTCTACAGCTTTGCAGACGACAGTACGCTTATCTCTTCATTTACTTTGTATGCTCGGACATCGGCTACTCAGGCGAATATCCGTAGACAGCAGGAGGTAGTTCAAGATCTGGAAGAAAGTCTATCTTGGGGTGATAGTAACCAAGTGGAATTTAAAGCTACAAAAACCCAAGGCGGCAGTTTTTTCTAAAAAAGTTTACGCTGTTGAACCCGAGATAGGATATAGCCTGTAGTAATTGTTCTCCGGTCTCTAATGTTTGTTGTGTGAAAGGTTCGGTCGAGTATAGGCGCTGATATCCCATAAGAAGTATTTTGGTTTCCCCATCAAAGCCCGGTATGTGGTTGTTCTGCATCCTCTCGACATATGTCGCCTGGATATCCTTTTCACCAGTTCTACGAAAGTTTCATAGTTGGCAGGTTCAGTATCGATTGATCTTAGTTCCCGGTCTAAGTCGGGAGTGAAAAGGTTCCATTTTGCTCTTTGGACCTTCTTTTAAAGGAAACTTTCACAACTGGATTTATAATGCCAGTAACTGCACGATGTTGTGCTCGACGTTGACCATTTTCGACGTACTTGGTAGATTAATGTGTTATTTCTTTACTAACGGAGATCATGTCCATGTTGTTGCCCCTATTCCATCTTTTGCTGTTGAAGAAATATGGCAGTTAAGAATAATGTATTATTTCCAGGGCATTGAGTTCTACCATCTGCCATTATCTTGATTTTCTTGTTTCCGAAATTGCTAACAGTATGAGACTCAAGTTTTATCGTCGAAATTTCTATATCATTTTCTGCAGTTAAGTTTGCAGACTTTATGACTAGTTCACGTTTTATAAAAGTTGCACTGCCGTTCTTCTCATGAGCTCTTTCTAAGATTAGATTCATTTAATTAATTTTTGATCTTTGGCTAGTAAGCCTTCTATAGGTTTCATGAATAATTAAAATATCATTGTTGTTGTTGACACTATAATATGTACTATAACAGTTAATTGTTCGGATATTTCGAGTAAACTTTTTTTTTAATATTGGTAAAAGGACACTTATATTTTAACAGACATTTAAACATTATTAAGCATACTAAAAATTCTGTCAGACAAGAAAGTTCTAAAAAACAGAAGAAATAAAATTAAACAAAAAATCATATAAAGTTTTAAAAAGTGCTTATTATATTTCCAGTTTATAGTTCTCGTTTAAAACAGATTTCTTATAAACGATAAAGTTTTTACTTATGGAGGTCATTTAGGCCAAATTTTGGATGCAAATAGCTTTCTAGTTTACAAGATTCTGTCTAGATTGAAATAGGTATATAATATAATCCGTTTATTTTTCCCAAATCTTTCATTTTTTTGGTAAATTTATATTGTTTTAAAGCACGATGATATCTACTGATAAAAAAAACATTTTAATATGTACTAATATTAAATGTTTAGAGAGATTGACAGGAGTCTATTTTTAAAAAAAGTTTACCCTAAGTTGGAACATATACAGCCTCTATCGATAACTACCTATTTATAAATTATTAACCCAAAGTGTCGTACATAATTGCTTTGATGCAGAGATAATATAAATTAATAATATCTTATTTATCCCAAATTTTAAATAAATTATCCAGAGCCCAGATATTTTTATTTTTAATATGATTTTTTTCGTTGAGCTAGCACATCTCCTAATCATTTTTAGATAGAGTCGTTATTAAATATTCTAATAGGTAAAAAAAATAACGCATTGCCTCTATTATATACTTTATAATTTCGACTTTCTTTTGTACTATCTTCCCATTTTTTACATTATCTGTAACTAGAATGAAATTATAATATCTGTGGTTAAAGTTATACGATAGAGAACATAATAACTGCTTATTATTTATTCACTTGTCTTAGCTGTATTAATAGTTGAAACATTTTCTAGTAGAATCGATATGAAGTAATATTATTTACCCTACCTTTGGCATAAAAGATTTAGTTTTATATTTAAGTACCTTTTTCCACGGACATCAAATTTTGATAAATTTTTAGATAAGATTTGTAATTTAATTTTATTGCTGTTTTACACTGATGCAAGATTTCTATAACATTTTCTCAAAATTAAGTTTGGTTAGGTTAGATTCTAAGGTTAATTTAAGACAACTAATTCTTAATATCGTGATTTGAAATAAACTGAAGACGATTGTATATCAAGTAGCAATTTCAATTCAACTCCCTTTTTTAAACTTTGTATAGGGCGATAATAAAATTTGATTGCAAATAACTACAAATTTATGTTCGAAATTATGATGTTTTGATAATTAATTACTAAGTTATAAAGAGAAAATTCCTTTGAAAATTAATTTTTACATTATTGAACATGGCAACCAACTGACAGAATTTTGAGAAAATGATAAACTACCTTTTCGCTGCCAAGTTGTCAGTACAGGTCACCAATTATTTGCTAGTTAAGCTTACAAAGAGATATACTATTACATTTTTGTCCTTTTAAGTATCCAGTGGCGAGACAACAGCAATTTTTAATGTTTACTTCCTTTAATAATGAGATAATGCTTAAGCATATCGCTTTGGGGGAATAGAATCAAAATTATAGGTTAATAAATATTGTATAGTTTTAACGGTACCATGAGAAAATTTTGTTGTTGAGATAAAGAAACAAATAAAAATTAACAGGCTTAAGTATTTCCAGTAGACATGGAAAATGACTGCATAAGTTATTTGAACATTATGTTTTTATAGTTGCTGGCCATTGACGTATGAAGTTAATGACTGGGCAAAGAATTAATATATTTAAACTGGAGTGAAATAATCTGTTTTCATCGGCCTTTTCACATTTTAAATTCATATACATCCCTACTTAACTAACTTCCTGAAGTAACAATAACTTCAATAATTAAATTCATATTAATCAATTTCCCAATGTTATTGAAATTATACAATAATAAATACTCCTTTCAGTTCCTTCCTGAATTAAAATCGAAATAAATGAAAAAATAACCTAATTTTTGGATTCCTCTATTTCAAAGGATCCTGAAAAAGGTATCAAACACGATATCTACGAAGCAACACCTCTAATCTCCTCCTCCATCACCTTTGTTCTTTATACATATGTTTATTATAAATATTTACACATAAAAATTTGTTTATTAGATCAATAAAAAATTAGGAAAAACTATCATATTACTATACTACATAAAATTTATCGACACCCCATCCCCCCTTTGTCCCTTGACCTCATGCGATATCATTCAAAAATGATAGACTTCATCCTTTTGGTATATATCATATAGATCGTACAGATCAAGTTTAAAATTGATACCTTATTTCATTCGAGAGTTATCGTGTTAACAGACCAACAGATTGACAGATCGACAGACTTACAAATTGACAGACCGACATACTGACAGACTGACAGACTGACCGACTGACAGACAGGCAGATCAACGCAAATTGGTGACTATGTTTTTCGTGACCTAGAAAGAAAGAATCTCGGAATGAGATTTTTTTACGCATACAATACTTTCCTTTAACAAAGAAAGGAAAAATGAAAAAAATACATATATAGAGACTAATCGATAAAAAAACTCAATATTTATATTTCAGTACTCTTGAAAAATCATTCACTGTAGCAAAATGTCCAACAAGAAGAAGGAGTCAGCGTCAGATTTGTTTCTTTTTTTACTTGCATCATACATATGCAACTTTCAATGCATATGTATGATTAATTATTAATCTCTAAAAGTTTAAAAAAAAATAAACAAACGATAATATAGATTTTATGCTCTGCGTTTTGTTCCTACGAATTAGCCGAGCCCTGAAAATAGTATTTATATATAAGAGTACATGGTAGGAGTAAAATATGCAATAAGTAATAGCGAAAACATATATTCAACTAGATTCGACAACTGGCTGAAATATGCGACTAGATATCCATTCGATTGTCTTATTGGCCACAAATAATGTTTACCAAGTATCTCTTTTCTTTTAACGTAACTAGTAAAAGAGAACAATGACATGCAAATATTAAATGCATGTCCGATAACTGCTGCCTCACAAAACATGTCAATCGTCCTGAACTATGCTGAAAATATATTTTACTGAAATCTGTACCAATTTGTGGTCATTATAATATAGCAAAGTTTCCTGTTTCGCTTAAAGAAGCTCATTTAATGTTTTTTTTTTTTTTAATTCTAACTATATTAAAAATATTCTGCTTTTTTATTATCTATTAATAAACGCCAGGATTGTACCGAGGAAAAATATTGTGAATAGAATAATTATAAAAAGGAAATTTATTACAATAATTTCAATTACAGAAATATCTGGACTGAAACTGTTAGAACATCGTGCAATTTTAATAATTTATTGACGTAACTATGTAACTAACTTGTGGGTTAAGACTGGAATTTCTCATTTTTTGGGATGATTTAAAACAAAGGTGGCGAAGATTCCCACAAACTTTCGAATAAGTCGAAAACTGTAGGAGTGTCTGTCAAGAGTTTGAGGGTGAACATGAAACGAAGTCCAAAGTTTATTACCACAATATATTAAATGTCTAATACAATGAAAGTTCAATATATAATTTAATAACCGGTCAAGTACAAGTTGGACTTGCGCAATTAGTGTTCCGTACGTTGATTGCTTTTAAAATAAAAATTTTCGTTACGGAAGTATAAAATGATCAGTGACTTCACAAACCACATCCCAAATGAGTTTTCAACAAAGTTTTTTTTCCAATCTTTAGAGAAAACTAATGCCCTTAAAATTTTTGTTTTTTTACCAGATAAATTATTAAAGGTAAAGCACTCGTGATAATTTTAGTTCATTCTACACCCTGCAGAGAATATTCCAGAATTTTTTCAAAATTTTTGGATCAGTACTTTTCGAGTTAAGGTGGGGGGATAGCGATTTTACGCATTTTAAAAAAAATAATATAAAGAGAATTGTGCGCAAGTATTACATTATATATATTTTTGAACTAGTCTTTTTACAAACTTTCATTTAACACCCCACTCGATTACCTGATAAAACTACACGGCTTTGATAAGGTCATTAATTTCTATATTAGGGCCAAATTTTAACTTTCTATGTCAAATAGTTTCGGAGAAAATCGGGTGTGACAGACAGACAGACGGACACTGAAGTGATCTTGTAAGTGATCTGTAAGGAGCACTAAAAATAGGATTTCCTTAGGTTCTTGCAGCAGTCGATGGTAAATGAAATTGTAATCGTCTTAATGGTTTAAATTATATTTTCAAATTATATTTTGAATTAAGTTACACTGTGTTTGCTTGCAGTTTCTGTAAAATAGGCTAATCCAATACATTGTACTTATCTATTTGAAATATGGACAGCAATTCAGGTTAGGTTTAAAATTAAGAAGCATGAGAGATATAATTTAGCTACTAGGTGGATTTTTTCGAGTATGAGCCCATAGTGGGAGTAGAGTTCGCAAGAAGATTAAGTAAAAAACACACTATAAATTAAACACATATATGTGGGGAGAAGTGATTTAAGAAATAATTAAAATCGACTTCCACTAATATTGCCTTTATGGTACTTTTCATCTAATGCAATATATAGACCTATCAAATCTTATCTTCCTTTTTAATTCATACTTAAAAGCTTTATCAGATGAGTGGAAAACATACGGGGGTGTCATGCAAACTATCAAAAAATGATTAATATCACTGCTAGGAACCTTAGTCATCAACAGATTTTCCACATTAAATGGTGATAGTAGGTAATAACTTTAGCCAGTATGTCACTACCTGAGAGCTATTTATGAAATAATTAAACTAGCGATTTAATGAATCACCATTGATTTAATTTTTAACAACGTTCTTAAGAAATGCAAGTTTTTTAAGTTGATATTTCAGTAAAAAGAGGGAAAATTGAGCTATAATTCATTTAGAGCTTTAAAGGCGTTAATTTTTTTCCTCCTTTTATATGGGCATTGCACACGTGCTGCAGAGAAATTTCTATAGCTCTATAGGAGAGACACATGTGCGAAAAAAGTGATTTTATGTTCCTCTTGAACTGTACTCGGTGGGAAACATAGTCCTGGGCAACTCATTCCACAGCGATGGGGTCCTCCATATAAGAGACTATTTGAACAGGATTGTATGAGGACTGATAAGCTGAACCCAATACAGATATGGTGTTAGAATGACGTGAATTCCTAGCATGCACACTTACCACGAAAACCCTTGTAGAATAGATTCAAATAGCCAACTGTTCTCCGATGTTTCAAGGAATCAAGGTTGCTGGTGAGTTCTGGTCCCAAGCACTAGAGCAATATTTCATTCATTATTCAAAATAGTATTCCCAGCATCAAAATCAATGGTCAAATATTGAATGACGTCAGATATTTCGATAACACCGGGATAATAACAGACAGTCCGGAAGCCCTGCAACGTTTACTAAATGGGCTCATCGAAGTTGGAGGAGTACTACCTGAAAATAATTACCATCGAAACGAAAATACTTATAATATCGAAAAATCCAGAACCACCTGTGAATAATAATATATACGAAAAGAGAATTGAAGTAAGGTTAAAATTCAAATATCTGGGTACCTGAATAGATAGTGATTTGGATTTTGAAGTGGAAATTAGAACCAAAATTGAACTAGCAACGTTTAATCACTTTTGTGCAATCGCATCCTGAGTTTAAACCTTCGATATGGATTTGTAAAATGCTACGTATTCAGTTCTACTGTATGGGTACGAGGCTTAGCTTTCAAGGTCAAATGAATAGAATTGAAGCCCTGGAGATGTGAATATTTCCTAGACTCTTGAAGATACCATAGGCTGTGCATATCACAAACGAAGATGTCTTATATTAAGCACAATGTGAAAGAGAACTTTCGCAAAGAACCAAGCAAAGAAAAGCCGCATATCTGGGTCATATTACCTATGCGTGGTGATACTCCTGAAACTGGAGAGAAAGATTGAAAGATTACAAGCAAACGACACATAGGCAAAGGCATTTCTGGTCGAAAAATATCAAACTGGACAGGCTTTAAATATAAAATTGTATTTCTTATTTTTACTCATATTCCTGTATTACCACTAAAACATAGTCGTAGTGATTACTTCAACAAAACGTGGAATTCAGTAATAGGCATTGGGGGCCATTTAGATAGATATGTGTACTGCTAAATAATAGTTTTTTTTTAAATGTTTAGAATAAGGTGTGCATGAAATAATTTGCCATAAAAAACTACCCAACGGACACGGGGGGCGCCCTTAGTAGAAAAAAATAAATTCGGATATTCCTTCACACATTTCCATAATTTTTAGCAAATAAGTTTAAAATGATATTCCCTGAAGAAGTGAAATAATTTACCACGCTCTAATCACCGCAATAGCCAAGGTCACTATCCTTGATAATGTTACTTTTTTACAGATTTTTATAATTTTGGGTAATAGATTTAGAATAATATTCTAAAGTTCTGTGCACGCGGAATAATTTTCACCCAACAACTACTCCAGAGGCCAGGGTCCCTACCCTTAGTAAAGAGAATTGTAAATTCGACACCTTTTCACAAATTTCTATAAGGTCTGGTTAATACATTTAAAATAACATTCCATAAGGGTCTGCAATGAGTAACATAATTTGTCATCCTCCAACTATCCCAGAGGTCAGGGCTAATAAATAATCATAAGTGAGATACTTTTTAATAGCTCTCTTTACTTATTTGACAAGTATGTTTAAAATAACGTTCTCTAAAAGCCCATATAGATGAAATAATTTGTTAACCTCTAGTAACACCAGCGGCCAGAGTTAGTACTCTTACTAAAAAATAATCGCAATTTACGACACTTTTCACAGATTTCTATAATTTTTGGTAAATACTTTTAAAATAATAATCCCTGAAGGCCTATATACATAAAATAATTTAATGTAGACATAGAAAATTAAATTTAATAAATATAATTTTTGTTCCTTTGCAAAGAGACAATTTAACAGAAAATATTGGTCCTTGAAGTGGCCTCTAAAAAAAATATTTTATAAAAATTGTATCTTTAATTATAAGATTATAATTTATTTGCAATAATTGTTGGTGAAAGCTTTGAATTTTTTTTATGTTGATTATTTCAAAATGTATTAACTATTGAGAAAACCATTAAAACTTGCTGAATTTTTCTTTGAAATGTGTATATTGAATCTTTACAGATTACTAGCTGGCTATTTCGACACCTTCCTCCAGGTTCTTAAGTGCACCTGAAACCAATTCGGCTGCCAGAGCAAAGTGCCTTTATTTGGAGGCTTCACTGTGTATTTTGATACTGAGGGTAGAGAAAGAATTGATTTGTGCTATCTTCTAAAATCATACGGTGTCAGGCAGATTATGTTAACTGCTATTTGTCGAGCCATCTACCTAGACAATATTTTCCTTAACTTTAGTAACACAAATTGCGGTATTTCACTCATTAATACATCTACGTCTAACTACTTAGAACAGGTCATTGACCTTCCATTAATCTTAGATAAACCTTCATTAAAAACTACTAAAATAACCCATAAACCTATCACTGAGATTTTTTACAACTATGCGAGGCTGGTTTGAAAAGTCCGTGCAAAGTCCGACAGATGGTACCACCATATCGAGGTCATGTTTAGTTAGTAGCATCTCTTGAATGAACGCACACCAAGTTTCAGCCATATTGGTCTATTTCTTTGTGTTTGGCATTCGTGTGAATCAAGGAAGTCGAATGATTTTCAAGAAATGGACGAAAAAGAATTTCGTGTGGTGATTAAACATTACTTTATGAAAGGCAAAACGCCTCAGGAGACTAAAGAGAAGCTTGATAAACATTATGGTGACTCTGCACCTTCGATTAGAACAGTTTATAAGTGGTTTAAAATTTTCGGACTGGCCATATGGGCACAAGTGACGCTGAACGTTCTGGACGGCCTGTGGAGGTTACGACTCCAGAAATCATTGATCAAATCCATGATATGGTGATGGATGACAGAAGAGTTAACGTGCGTGAGATTGCTAGTGCTGTGGGCATCTCGACTGAACGGGTACATAATATTTTGCATAAACATTTGGACATGAGAAAGCTATCCGCAAGATGGGTGCCGCGATTGCTTACGCTTGACCAAAAACGGAATCGTGTGAACTGTTGCAAGGATGGTTTGCAGCTGTTCCAGAAGAATCCGGAGGACTTTAAGCGTCGTTTCGTCACTCTGGATGAAACATGGATACATTACTATACTCCTGAGACCAAACAACAATCTAAACAATGGGTTACCAAGGGGGAATCTGCACCAAAAAAAGCGAAGACCGTTTCTTCGGCCGGAAAGGTTATGGCGACTGTCTTTTGGGATTCGCAAGGAATAATCCTCATCGACTATCTGGAAAAGGGTAAAACTATTACAGGTGAATATTATTCATCGTTATTGGACCGTTTGAAAACCGAGCTGCAAGAAAAACGCCCGCGATTGGCCAACAAGAAAGTTCTTTTTCATCACGACAACGCACCAGCACACACCTCAGCAGTTGTGGTCGCAAAATTAATGGAAATAGGATTCCAACTCGTTTCACATCCCCCCTATTCTCCAGACTTGGCTCCCTCGGACTACTATTTGTTCCCCAATTTGAAGAAATGGCTCGCGGGACAAAGATTTTATTCAAACGAGGAGGTGATTGCAGACACTAATGGATATTTTGCAGACTTGGACAAATCCTATTATTCGGAAGGGATCAACAAACTAGAACATCGTTGACGAAGTGTATAAGCCTAAAAGAAGACTATGTCGAAAAATAAAAAAGGTTTACCCCAAACACATAAGTAGTTTTTATTTTTGCACGGACTTTTCAAACCAGCCTCGTAGCTCACAAATCATCTCGGATTCTCAGTGTTTACTAAATATGGTTCAATGACAATTTGAAGCCCATGCGAGAACATCTTCCCCTTTTGTTTGAGCTATATCGTGGACAAGTCTACTAAGAATCTTATTATAAGTATACTCAGTAAATTAACGAATCGGTCCTTAAGGGAATTCATCTTCCCAGATGCTCAAAAAAAAACTCTCGTTACTCAAGTTTTTAAAAAAGTTGACCCGAGTGCTGTTTCAAATTAGTGGCAAATTTTCCTTCTACCTATCATCTCTAAGATACTTGAAAATCGTATGGCCTCCAGAATGACTTAATTCTTCGAAACCCATAAGAAGTTTACTTATAGACAGCTTGACTTTGAAAAGGGTCTTAATACCACCATCGGTACCTTGGACCTGGTGTCGAGTGTTCTTCTTTTATGACTCCACTTAAACACCTACTCCTTTTTTTACTACAGCAAAGCATTTGACTATGTTTCCCAGGACTTACTTTTAAAAAAGTTGGAACAGTACAATTTTCTTTCATCTAGTTTTGATTTGATTAAGAGCTATCTTAAGGTAAAATCCAGAGTGTCAAAGTGGGTGGAGACGAGTCTACGAAGGGAAGTGCCTCAGGGTTCAATCTTTGGGACTTTTACTTTTTCTTATCTAATTCAACGATCTACCTATCTTTGATCTATTTTTAAGGTATATGACAACACTATAACCAACAGGTGCAGAAATCTAGAAAAAGCAAGATCTGCGTTGTAAGAGACACATATAAGAGCCGAAACTTGGTTCAATGCTTATTTAGTCTTTCTTAATGTCGAAAATACTCAGGTGATGGTTTTCTTTACTCACGAGATACCAGTAAATGACGGGGTATCCTTGGCAAAACTCTTGGGAGTAAGCCTGGATTGTAGGCTTTGTTGAGATATCCATAGAGAACAACCTTCTAAGAGACATCGTTATTTTACATAATTTGTGTGCATGTGTGTCTCAGAATGTACTTTGGCGGGGTTTTTTTCTCTATCCGTCATTAACAGCTGGCTTACGCAATAGTTGCGTGGGGACATGCTTCGGAAGGCGGGAGTCTCACATAAGATATCAAAAAATGATTAAAATTAATGCTGGAAAACTTAGCCACTAGCTTTAATACGAAAATATGATTAAAAACTGAACTGACTGAATTTTTAAATTATTTAGAAAAAATACTTTGTTCCACAATAAGTTGTGTATAACAGGAAGTTATTTGGGCCGATCTGAAAAAAAGGTTTTCCACGTGAAAGTGTGGTTGTAGTAATGAGCTTTACTAATATGACACTACCTACCAGCTGTTGATGAATTGATTAAACTAGGGATCTAATGGTTCTTTACTGATCTAAATTTTACCTAGGTTTTTAGGCGGTTTTTAAGTTGATATTTTAGCATAAAGTGAAAAAATTTAGTTGTAATTCATTTAAAAATGAAAGGTTTTTAAATAATAATTTTATTTATTATTTTTAGAAACCTGTCCCGTATTACCACTAAAAAATAACTGTAGAGATACCTAACAGTAAGGGTTGACCTTCAGTAATACTATCATTGTGCGCTCTTTAGGTAGGTACGTATATTGCTAAATAATATGTTTTAGAAAAACAATGTGCAAATAGTGATTCGAGTCTAATTTTATGAACTTTTGAATGGAGCTTAGAAGACCCACCTTTGAGTTGGCATTTTTTGAGTAATCATACTTTACAATATATGTTTGTTTCTAAAAAAATATTTTCTTTCACTTTCAGTAGATGTAAAAAAAAGAACTTTTCATTGTAAGTTCTACTATTTCGAAACAGTACCGCAAACTTTTATAACATGCTCTTTTGTTTTTTTTATGTTTATAAAACTATAATAGTATTCTCTTTTTCAGATTGGCTACCAGTTTCCTTGTTTTCCCGATTTCTCTTCCAGAACTTTTTGGAGGTCTATTACCGAGATTTTATTACACCAGCTTTAGCAAAAAACCTGTTTAACGAATACTAAGAAATATTTTTAGGCTAGACCTATATAGTTGATGTATACAATAAATTAGTGAACAAGATAAATAAAAACGTGCATATTTAGTAGTGTCTTTACCGCTAAAACTCATTCTCGATCGTCTAGCCTAGTTAAGTTTCCAATAAAAACAAGCTGACATAAGATTTCTAACTGTACATATTAAATCTTTACACATTATCTCTGGCTGTTTCGACACCTTCCTGCAGAATCTTGAGTATACCTTGAGAAACTTTAACAATTTTACAAGATATACGTTTCTAACTGCACTGAAACAATACATGCAATAGGACGCAATTCTTAGGAATTTCCTACAATACAAGGAAAAACTTATAAACGTCAAACACGTTATAAAGCATAAAACAAATTGAAAATGAGCGAAAAGATGAGAACTGGAATTAAAAGAAAAACGAATAAACATTCTTCCCAGAAATGATGTCATTACTTATTGCAGATATTTTGCCGCCATTATTTAAACAAAAATTTGAAGTATTTGATATTATATCTTTGTATTTGATTTATTTCAGAGATTTGTACTAATTCAATAAATAAAAAATTCTCATACAGAATTGTTTTGGATATTTTTCAGTATTTATATAAGTATTACGGTTCTACTTTCAGTCATCAGTATTTAACAATACAGTTAAATCAGAGCATACATATACCTACTATGTTAAGTAAAGTACGAGTATTTATAGCACTTTAAACAACCTAATAAAACTGCGGACATTCAGTTAAAAATAGTAAGCCCTTACTGGTTATTATCAGAGATTGATCAAAATGAGTACGAACCATAACAAAATAGCTACAACCTTATATAAAAATAACATTATGTTTTAATATCCAATATATTTAAAATAACTTGACAATTGTTTCACCATACAATGGCTTCTTCAGAAGTAAATTGGAAAGAGATTGTCAAGTTATTTTAAATATATTGGAAATTAAAACGTAGTGTTGTTAGTGATCCGTACGGAACACTTATAAGATGACTTCGGTGTCTGTCTGTCTGTCTGTCTGTCACACCCGATTTTCTCCTAAACTATTTATCATAGAAAGTTGATATTTGGTAATAATATAGGAATTTATGGCCTCATCAAAGCCGTGTAGTTTTGAAAGTGAAGTTTTGGGGGGTGAAATCGGAAGTGAAAAAAAAGGTTTTTTTAGTAGGTCATCGAGTGTGGTGTCAAATGAAAACACGAGTAAATATATATATATATATATATATATATATATATATATATATATATATATATATATATATATATATATATATATAATGTAATACTTGCGCACACTTTTCTTTGTATTATTTTTAAAAAATCGCGAAAAATCGCTGTCCCCCCATCTTATCTCGAAAAGTGCTGATCAAAAAATTTTGAAAAACTTTTGAAAAAATTCTGGAATATTCTCCAGGGGGTTTAGATTGAACGAAAATTATCACGAGTGCATTACCTTTAATAATTTATCTGGTACATAAAAAAAAATAAAAATTTCAAGGTCATCAATTTTCAGTAAAGATTGGAACCAAACTTTATTGAAAACTCATTTGGGGTGTGTTTTGTGAAGTCACTGATCATTTTATACCACCGTAACAACATTTTTTATTTTAAAAGCAATCAACGTACGGAACACTAATTGTGCAAGTTCAACTTGCACTTGACCGGTTATTTTTATATAATTTTATTATGAATTTCCAATAAGTATCGGCTAACACAATGAAAGTAGCTACAACCTTTGTGTTTAGCTGTAAAGTCTAGTGTTCAAAAATGTTCAACTCCGTTCGCAGGATTAACCTGAACTCACCATATTTGTATTATATTGAAGTTTAGGCGCATGTCAGCACATAGAATCACACACAGATATGTGTGTCACCTGACTTAAAAAAGGACGTTTTATATTGAAAACGATATATGATACAATTCGATTTCGGTAGACGTGATAAATAAGAAGTTATAGCCTACAATGAAAGTATTATAGAGAACCATGTTGTGTCTTACTACAATGAAAAACTAGTAGCCCTGAAAAATAAAATAATCTGTTCGTCTCTTCATACTCCACTCATTATGGTTAGACAAAAATTAGAGATAAATTTAACATATTCATACTATCGGGGGAAAGTTATAGCGTCAATTAAAGCTTCAAAAAGTTTAAATCAATAACTCATAGGTAAAGTTCCACTATTTTTTCTATTTAGAATATACAATATTTCTCTGCCGACCACTATAAGAAATATAGTATCGAGGATGGCCTAACATCTAGTGGAAAAGAAAACGGACTAGATTTATCAAAAATTACAGTAATTACTATATGCAACAAAACTCTACGTACTATAACTGCCATACAAATTCGGTATAAAATAATTTACTTACCAGAATTCATTTTCCAAAAAGAAAAACACTATAATATATTTAAATACATTAAATGCACAACCACAAGTATAAAGTTAAACAGAATAATATAAAAAACCTTGTTCAAGTTTGCTTATTTTTATCACTAATAGTATGCGCAATCTAATAACAAACCATGTCAACGTGGGCCATCTACCGGACCTAATAAAAAACAATTACAAGAAAATTTTCAGTGGTAGTATCATTTCTGGATAATTTAAGGTACTGACGAGAATTTAAAAATAAACCGAAGCTTTGCCAGCACGATAGTTTCATTTATCGCCACCTTCGAAACGCCTAGGATACCTTGCTAAAAACTGATAGTATAAAGAGTTATGGAGTTGACCTATCAAGTTTTTACATAAATCGTCGGTATTAGTTATTTTCAAGAAAAAGGATAACGAAGTTAAATCACAATGTATCAAAATTTCTGGTTAAAATCTAAACTTCAAAACGCAATACAAGTACGAACCTCACTCACCAACTCACACTACACACACACACACACACACACACACACACACACGCAAACGCACACGCACACACACACACACACACACACACACACACACACACACACACACACACACACACACACACACTCACACACACACACACTACACGTGGTTGATATTTCCTTTAAAAGATTTAGGGAGCTAAAGAGGGATGAATACATAATAGCGTTCTAACTTATGTACTACGAATACACGAGGTACTTTTATTGATTTAATGAGTTCTTTTGTGAACAAATGGTTGAAACAACAATTCTTAACTTCAACCAATTCAATTTCAAAGATAATTCGAATATTTGTACCTAAGAACAACATAAAATGTAATTTATATATATATATATATATATATATATATATATATATATATATATATATATATATATATATATATATATATATATATATATATATATATATATATATATATATAAATATAATTAGATTGTTTTCAGTTTTCGGCCATTTTCAGATAATAATTTCAATGAATATAAAGAATCTTGAGAATGTTTGGAAATTACTGTTGTGGAAATCTGGAAATTGTAATTTAATTTAATATAGTTTTTAAGTTGCTGTAAAACAGCAACACATATGTATATATATATATATATATATATATATATATATATATATATATATATATATATATATATATATATATATATATATATATATATATATATATATATATATATATATATATATATATATATATATATATATATATATATATATATATATATATATATATATAATTAGATTGTTTTCAGTTTTCGGCCATTTTCAGATAATAATTTCAATGAATATAAAGAATCTTGAGAATGTTTGGAAATTACTGTTGTGGAAATCTGGAAATTGTAATTTAATTTAATATAGTTTTTAAGTTGCTGTAAAACAGCTATTAACTACTTTATATTTTTAAGGTATAAGTCGTAGAATTTCAAAACAATTCCCGTTCCTCTTTACACTTTTACAATCTCAAATATAATAACTATAATGACAAAGAACTAATATTTCTTGGATGCTTGTAAATTGTTTTCTTTTTTGGCGTCATTATTGAAAGTTGCAAAATTATTTGTATTTAATGATATCAGACCCTATAAGAAAAACCCGACTGCCAACATATTTGTCACCATAAGCACCTTTAGTCAATATATATAAAAATTAAGTTATATTTCACAAGTTTTGCCACTGACCATTTTATTTGAGGATTTTACTTCCTCTGTCCAAAAAGATACAACTTTTAATAGAAAATAAGTGACGGACAAATTACGAAAGTTCAAATAATTTATTTTAATTGATGTTTACATATCAGCGTCTTGCAGTGAGCGACGCGAGAACAGGCAGCGCAAGCAAAGGTGCTTTGTTGGTAACACGGAAGCTGTGAACAACGCAAGCGACACGAGAGTATATTTTTAAAATTACCAGGAACAGCTTTATTAACGTTTACCTTATGGTGAAAATACAGATCAAGAAAACTGCCTATACCCAATATAGTTGTAATTCGTAGGGGATATTTTATTGTAGAACAGAGTTATACAAACAGTTGTTTTAACAAGCAGTTGACGCAAGTCACACGATAACTTTAAAAAATGTGGTCGTTGTAAACGCATCGCATTGGATGCAGGTCGCTTTTACGTAGGACACGTCCATATAAATGTATTGTTTTCACCTTCTCGCTTCTCGCTCACGTCGCTCAGCCCTTGTTGCGTACTTGAAGTCATTCATGTAAACATAACCTAATTCGCTAAATAAGTTTTGGGGATATAGTTGAGGGTCGTGGTTACTGTCACTTAAACATTTAGTGTCGTGTCGATTTTCGTTCATCGTTAAATGAAGAGGGTGCTAAAACAGGTAAATACGACTAGTGATTCAAAATGCAAAATTGGTCTTACAATGACGGGATTGTGAATCACCTTATTTTAAATAAATTGTATATTCAATTGATAAACCCCAAACCAAAATATTATGTACAGTTTTGTGTTTATGTTTCTTTTTTGATGAAATGAGACTTTCTACTATTATTATAAACAATTTACAGTAGGTCGGTTCCTTATTGGATAGATGGTGTACTAATCAGGCTTTATTAACATATAAATCTAATGGCCTTTAAAATATAGTCTTAGATTTTTATTATTTATGGTTGATTCGTATATATCGTATTATACGTCCCTTTCAGGGTTCACAGAATGCAAAAGATATGCTCTTTTGCATTCTGTAAGGAAAGTACTAGCCAAATCATCTTACAGATTTTTTAGGGTGTATTTCATAAATGTGCTTTTCTTCCAGAGCTAAAATTACTTCAAAATGTATTAGTATCTCTACATAAAATGACATAAGGTATACAATATATTATTTATTTTACTCTGCAATGCACACTATTGCTTTCATTGTCGAATTTCGCCTGTATGATAATGTGGTTTTCAAAAAAAAAAAAAAACGTTAATGTGATTTACCTAGTAATATCCCTGCAAACGTCTAGTTCTAATAAGTATTCAATTTGACTTGCTCGAGTAAAGAATTTATAAACCCTCATCTTTTTCACCACTTTCCTCTAAAATGATATCAATTAGGAGCTACAGGTTTCAGCCACACTTCAAGTATTATCTTGTTACCTCGTTCGAGTTTTATCGTGCCAACAGTATAGGTATAATATAATAAAATACAGCCCCTTAACAAGGGAAGTAAATACAATAATGTACCTGCTGTTCCATAAGTACATTTTAGACAACTTAACCGTTTGTGCTTCTATAACATGTTGTATATTCAACTCAACATTTTTTAGGTTACTCTACAATCAGATCTCAATCCATTTTATATATTATTTCGGTTAAAAATGGAAATAATGGGAAAATAAAAACATTCAAAAAAGGATATTACAATATATACGTATTACTCTTCGAGCTCCCTACTTCATCCCTTTTACTTCATATACATTTCACTATAATAAATTTACATTATAATACATATCTAATATGCCAATCAAGAACCAGGAAAAAATCTCATAATACTATTGAAACGATACAATGGCTTCCACCCATTTCCCATGGTAACAATGAATATAATGAAGATAAAAATAGTGCGTCAATTCAATTTTAATGAAAGAGCCCCTAAAAAGGCCTATAATATAATAAATACAAAGTCCCTCACATTACTATGATGCAGGAACTTTGAAAAGGACATATTTTTTTTTATCGGTCACCTGGATAAGGATTTTGGATATATATATATATCGGTGAGGACTTGATAATATTCGTCACCGTTTTTCAAGTTCCGAAACATACATTTGTATTTCACGGCATCTTTTAGATAACGCAGAAGTGCTACCACGGGCATTATTACATTTCTGCAACAACTAGTAACTCGATACTAGCTTAAAATTTGTTAATTATATCCAAGAAAAAGCTGAAAAAATTCTTAAAATACTGTTGAAACTATACAATATTTAACGACCCGAACCCTTTCTCCCCCTATTTGGATTAAAATTGAAAGACAAAGAAAATAATCTAATTTTGCATTCCTCGACACTAAAAACCTTGAAAAGGACTCCAACTCTTTTACCCCTTTCACATTAAGCGATATTGCTCAAAAATTATATGCTTAATTCTCTCATTAGCTATTATATATCTGCTTTGAAGTTAAGGTGTCATTTCATTCGAGAGTTCTCGTGCCAACAGAACGACAGATCGACGAACGAACAGATCGCTCGTCTATCTTGAACTGACTGTAATTTAAAGTACTTGTTAATTGCAACACTATTGGTGGAAAAGGTTTGTGAAAGTGTATAAAATAAAAAAAAGTTTTGAAATCTTTCATCGAGCTATTTTTGGTATAGCGCAAAATTTTCAAAAAAACGTCTTTTTTCAAATTTTATTGATTATATTAACTATTTAAAACAAAATGAAGCGTTCGTACGTGCTCATCTGCGTGCGCCGTGTATGATTCTATGTAGTATATGCGTGGACCCGTGTGTTTCTGTATCTGTATATGTACGCGTGCGCGTACAAGTGTATTGAAGAATAAAAAGTATTATTTAAATATTTAATAAAGCTTAAAATGAGTAAAACCGAAAATTAATAACGTTTAGATGAGCTTGTATATTTGTGAATGTTGTATATATTTTTTTCTCACCTAAAGGGTATGGTTACTTATATATAGAATTTATACGTTTGTATATAGATGTTATTTTCGAAAAATTCTTCAAATTCACTCATTTACATGTGATAACCGATACAGCATATTACATATAAATATAATAAAAAAATTATAGTAATTATAATAATAAAACTATAATAATAAAAAATTTGGCTCACAAGATCATAAACGAAAAATCTTTCTTTAGTAGATAAACTCATTTAAGTTATTCGAAATTAGTACTTTTTCGTCAGTTCTTGAGATCGGTATAAAATGTCTCAGCCGATTAAAAAATAATAAATATACCATAGGTAATAATGAATGCTTTAAGGAAACAAACGTAATGACTAAAATCCAAGGTGCATTACAAAAAAAGTTATGTGTTGTACCAATTTTTATATAAACGACGATAAGCTGCCTGCAGTTCTGTGTTCCTCATGCAATTGAAATGTATATTTTATTTTATCGAAACGTAATAGTCTAAACAGAGACATTCAAACTGTAAGTTTACCCGAGTTTTCAAGTTTCACGGGAGGAAAGATAACTACGAGATCAACTGCACTGAAAACCAATATCACTTATGTGAGTTAGTAAGATTTTCAAAATTCAATTCAGTAAATCGTTCCACTTAAATGTTAGGTACAATGTTTTCATGAAGTGAAAAAGGAATAACACACTTATGCACAACGTCAACTGCTGTAGAGAATCTTCAGGAGTAAGCTACAAGGTTGACTTTAAAACAAAAAGAGCATTTGGCATCTAGTTATAAACAAGATATAAAAAAAAATCTGAATCTGATCACAATACTAGAAACAAAACCTTGGTATGAATGTCATTTTCGTAAACAAAAAAAAAACTGAGATTTTTTGTTTATGATTTTTATAACATCAAGAATCGCGATTTCATTACAATTTTTTTATTATTATAATTTTTATTACATTTATATGTAACAAGCGATATTGTCTATTACATATAAATGAGTGAATTCGCAAATTTTTTCCAAAATAACACCTACGTATAAATTCTATGTGTATAAGTAAATGTACGGTAGCGCAAATTATCGTGAGAAATTGCAAAAGTAGGTGGTTAGGTGAGAAAAAAATATATATAACGTACACAAATATACAAGCTCATTTTTTCGTTGTTTGCGGAGTCGAGGAGTCTAAAAATTAAGTTATGTTTTCATTATTTTTAATTTTAATTTTCGGTGTTACGTATTTTAGCTTTATTAAATACTTAAATAGTACTTTGCATTCTCCAATACGCACATATACAGACACGTGCAAACCCACACACTACACATGACACACGCACATAACACGTCACATACATTATTTTATTTTAAGTATTTACTATAATCAATTAAAATAAAAAAAAAGTTTTTTTTTTTTAATTTCGCACTATAAGAAAATATGAATATAAAGGATTTCAATTTTTTTTTTATTATTTTATATAGTTTCCAAAACCTTTTCCACCAATAATATTGCAATTAACCAGAACTTTGAATTAAAGTCAATTCAAGATAGCCGTGACCGATAAACGGACAGACCGATGGAAATGAGTGACTATGTTTTTCGTGATGTAGGAACCCTAAAACGTAAAGAAAAGGAAAAACCTCTGACAGTGATCCTTTACGCATACAATACTTTCCTTTAGAAAGAAAAGTAAAACAAAACCAAAAATATAGAGGAGAAGTGATTAGACTAAAGTTATAAGGTTGTACCGATCAGAAAATTAGTTTTTCTTTTATGAAGAATGAACCTGCATTTCCGCCCAAGCCGATTCCACGACTTAAATTGTTTCAGTAATAAAGAATATAGAGAAAGTGATACAACTCCTCTTTATCTATTGTTCTGCTCGTGGTATCTGTTTCACGTATTTCCAATGTTGGCAAATTCCTTGTTTCTCCGGAACTTTCTAACCAATTATCATTTAATACAGACACTTTGTAGAACGACTTACCTGGAACCGAAAAATAATTGTATAAAAATTGAATCAGCTGTTCTCAGGTTGTAAATAAATACACAGTCATCCACAAATAAACACATGTTAATATTTCCCAGTTAGGTCAACTGGGGGTCTGCTTGAAAATAGTGACGCATTTTTTCTTGTTGTAACCTCTGATATAATTCAGATTCTTTGGTCGTTTATCAAGAAAAATAAATGCTATTGTCTTAAATAACGTCAAAAAAACAAAAGCAGATCGTTACGTTAATCTAACATGTACTGTAGTTCAATGCCAAATTTCGTAAAAACTCGTCAGTCGTTTGGAACAAATAAACAAACCAGAAACAGTCAAATATTTTAAAATTGTCATTTTCATATGTTTTCGTTCAACTTAAACTCCTTATTTACTATTGGTACTCACCTACATACTACGAAAAAAATTACTGTTAGTTCGATGTAAATATGTGTCACTACTTATGAAGCTACTGCAAGTTATTTTTTCTACACATTTGATTGAGGTTAAATATGTGTCATCACTCTCATAGTATAATTTTACTATTCGTACCAATCAGATTCACTATAAAATTTTTTAAATTTATGTCCAATCTAGTTGCTATTGAAGACTATTCTTAAATTTGATGTATGTGAAAACCTCATAATCGGGGTATACCTAAATGGACGTGTAGGAAATAACAACAAAGGATACGAAAGAATAATGAGTAGTGAAGAAGAAGCAATGAAAAATAATAACGGACAAAGAATTATAGGCATGTGCATGGAAAACGATCTAATAATAGCAAACACAAAGTTCAAACACAACGATATTCATAAGTTCACGAGAGATGAACCAAGTAGAAAGGAAAATTGTCAAAATGAAACTAATGACAAACCAGGGAGAAAAAAGACAAAAGAAGAAAGGAAATAAAGAAGAAAATAAAAAGTTATAAACTCAAAGAGAGGAAACGCATAGAAATAAATACCAAGAAATCCTTAGGAAAATACTAAGGGGACGGAATGGAGACGAGACAGACATGAAGGATCACTGGCAAAGATTAAAAGAAAGAATACTAACTGCAGCAGAAGAAAGTTTCGGAAAAACAAAAGTAGGGAACAACTATATGAAAAGAACAAATTGGTTGACAACAGAGTTACAGAAAAGCGTTAAGGAAAACAAAAGGCTATGGAAAAAACATCTTAGTACAAATACAACAGCGGACTAGGAAATGCACAGGGAGAGAAGGAAACGAGTCGAAACCACAGTAAAAGAAGCGAAGCAAGAGCAAGAAAATTCGGGCAAAATATTAAGGAAAATTTCAGAGGCAACCAAAAGCTATTTTACGGAACACTGAAACAACTAAGAAAGAAGAAAGACTATAGCATGAGGATGAAGGACAAAAATGGAAACGTAATAACAGATGAAGTCAAGATAATGGACAGATGGAGAGAACACTTTCAGGAAATTATAGAATCAGATATCACAACGGTACAGATAACCGACAGGAGAGAAGAAGGAGGCCTGCTGAAGGCAGATAAAACAGCTGGAATCGACGAAATCACACCGGAAATGCTGAAAAGCTTGGAGGAAGAGGGAACAGAGTTCACCAAGTTGTTAAACAAGATCGTAAAAGAAAAGAGAGTACCCAAGGAATGGAATACTGGTATTATCCTGCCAATTCATAAAAAAGGAGACGTAAGAGATATAAACAATTACATATAGCTTTCATCGACTTAGAAAAGACATTCGATAGAGTGAGACGAGATGATGTACGGGAAAGCTTACAAAAGATGTGGAGTAGACAGAGAAATAACAGAAGTGATAAAAAGTATGTACGATACAACAAAAAACAGGGTAAGAACAAATAATAAAGAGCCAAGAGATTTTGAAATAACAGGCGGCCTAAAACAAGGATGTGTGCTGAGCCATTTATTACTCGCAATAGTGCTAAACGAGGTAATAAAGAGAGCAAAGCAGAAAATGAGACCGATGATGCTGGGATACTGGAGAATGCAAACACAGAGGAAAACTTACAGCACAACCTAAAAAATCTGAATTGAAAAATATAAGTATGAGATATAAATATACAGAAGACGAAATCGATGATAATAAGACAAGAGAATAAAAAAACATGACGTCAGAATAAATGGACTGAGTATAGAACAAGTTAAGTAGTTCAAATACCTAGAATCAATAATAGAAGGAAACGGAAAATTGGAAAAAGAAATAAACGATAAAATGGCAAAAGTAAGAAGAATATACAGTGGTTTAAAAAAAAAACATTTCTTGAGAAAAGAGAAATAACAGCAAATATAAAGATTGAGGTAGTTAAAAAAATAGTAAACTTCATTTTACTGTACGGTAGTGAAACAAGGACTCTTACAAGCAAGGGCAAGAGTGGAATAAACGCAACGAAAATGAGATTCTTGGAGAAAATAGATGGAAAATCAAGAAGGGACAAAATCAGGAATGAAGTATTCAGAAACAAATTCAAAATAAAACTAATAGTGACAAAAATTCAGAAAACTGGGATAGCTGGGACATATACACAGGATGATGGAAGAAAGAATATATGAGGCAAGAGTCCAGGGAGCAAATAGAAGAGGAAGACCTAGGAGAACATGGCAGGAGGAGGCAAGGAAGACTGACCAGGAGAGAAATATTCAGTGAAGTGAAATTAAGAACCTGACAATGGAATAGAATGGAGTGGAAGAGGCTGATCAATGCAACTCCAGGGTCTTATTCCTCACGGTAGAAAGACTTATGAATAAGTAAGTAAGAAAGAAAAATAATTTATATAATGTGACAAAGTAGAAATTGAGAGATAAAATCTCGATAATATAGCGCAAAATCTCGCCGAGTGACATATCTACAAGTGAAAAATACTTGAAATTTGTAATATTCGTTCTTGAGTTATACACACATACATACGTATATACCGACGTTAAGTGTTATATCTGTGGCATATTTAGGAGAGGGCTAGAAGGGGTATATTCCGCCTGCCCTTATGGATGTAGAAAATAGCGCACACAGTATTTTTTATTATGGGTTGTCTTTTTATGAAAAATCTTCAGGAGAATCGACTTTTAAATGAAGTCTAGTTTTCTAAAGCTTGGCTATATGAAAGAGAACTTTTTTGTGGAAAGTCTCCCCTCTCCGGTTATCGAGTTTTAAATTGAGTGTAATTTTTAAAACTTAGTAATTTTTTTGTGATAAATCTCCCTCTCTCCCTCTGGTAATCGACTTTACAAATTCGATACTAGTATATTAGGCAGAAATACGACTATAAAAATAAGTACCTTGATCTGACCTAAGGTTTTGTATTTTGTTTACTCCTGTAAAATATACAACGGCTCCTTATTTGAAAAATTTTTAAATCGTTTTTTAAAGTGCAGTATGTTTTCTAAATTTTTTATATACCTACAAATCGGAGACTATTTTTATATTGCACATATCATTTTGATGTCTTGTTAGATGATCATATTTATTGCATATTTATTCAAATGAAGCTTTAATCACGTGAATATATTTTAATAGTGTGTATAAATAAATATCTGTAAGGATCCAAATTTATATTGATTGGAAAGATTGATTATACGATTCTCTATATGATAAAGCGAAACTAAATCTAATAAACCTTTTCTGAATAACAAAAATCCTATTTGCATCCGCTGACC
>CM032456.1:132374700-132388190 GCA_019049505.1 Pachyrhynchus sulphureomaculatus
AAGGAAGATCGAAAATCTTAAAGTAGACAATTAGAAAAACCTGTCACGATTTATAGTGTACCAAAACGGTAAGTTTAAGTCATTACCGAACGCTGTGGACTCAACGATTTGCATTGACCTGTAGGTCAAATTTCGCTCTCTGTGATTTATTTTTATTAAAACGTCTTAGGGAAAGACATCAGCGATCGGAAATGTTCCTCAGATGATGAGATAACAGCTGCAGCGTTGTGTTTTGGGGAACAAACAGAAGATTTCTTTGTTTTTATATAATTTTTATAATTTTATATATATTTATATAATTTTAACAGAAGATTTGTTTTCAGTGGAATAAAACACCTGGACAAAATGTATTAGTGTGGACGGTAATTATGTGGTAGTTTTTTTCAGGCTCTTTTTTTCATAACTGGGCAAATAACTTAAAACACCCTTGTACTTTACCGATAATATGCACAGGAATTTTAAAAAGTTAGTGTCAGTCTACCTCTTGACATGCCCAAAATAAAATGTTATATATTTGCTACATGCTTTGTGTTATATGGGTAAAACAACCCACGACATGGCTATGTGATTTAGATTTTTAGTATTTTTATAAATTCTATAGTTCTTAGTATTTTTAATGTTCCACACGGAATACTTGTAAGATCACTTCGGTGTCTGTTGGTCCATCTGTCCGTCTGCCACGCCCGATTTTTTCCGAAACTGTTTGACATAAAAAGTTGAAATTTGGCACTACTATAGGAACTGATGGTATCATCAGAGCCGTGTAGTTTTGAAAGCTAAATTTTGACTTAAGGGGTTGGTTTTGGGGGGTAAAATTAGAAGTGACATTTTTGTTATACCAGGTCATCGAGTTGGGGTGTCAAATGAAAGCTTATGAAAACACGAGTTCAAAAATGTATATAATGTAACACTTACGCACACTTTTCTTTGTATTATTTTTCAAAAATTGAGGAAAATCGCTGTCTCCCCCCTTATCTTGAAAAGTACTGATCAAAAAATTTTGAAAAAATTCTAGAATATTCTCCACAGAGTGTGGATTGAACGAAAATTATCACGAGTGCATTATCTTTAGTAAGTTATCTGGCATATAAAAAACAACAAAAATTTTCAGTAAAGATCGGAAAAAAAACTTTTTTGAAAACTGATTTGGGATGTGGACCAGTCGCATTGCTTTCAATAATATCGAAAGTCATGGAAAAGGCTAACAATCAGCATACTCTAAAATATCTTGAAGGATTCAATATTATCAGCAACCCTCGATATGGCTTTCGTAAACATAGATCAGACAGGTGATCTTTTAACTTATGTAACACATATTTGGAACAATGCAATTGAACACTGTAGAGAATCTCGAGCGATTGCTCTTAATATATCCAAGGCATTCGATCGTGTTTGGCAAGATGGATTGTTGGATAAGCTACACTCTTCTGGTATGTCTGGGAAGTTTTGTTTATGGCTCTCAAGTTTCCTTAAAGAGCGTTCTTTCCGAGTAGCAATCAACGGTATAACCCCAAGGCTCCATACTCTTTTCTACTCTCTTTCTTCATCATTCATCGCTCACTTTGAACGCTTGAACATAGCAGGAGGTCCTTCAACCTAACAAAGACTTGGAAGAATTCTATCTTAGGGTGACAGTAACCAAGTAGAATTTAACGCTACAAAAACCCACGAGGCAGTTTTTCCTAAAAAAGTTAACCTTGCTGAACCTAACATAGTTATATTGGGGCACTCCATTCCTCTAGCATCGTCACTCAATTTGCTGGGCGTTAATTTGGGAGAAAATATGTCTTGGCATGAACATGTTGCAAACATAGCAAAGAGTGTTTCTCAAAAGCTGGGAATATTACTACGAACAAGCTTTACACTCCACAACAACTGTTAATTCTGCACAAAGCTCAAATTTGACCAACGATGAGATACTACTCTCATGTATGGGGCTCTACTCTCAAAATAAAATGCATTTATTGGATGCTATTTAGAAGAGAGGTGTTCGCCTGATTGGTGACACGGAACTAACCAGCAAACTTGATTCATTAGAATATCGAAGAACAGTTGACGACTTCGGTCTATTCGTATTTTCATGGAAAGTGTTCGATGGATGTAGTCTGCTTAATACCTCCCAAAGCGGTGCATGCTAGAAATACACGTCGCGCTAATACTTCACCTCCGTATGAAGTTCAGCTTATTACTTCTTTTAAGCAGTCTTTTATATGGAGAACCTCATCGCTTTGGAATAATTTGCCCAGGACTGTGTTTTCGACCAAGTACAATTTACAGCGATTCAAGGCCAACGTGAATCGCTTTTTCCACACACGTGTCGCTCCCGCAGCGCTTTAAGAATTTCCCCGCAATACGTGTACAATGCACATAAAAAAAATTTTTAATATTAAAAATTGACTAATATTGCGGACAGTGCATTGAGACAAGTAGCCATTCCAATCCGAGGCCAGGTCACGTTTAATGCTATAACTTTGTAATGGAATGGAATTTTCCTAATTTTTTTTTAATAATTCTTTGAAGTATAGAAAATAAAATCCGTAAAAAAAAATCGATTTTTTTTGGAAAATTCCAGGTATATGTAACCCCTTAAAAGCAGTAAACGTACGGAACACTAATCGCGCAAGTCCGACTTGCACTTGGCCAGTTATTTTTATTTAGTTATTTATAGCACATTTTATTTTAATAATAGCCTTTAATTCTATTATTTTTTTTATATCAAGTTATGTCCACAGGACATGACAATAAAGCTTTTCTTATGTAAATTTTTCATTCGCAAGTACTTCTGATCCCATGTTCATTTACAATTACACAAGTGAAAATACGCTCTACCTTTTATGACGACATAAGTTAAAATATGCTCTACCTTAAACTTATTTAGTAGAAACTATTGAAACATTGTCAATGTTATTTTGGTCATTTTTTATAAAATAGTATATGAACTAAAAAAAATATTAAACTTTCGGTCCTTTTCACCTTTAAGTTCAGATTATCCAGGAATATAGGGATCTAAGGGTAGGAATCCTATATACAGTGCATATAAAATATAGTAGAAAAAACAAACCACAGATTAAGCAGATAGAATATAGGTGTTTAAGAAACTGTTTTAATACATTTTAATCAGTAGCGTGCGGTGGCATTTGATGATAGGGAAGCTGAGTTTTCATAAAAATTATAAAACAAATACTGGAAATGTCACAAATGAATAAGGGCTAACAAAAACAATTTTTGCATTTACAAAGTCATTTTATGTCTTCATAAATCTTATCGCGAAAATGTCGAAAAAAAATTTTTTTGAGTATTTGTATTTCATTTAGGTACTGGTCTTTCACTTTTTAATAATGTTTTCTTTATCATTATATGGTTTTGAGCCAAAACTTTTTTTCAATAAATTTTCAATATCACAATTACATTCTGAATCGCTAGCAATGTTATAAAGGCTAAAATTAAAAATAAAAATTATAAAAACTTGGCCAAATAAAATGTGCTGTAGATATACCCACCTAGTATAAAATATTTTTTCACAGTATGAATATACCTAAAAAAATACAATTTAATATATCTTTGTAAAGAAACGTACATAAAAATAACATAAAATATTCTTTACTTTTTAAATCTTAAAGCAATCCACTTAGTCAAATAGATCCCTACGATTGACTAATGCAAAACATCCACTAGCTAAACTTAGTGACGTTGATGCTCTGTAAAGCGCATGCGGGAATGCGTATAATCTGGTTACTTTACACAATTCAAATATTTTCGCCGTGGAAGCTATCCCGTATTCGACAATACAGCGCTTCCATTTTGAATATGCACATACGAATTTATATTCGAATATATAATGGCAACCTTATCATTGTTTTTTCCCATGTAATATAAAAATTTGTAATACGATGCATAATGCGGTTGTGATAAAATATGAATTTTAAGTAATTCAAAGTATGCGAAAATATGAAAATTGTTGCAAAATATGTATTTATATTTTAGAAAATTCGACCAAAGCGACGCTTCCACAGCTTCCACCGAGTGCATGCCACTGCTTTTAACTCTGATTTATCATCACTTCTTGTAGGTTCCGGAGAGAGTTCGTTAAGAACAGTGTGTCTTCATTCTAAGAAATCATCATCCTCGCTATCATTATCTGAACGAACATCCTATGCATAATCTGACTTCGTTTCAGAGACATACCTGTGATTTGTTAATTGCACATACTTTTGTATAATATATTTAAAAACTGGAGTTCCAACGGTCTTGATATTTTTCTTGTTCCATATATGTTTGTCTCCTTAACATATATCTAAAACCGTATCTAGAATATCGGCATACGGTTATCATTCTGGTTTCCGAGGAAAGGGAAATGCGTTCTACTAAAAACACAAAAAATGTTCCCTATCTATATCAAGGAACATCTTCGCGATAAAATTTCCCCTTTTCCTCATAAAGTATATATACTGGCGCCTGATATCTCTTTTAGCCTGAAAACACATTTTTTAAATACTGTTTTGGGGGATTTAGAAAGATTGACTTGTTTAGTAGACTCTGGGGAGCTATAAGTTTTTGAAAACCTTTTAGTATATTACTTCTAAGTATAGACACATACTTTATAAAGCAAGTTGAAGAATGGTATGTTTCAATATGCTTGGTAAGCGCAATCGATATTTTTATTTACAGGGACTCCCAGGTTCATTTATACAAGCAAGAGCTCTTAATTGCTAAAAAAATGGGTAAAGTAATTTACTCACTACTCTCGCAAATACTCTGTCCTAAAATAAATATTGAATTTCACTTTCTCACACTAAAGAACCCTAGCAATAAAGTCCATATTTATATAATTTGAAAAAAAAAAAAAATTAAACACAAAATTTAGCCAAAACCATTATATTTATTAAATTATTTTTTTGTTATTTTTTTTATAGTCGTTTTAATTTATATTTATTTTCCAATTTTAGTTTGATGTCGTTCTTTTTGGTTCAGAACTATTAGTAAAATACTAAAAAATATTTTATTTTTAAGTAAAAGGCTAAGGAGCTTCCTGAAAACAGCTAGGCCTCTGACAATAAGTGCTGCCAAAAAAGGAAAGCATTATTTACGGCAAATCCCTCTCAGATGCATTAAACAATCAAATTTCCTAAATAAGGAATAGCTAAATAAGAAAATAGCGCAGAGAAAGCAAACAAATTTATTACGCAGCAGGCCAACCGACTATTGCATACTCACTAGCCATCTACCTTCCTCGCGTAGGCAGTTACATAGTTAGTTAGGTTTACCTAAATATTTTCTATTTAAAACCGACCTGATTCTTATTTGTTATGCTACAAAACTTTTTTTTTACTATTTTCAGAAGTCCAAAAATAATTTTTAAGCTACAAAACCAATTGAATAAGTCACTGTGATTAAAGCTAAAAATATTAGATTGGACGCGAAATATTTCATTAAAATCCATTCACTACTTTTGTACATATTTAAGCACAAACATATGCACACAGATTTATATAGTCATTCGTGACACTTGGTATGTCATTTAGGAAGCGTGTGTGGACCTATATAAGTATTAAGATATATAAATAATATTACATACATACGTATGGAATTGAGAGCCTCCTTTCTTGAAGTCGATTCAAAAAAACTGGCCACGTGCAAGTCGGACTTGCGCAATTAGTGTTCCTTACGGCGATTGCTTTTTAAAATAAAATTGGTATAGAGGTGTAAAATGATCAGTGACTTCACAATACACACCTCAAATGAGTTTTCAACAAGGTTTAATTCCGATCTTTATTTTTGATATACCAAATAAATTATTAAAAGCAATGCACTCCTACTACATTCGATCTACACCTTATGGTGAATATTCCAGAATTTTTTCGAAATTTTTTAGCTAGTACGCGATTTTTGGCAATTTTTTAGCTTTCATTTGACACCCACTCGATGACCTTAAAAAAAATGTTTCTTTATATTATATTATATATAACTTATTCTTTGAAGGTCAGTCGGGGTTTCGCAGGGGTTTTAGCACTGCAACAGCCTTGCTAAGCATTTTGGATGATATCCTCGGGGCGGCGGATAAAGGATAAAGGAGAGACAACTGCCTTGGTTCTTCTCGATTACAGCAAGGCATTTTGACACGCTGGATCCCCGCTTGTTGTGTGCCAAACTTCATTATTATGGTTTTAAAGAAACGAACAATAAAATTTATTAAAGGACTACTTGGCGGATAGATCACAGCGTGTGCTGATTAATCGCCGCGTGTCACAAAGTTTGGCTTTAGATAGAGGCGTCCCTCAGGGGTCAATTTTGGGACCATTGTTGTTTGTTATTTATACAATGGATACGCATTGTTATGTTAATAATTGTAGGCTAATACAATATACAGATGACAATCAGATTTTAAGGAGCTTTAATAGTTTTAACGCATTACAGGCGGAACAGGAAATTAATTAGTGTTTAAATTCGATGTTTACCTACTCTTATAACAATGGTTTGAAGATAAATCCGAGAAAGTCCGCAGTACTGTATTTGGAACAAACAGTGAATGGGCTTCGGCAAATTTCAATTTAAGTATGACCCAGTAGAGAATTCCGTTTGTTACTGAATATAAAAAATTTGGGAATATTATTTGATAGTAAGCTCAGGTTTAGAAAACAGGTTTTTTGGTAGCTCAAAGGGCGTATTGTTCACTACGTAATTTATATAAGAATCGGCATATCCTCAATTTGAGCTTAAAAAAATATTTGTGCGAGACTCTTGTCCTTTCTCACTCTAGTTATTGTAATTTTGTTTACGGTCCGTGCCTGGACCTTATGTCGAAGTATAAGCTGAAAAAAATTCGAAACTCCTGTGTATGTTTTATTTTTGGATGTAGGGGGAGGGATCATGTGAGTGGCAGGCTGAAGGAGCTGAAATGGTTGCGTATTAAGGATAGAGAAAGGATACATCTGAGTTGCTTTTTGCATAGACTGTTGAGGACCGGAGTGCCACAGTATCTGTGTAAAAGGCTGCATTATCGAAGTTCGGTGCATCAGCGTAATACTAGGTACAACGACCGCTTTCAAATACCTAGGCATCGTACAAGTGTGTTTAAACAGTCTTTCAGCTATATATCTGCTAAACTTCTGAACGAAATTCCTGAAGGTTTGCTTGCTCTGTCTGAACTATCTTTCAGAAGGCAGCTAAAGGAGATTTTATTTCAGGCTTATTGACTGTTATCATTATGTCTCTTTTATAGGGTAAGGTGGGGATCATGGTTTGTATATGGGTATCAATATGATGTAGAATTACAATGTTTTCCTTTTTTAGTTTAGAGTAAGTAGAGTTTAAGTACGAATGGATACTTCTTAAATTGTATTTGAGTTTGTATTTTTATTTTATTTTTTGTATTTCTTTTGTATATATTTTTGAGAACCCGGTTAACAACAGCACTGCTGCATTTCGCCGAGTATAAAATAAAGACGTTATTATTATATACTAGATGAATTATCAAAGGTAATGCACTCGTAATAATTTTCATACAATCTACTTTTTATAAAGAATATCCCAGAATTTTTTAGAGATTTTCTGTTTAGTAGTCTTAGAGATAGGGTGGAAGAACAGCGATTTTTGGCAATTTTTTTCAAATGAAGTAAACAAAAGTGTGTGTATTACATCTGTATCTATATATATTATAAAATGCAAAGTCTCTCTGTCTGTCTGTCCGTTAGTACGCTTGTCCCTCGAGAATCACTTATCCGATTTGCGTGTTTTTTTTTTTTTAATTAATACATATGTTTTCTAGCCAGGTTTCAGTATATATTTTTTTACGTTAGGTTACATAAGATATAAGCAGTTAACAGTGAATCAAGTCGGAAGAAAGTTTGTCGCCAGCTTGCGAAAAAAAAACTAAAAAATGATTCTGTAGTACACACGAGCGGAGCACAGCTAATCATATATATTTTTGAACTCGTGCTTTCACAAGCTTTCATTTGACAACCTACTTGATTAATTTTTATTTTTTTTTTTCATTTCCGATTTCACCTCCCAGAACTAACCCCTTAAGTCAAAGTTTAACTTTCAACATGATTCTGATTGTGCCATCAATTCCTATATTTGTGACAAATTTCAACTTTCTATGTCAAATAGTTTCGGAGAAAATCAGGTGTGATAGATAGACAGACAGAAGGATCGACACCGAAATGATCTCATAAGTGTTTTGGACGGAACACTAAAAAGAAAGTTAACCAACCAAAAATGGACATGAAAAAAAGAGAGTTAAGCGATTTAACCCGTACCGCGCTCATAAACATGCAGTTCTAAAATAAATACTGAATGTGACTTTTTCAAGGTGCCTTTTTTTGTGTCGACGAGAATATGTGTTTGCGATTTTTCTCGCGCCACCTACAAGATATACACCATTTAAATAACGTAAAATACAATAAAGTGCCACAACTTCCATTTTCTTGCAGTACTATGTTACTCCCTTAAACATAATGTTAATCACCATAGTTGAAAACACATGTTGTTATTTCTCCTAATTTTTAAGTACCATATTAATTTTAACAAAACGTGGTGTAAGGTTATGTGAGCTAACTACTTACCTAACTTCATCAAAATCAGTTTAGTCATCCTCGAGTTAGAGTATAGATCCATACATTTAATTTGATGTAACTAACATTAAAAATTTCTTAGATATGGGTATTATGTTAAAAGTCGGCGTTAGTAAATTTCACACCAAGACTACCTGCGCCCTTAATGCAACAGGTAAATTCCACACTAACCTTATAAGGGTGCTTAAATCTTAGAGGTAATTTCCACACCAAGCAAATAATAATTATGCTTTATTCATCTAAATAAAATTGGACGGATTTCTTTTAAATCAGTTATTGAAAATTTTAGATATTTGCAAAAATATATGTTTTTATTTCATAGTAGAATAATATTGATAAAGCATGAAGTTTTTTGCTAAATACATAAAATACAATTGGATATAAATTTCCTTATATATATACTAGATAATGCTACAAACCTATACATATCTATTTATATATATTTACAAAACAGGTTGAGAAAAATAGGAGACACATTTTAAAAAATGGAAAACGATTAATATTTGTTTTTGTTCATAAAGATTTTTTAAATGTTTTAATTTTTGATTATTATGATTATTATTTATTTTAGACTCGTCGATACTTTGTATTTTTATATATACGTTAATCTGAAATTCTTTCAGTCTATCGATAAAAGTATACAGAGGCGGATGTGTAGAATAAAAAGAATTATTTAGATGGGAATAGAAGGACTCACAACAGTTAGTCGTTCGAGTTAAAGATGGACTCGATTCTGCCCATATTTCAACTGGAAATCGGCTTCTTCCTCTATATACGTTTCTAGTAGGTAATCACAAAATTTATTTAAATATAAATCGTATGCAAAACTGTCACCTAATTCTTCGGGTTGTGCTAAATAGGACAAGCCGACACAATACTTTAACCAACGACCAATTTCAGAATTTTTGTCACAATATTCTTTAGTTAGACTTAGATTCTGTATCTTGTGAAACCAAGATTGGTGTAAATGAAATCTAGCATTTGGCCAAACTTCAGATACTGCCTTATGAATAGATTTTTCGAAGTCAATAGTAATTTTCTCTGGGTTGAAATACAGTGCATCTGTTGAACAAATCTTACATTTTAATAATGTGAAGAGGTTTTTGTATGTTTCAGCTCTCTTATCACGCAATAAGCAAAATAATAATGGAATGTAATGACCGTTTGCAAAACCATGCACTGTAAATAACTGTTGTAAAATATTTAGTGCAGTATGAAAAGGTACTGTCCATATATATATTGGATATTTTACACAACATATTGACATTTGTAGTGCAAGAAAAAACAATAATGCCACTTTCGAGTTCATTGATATATAGAAAATTCTCATCCTTGCTAGTTTTGATTTCAAATGTCTCTAAAACACTATGCACCTCCCCAGCACTTCTTGGATTACGTCCTGGCAAAAATTTTCGTCTATGGTTATAAATGTTTTTTCTAATATATTCGACATCTTTTTCTGTTACTGCTTCAGGCAGCGTGTTTTGTAGTTCTTGTCGGATAATTTTAGATGACCTTTCACTCATATGCTCTCCGGCTTTTCTTTTGCAGGAATTACTAATTATTTGCCGATTCAGGTTCTTGGTGCCGGCTTCGTGTGTATGGAGTCCTTCACTTCTGGTAACTAAACTCTCGGGCCCAACGGTAAAGACTTTTGATTTACAATTTTTTTTTGAACATCTCCAAAATGTTTCTCCACATTTTAGCACCTTTTGTCGAAAGTAAGTGTAGTAATTCACACATAACATGTCCTTTCCTCGATTACTTTTTATTAACTTTGCTTCCATATTAGCAACACTTTCAAAAATATACGCACAACCAAGTAATAATCACAAATTAATAATATGTACTAAACTGATATGTAGAAGGGTTTAACAATGATTTAATTGAACAGGCCGGTGCGTACCACTACCCATTTATCAACCCTCATCCTCTACCTGAAAGTACTAGGTGTGGAATTTACTTCTGCAATTACAATCCCTTAAATATGTCTAGGTCATAATCGGATTAGTGGTGTGGAAATTACCTGCGCCCGTTAAAACAATAGAAATCTTTTTTTGTACTCCCCTGATTATTTTTATTGAAGAGGTTACATACCGAGTTACTTATCTCCGAATTCCTCTTTATTACAAACATGTTTTGGACAGCATGTTGAGATGATACTTAATTCGTAGTAACAAAAACTCTATTAGTAACGAACTCGATATTGTCTTACTTGTTCCCTCTGCGTTTATATTAGTTTGAAGGTAATACTTTATCTTTCTAAAAGCATTTTTTTTTAAAAGTTAACTTTGTAGTGTTTATTAACAATTTAGAGGTACTTTTTGTGATGGGGATTTAATTGCAGATTGCGCATGCGTCGTGTGAACTGAAGTGGCATTCCGTTCAGTAGTGTTTGACAATTCATAATGGAAAAGAAGACTTAGCCCGGCACAGCGTCTACAAATTGTTCAAACTTTATTACGAAAATGGGCGTTCTACGAGGAATGTGTATCGGGCGCTTAGAGCAACTTATGGTCCACATAATCGGCCTACCGAACGCACAATTCGCTCTACCATCAATAAGTTTGAAACCCAATTTTCATTATTGGATAATGCTCGACCGAATAGACCACATCCAGCACGTAGTGAAGAAAATATAGAGGCGGTAGCGGAGAGTGTACGCGAAGACCGTGAAGTGTCGATTCGTCGCCGTTCTCAACAGCTTGGCCTGTCATATTCAACAACTTGGCGTATTTTACGTAAGGATCTTTCTTTAAAAGCATACAAAATTCAACTAGTGCAAACAACTGAAGCCGACCGACCTTCCGAATCGTTTCCGTTTTAGTCGTTGGGCTCTTGACAAGCTTGCAGAATGATCCACTGTTTTCGAGAAAAATTTTGTTCACCGATGAGGCCCATTTTTGGCTTAATGGGTTCGTGAATAAACAAAATGCCCGTATTTGGGGTGATGAACAAACTGAAGAGGTTCAAGAGCTGCCATTAAATCCAGAAAAAATAACTGGTGTGGTTTATGGGCCGGTGTGGAATAATCGGTCCATATTTCTTCAAAATAGAGGCCGGAATGGTGACCGTTATCGCGCCATGATAACAGACTATTTGATGCCAGAAATTGAAGCCCGTGGTCTCGACGAAATTTGGTTCCAACAAGATGGCGCCACTTGCCATACAGCCCTTGAAACTATGGCTTTACTGCGAGAGCAATTCGTGCGAACAGATCATTTCACGCTTTGGACCAGTGAATTGGCCGGCTAGTATCATGTGACATCACACCTCTTGACTTTTTCCTTTGGGGCTATATAATAGTCCAAGTCTACATGGATAGGCCAGCTACAATTGAGGCATTGGAGGCCAATATTACTCGAGTCATTGGCCAAATACCACTCGAAATACTCACACGCGTCATTGCCAAATTGGAACTTCAGAATGGCGGACGTTGTTAACCGTAGTCGCGGACAACATTTGAAAGAAATTATTTTTAAGAAAATAATTGTAAAGAATGGTTCTTTATATGAGAATAAAGATTATAAAATAAAATTGTTTTTATTCATTTTTTTTTTATTTAAAAAAAAGTACCTCTAAATGAATCACCCTTTTACATTCATTTTTTGACATTGTTCAACTAAGACTTATACCTGTATGGTGATTGCAATTTACATTTTTTTTTTGTTAGGAAATTCGGAAGAATACGATTTATACTTAAGGTAAAGTAACACTAACTTGTCATTTTGACGTTTTGCATAAAAAATTATTTTTTACTAAAATTGGGACAAGTGCGAAAAGACTGTTTACTAATGACACGTATCCTCAAGGATATTTTTCGCTTACAGGTTAGAAATATTACAGAAGAAATTTTCATTTACTATCCGTTTAGAAGAATATCTATCCTGCATCTGATCAGGCTTGATAAATAATCACATTATGTATTGGTAAACTGTACTACACAAAATCGAGATTATTGTTTGGAATATTCAAAATTCTTTTTAGTACAGCTTTCTTAGCTATTGGGTAATGTTTTACCTATTAAATATTTTTAAACATATACAAATTATTTTATATTATCTTGACATATATTTTTTTAATTTTGCCAGTTGAAGTAGGAGTGTTTTTTAGAAAAAATAAAAGAGGACAATGAAAGTAGTGATACTGCTTATCATTTTCTGAAATCCACAGGAGTTAACGTAGGGGGAGGCAGACGCAGTTATCGAATAAAAGAAATTCTGTTGTCATGAAATTTTAAAAATTTAGACCTCTTTTAACAGCTTAAAATTAGTAATTCTTCTTGAGAGAGATGCCCCCCTTTTCATTGAAAGTTCCAGCAAACTAAAGAATTAAGCCCTATTTACAATGAGACGGGACGGCTTTTTCAATTCAAGAAATTTACTCTACGGTGGAAAGAAGCAAAAAACGAGTGGGACTATGAGCTTTACAGCATTCGAAAAATATCCCCAGCTTATTACTGTTACTTCAATATAAGAAGTTACTATAAATATTAGCAATAAATTCGTTTTAGTTAAATATTTAAATTATTTATTTCAGAATGATTTCCAAAATTTTAATAAAAATTTATTATAGTTAACAGAAATTCTTGCATTCAAATAAAAAAAAATAATAAAAAAAAAAAACGGTCAAGTGCAAGTTAAAACTTGCGCAATTAGTGTTCCGTACGTTGATTGCTTTTAAAAATAAAAAAATTGTTACAGAGGTATAAAAATGATCAGTGACTTCACAAAATACACCCCAAATGGTTTTTCAACAAAGTTTGTTTCAATCTTTACTGAAATCTGATGACCTTGAAATTTTTGTTTTTTTTATATACCATATAAATTATTAAAAGGTAATGCACTCGTGATAATTTCGTTCAATCTACACCCCGTGGAGAAAGTATTCCAGAATTTTTTCGAAATTTTTTGATAA
>CM032456.1:132393290-132448290 GCA_019049505.1 Pachyrhynchus sulphureomaculatus
TCGATCGTGTTTGGCAAGATGGATTGTTGGATAAGCTACACTCTTCTGGTATGTCTGGGAAGTTTTGTTTATGGCTCTCAAGTTTCCTTAAAGAGCGTTCTTTCCGAGTAGCAATCAACGGTATACCCCAGGGCTTCATACTCTTTTCTACTCTCTTTCTTCATCATTCATCGCTCACTTTGAACGCTTGAACATAGCAGGAGGTCCTTCAACCTAACAAAGACTTGGAAGAAATTCTATCTTAGGGTGACAGTAACCAAGTAGAATTTAACGCTACAAAAACCCACGAGGCAGTTTTTCCTAAAAAAGTTAACCTTGCTGAACCTAACATAGTTATATTGGGGCACTCCATTCCTCTAGCATCGTCACTCAATTTGCTGGGCGTTAATTTGGGAGAAAATATGTCTTGGCATGAACATGTTGCAAACATAGCAAAGAGTGTTTCTCAAAAGCTGGGAATATTACTACGAACTAGAAAGCTTCACACTCCACAACAACTGTTAATTCTGCACAAAGCTCAAATTTGACCAACGATGAGATACTACTCTCATGTATGGGGCTCTACTCTCAAAATAAAATGAATTTATTGGATGCTATTTAGAAGAGAGGTGTTCGCCTGGTTGGTGACACGGAACTAACCAGCAAACTGGATTCATTAGAATATCGAAGAACAGTTTGACGACTTCGGTCTATTCTCCAAGTATTTTCATGGAAAGTGTTCGATGGATGTAGTCTGCTTAATACCTCCCAAAGCGGTGCATGCTAGAAATACACGTCGCGCTAATACTTCACCTCCGTATGAAGTTCAGCTTATTACTTCTTTTAAGCAGTCTTTTATATGGAGAACCTCATCGCTTTGGAATAATTTGCCCAGGACTGTGTTTTCGACCAAGTACAATTTACAGCGATTCAAGGCCAACGTGAATCGCTTTTTCCACACACGTGTCGCTCCCGTAGCGCTTTAAGAATTTCCCCGCAATACGTGTACAATGCACATAAAAAAAAATTTTAATATTAAAAATTGACTAATATTGCGGACAGTGCATTGAGACAAGTAGCCATTCCAATCCGAGGCCAGGTCACGTTTAATGCTATAACTTTGTAATGGAATGGAATTTTCCTAATTTTTTTTTAATAATTCTTTGAAGTATAGAAAATAAAATCCGTAAAAAAAATCGAATTTTTTTGGAAAATTCCAGGTATATGTAACCCCTTAAAAGCAGTAAACGTACGGAACACTAATCGCGCAAGTCCGACTTGCACTTGGCCAGTTATTTTTATTTAGTTATTTATAGCACATTTTGTTTTAATAATAGCCTTTAATTCTATTATTTTTTTTATATCAAGTTATGTCCACAGGACATGACAATAAAGCTTTTCTTATGTAAATTTTTCATTCGCAAGTACTTCTGATCCCATGTTCATTTACAGTTACACAAGTGAAAATACGCTCTACCTTTTATGACGACATAAGTTAAAATATGCTCTACCTTAAGCTTATTTAGTAGAAACTATTGAAACATTGTCAATGTTATTTTGGTCATTTTTATAAAATAGTATATGAACTAAAAAAAATATTAAACTTTCGGTCCTTTTTCACCTTTAAGTTCAGATTATCCAGGAATATAGGGATCTAAGGGTAGGAATCCTATATACAGTGCATATAAAATATAGTAGAAAAACAAACCACAGATTAAGCAGATAGAATATAGGTGTTTAAGAAACTGTTTTAATACATTTTAATCAGTAGCGTGCGGTGGCATTTGATGATAGGGAAGCTGAGTTTTCATAAAAATTATAAACAAATACTGGAAATGTCACAAATGAATAAGGGCTAACAAAACAATTTTTGCATTTACAAAGTCATTTTATGTCTTCATAAATCTTATCGCGAAAATGTCGAAAAAAAATTTTTTTGAGTATTTGTATTTCATTTAGGTACTGGTCTTTCACTTTTAATAATGTTTTCTTTATCATTATATGGTTTTGAGCCAAAACTTTTTTTCAATAAATTTTCAATATCACAATTACATTCTGAATCGCTAGCAATGTTATAAAGGCTAAAATTAAAAATAAAATTATAAAAACTTGGCCAAATAAAATGTGCTGTAGATATACCCACCTAGTATAAAATATTTTTTCACAGTATGAATATACCTAAAAAAATACAATTTAATATATCTTTGTAAAGAAACGTACATAAAAATAACATAAAATATTCTTTACTTTTTAAATCTTAAAGCAATCCACTTAGTCAAATAGATCCCTACGATTGTCTAATGCAAAACATCCACTAGCTAAACTTAGTGACGTTGATGCTCTGTAAAGCGCATGCGGGAATGCGTATAATCTGGTTACTTTACACAATTCAAATATTTTCGCCGTGGAAGCTATCCCGTATTCGACAATACAGCGCTTCCATTTTGAATATGCACATACGAATTTATATTCGAATATATAATGGCAACCTTATCATTGTTTTTCCCATGTAATATAAAAATTTGTAATACGATGCATAATGCGGTTGTGATAAAATATGAATTTTAAGTAATTCAAAGTATGCGAAAATATGAAAATTGTTGCAAAATATGTATTTATATTTTAGAAAATTCGACCAAAGCGACGCTTCCACAGCTTCCACCGAGTGCACGCCACTGCTTTTAACTCTGATTTATCATCACTTCTTGTAGGTTCCGGAGAGAGTTCGTTAAGGAACAGTGTGTCTTCGTTCTAAGAAATCATCATCCTCGCTATCATTATCTGAACGAACATCCTGTGCATAATCTGACTTCGTTTCAGAGACATACCTGTGATTTGTTAATTGCACATACTTTTGTATAATATATTTAAAAACTGGAGTTCCAACAGTCTTGATATTTTTCTTGTTCCATATATGTTTGTCTCCTTAACATATATCTAAAACCGTATCTAGAATATCGGCATACGGTTATCATTCTGGTTTCCGAGGAAAGGGAAATGCGTTCTACTAAAAACACAAAAAATGTTCCCTATCTATATCAAGGAACATCTTCGCGATAAAATTTCCCCTTTTCCTCATAAAGTATATATATACTGGCGCCTGATATCTCTTTTAGCCTGAAAACACATTTTTTAAATACTGTTTTGGGGGGATTTAGAAAGATTGACTTGTTTAGTAGACTCTGGGGAGCTATAAGTTTTTGAAAACCTTTTAGTATATTACTTCTAAGTATAGACACATACTTTATAAAGCAAGTTGAAGAATGGTATGTTTCAATATGCTTGGTAAGCGCAATCGATATTTTTTATTTACAGGGACTCCCAGGTTCATTTATACAAGCAAGAGCTCTTAATTGCTAAAAAAATGGGTAAAGTAATTTACTCACTACTCTCGCAAATACTCTGTCCTAAAGTAAATATTGAATTTCACTTTCTCACACTAAAGAACCCTAGCAATAAAGTCCATATTTATATAATTTGAAAAAAAAATTAAACACAAAATTTAGCCAAAACCATTATATTTATTAAATTATTTTTTTTGTTATTTTTTTTATAGTCGTTTTAATTTATATTTATTTTCCAATTTTAGTTTGATGTCGTTCTTTTTGGTTAAGAACTATTAGTAAAATACTAAAAAATATTTTATTTTTAAGTAAAAGGCTAAGGAACTTCCTGAAAACAGCTAGGCCTCTGACAATAAGTGCTGTCAAAAAAGGAAAGCATTATTTACGGCAAATCCCTCTCAGATGCATTAAACAATCAAATTTCCTAAATAAGGAATAGCTAAATAAGAAAATAGCGCAGAGAAAGCAAACAAATTTATTACGCAGCAGGCCAACCGACTATTGCATACTCACTAGCCATCTACCTTCCTCGCGTAGGCAGTTAGATGGTTAGTTAGGTTTACCTAAATATTTTCTATTTAACCGACCTGATTCTTATTTGTTATGTTACAAGACTTTTTTTTTACTATTTTCAGAAGTCCAAAAATAATTTTTAAGCTACAAAACCAATTGAACTGTGATTAAAGCTAAAAATATTAGATTGGACGCGAAATATTTCATTAAAATCCATTCACTACTTTTGTACATATTTAAGCACAAACATATGCACACAGATTTATATAGTCATTCGTGACACTTGGTATGTCACTTAGGAAGCGTGTGTGTATTAAGATATATAAATAATATTACATACATACGTATGGAATTGAGAGCCTCCTTTCTTGAAGTCGATTCAAAAAAACTGGCCACGTGCAAGTCGGACTTGCGCAATTAGTGTTCCTTAGGGCGATTGCTTTTAAAATAAAATTGGTATAGAGGTGTAAAATGATCAGTGACTTCACAATACACACCTCAAATGAGTTTTCAACAAGGTTTAATTCCGATCTTTGTTTTTGATATACCAAATAAATTATTAAAAGCAATGCACTCCTACTACATTCGATCTACACCTTATGGTGAATATTCCAGAATTTTTTCGAAATTTTTTAGCTAGTACGCGATTTTTGGCAATTTTTAGCTTTCATTTGACACCCACTCGATGACCTTAAAAAAAATGTTTCTTTATATTATATTATATATAACTTATTCTTTGAAGGTCAGTCGGGGTTTCGCAGGGGTTTTAGCACTGCAACAGCCTTGCTAAGCATTTTGGATGATATCCTCGGGGCGGCGGATAAAGGAGAGACAAACTGCCTTGGTTCTTCTCGATTACAGCAAGGCATTTGACACGCTGGATCCCCGCTTGTTGTGTGCCAAACTTCATTATTATGGTTTTAAAGAACGAACAATAAATTTATTAAAGGACTACTTGGCGGATAGATCACAGCGTGTGCTGATTAATCGCCGCGTGTCACAAAGTTTGGCTTTAGATAGAGGCGTCCCTCAGGGGTCAATTTTGGGACCATTGTTGTTTGTTATTTATACAATGGATACGCATTGTTATGTTAATAATTGTAGGCTAATACAATATACAGATGACAATCAGATTTTAAGGAGCTTTAATAGTTTTAACGCATTACAGGCGGAACAGGAAATTAATTAGTGTTTAAATTCAATGTTTACCTACTCTTATAACAATGGTTTGAAGATAAATCCGAGAAAGTCCGCAGTACTGTATTTTGGAACAAACAGTGAATGGGCTTCGGCAAATTTCAATTTAAGTATGGCCCAGTAGACAATTCCGTTTGTTACTGAATATAAAAATTTGGGAATATTATTTGATAGTAAGCTCAGGTTTAGAAAACAGGTTTTTTGGTAGCTCAAAGGGCGTATTGTTCACTACGTAATTTATATAAGAATCGGCATATCCTCAATTTGAGCTTAAAAAAATATTTGTGCGAGACTCTTGTCCTTTCTCACTCTAGTTATTGTAATTTTGTTTACGGTCCGTGCCTGGACCTTATGTCGAAGTATAAGCTGAAAAAAATTCGAAACTCCTGTGTATGTTTTATTTTTGGATGTAGGGGGAGGGATCATGTGAGTGGCAGGCTGAAGGAGCTGAAATGGTTGCGTATTAAGGATAGAGAAAGGATACATCTGAGTTGCTTTTTGCATAGACTGTTGAGGACCGGAGTGCCACAGTATCTGTGTAAAAGGCTGCATTATCGAAGTTCGGTGCATCAGCGTAATACTACGTACAACGACCGCTTTCAAATACCTAGGCATCGTACAAGTGTGTTTAAACAGTCTTTCAGCTATACATCTGCTAAACTTCTGAACGAAATTCCTGAAGGTTTGCTTGCTCTGTCTGAACTATCTTTCAGAAGGCAGCTAAAGGAGATTTTATTTCAGGCTTATTGACTGTTATCATTATGTCTCTTTTATAGGGTAAGGTGGGGATCATGGTTTGTATATGGGTATCAATATGATGTAGAATTACAATGTTTTCCTTTTTTAGTTTAGAGTAAGTAGAGTTTAAGTACGAATGGATACTTCTTAAATTGTATTTGAGTTTGTATTTTTATTTTATTTTTTGTATTTCTTTTGTATATTTTTGAGAACCCGGTTAACAACAGCACTGCTGCATTTCGCCGAGTATAAAATAAAGACGTTTATTATTATTATTATATACTAGATGAATTATCAAAGGTAATGCACTCGTAATAATTTTCATACAATCTACTTTTTATAAAGAATATCCCAGAATTTTTTAGAGATTTTCTGTTTAGTAGTCTTAGAGATAGGGTGGAAGAACAGCGATTTTTGGCAATTTTTTTCAAATGAAGTAAACAAAAGTGTGTGTATTACATCTGTATCTATATATATTATAAAATGCAAAGTCTCTCTGTCTGTCTGTCCGTTAGTACGCTTATCCCTCGAGAATCACTTATCCGATTTGCGTGTTTTTTTTTTTTTTTAATTAATACATATGTTTTCTAGCCAGGTTTCAGTATATATTTTTTTACGTTAGGTTACATAAGATATAAGCAGTTAACAGTGAATCAAGTCGGAAGAAAGTTTGCCGCCAGCTTGCGAAAAAAAAAAAAACTAAAAAATGATTCTGTAGTACACACGAGCGGAGCACAGCTAATCATATATATTTTTGAACTCGTGCTTTCACAAGCTTTCATTTGACAACCTACTCGATTAATTTTTATTTTTTTTTTTTATTTCCGATTTCACCTCCCAGAACTAACCCCTTAAGTCAAAGTTTAACTTTCAACATGATTCTGATTGTGCCATCAATTCCTATATTTGTGACAAATTTCAACTTTCTATGTCAAATAGTTTCGGAGAAAATCAGGTGTGATAGATAGACAGACAGAAGGATCGACATCGAAATGATCTCATAAGTGTTTTGGACGGAACACTAAAAAGAAAGTTAACCAACCAAAAATGGACATGAAAAAAAGAGAGTTAAGCGATTTAACCCGTACCGCGCTCATAAACATGCAGTTCTAAAATAAATACTGAATGTGACTTTTTCAAGGTGCCTTTTTTTGTGTCGACGAGAATATGTGTTTGCGATTTTTCTCGCGCCACCTACAAGATATACACCATTTAAATAATGTAAAATACAATAAAGTGCCACAACTTCCATTTTCTCGCAGTACTATGTTACTCCCTTAAACATAATGTTAATCACCATAGTTGAAAACACATGTTGTTATTTCTCCTAATTTTTAAGTACCATATTAATTTTAACAAAACATGGTGTAAGGTTATGTGAGCTAACTACTTACCTAACTTCATCAAAATCAGTTTAGTCATCCTCGAGTTAGAGTATAGATCCATACATTTAATTTGATGTAACTAACATTAAAAATTTCTTAGATATGGGTATTATGTTAAAGTCGGCGTTAGTAAATTTCACACCAAGACTACCTGCGCCCTTAATGCAACAGGTAAATTCCACACTAACCTTATAAGGGTGCTTAAATCTTAGAGGTAATTTCCACACCAAGCAAATATAATTATGCTTTATTCATCTAAATAAAATTGGACGGATTTCTTTTAAATCAGTTATTGAAAATTTTAGATATTTGCAAAAATATATGTTTTTTTTTCATAGTAGAATAATATTGATAAAACATGAAGTTTTTGCTAAATACATAAAATACAATTGGATAAATTTCCTTATATATACTAGATAATGCTACAAACCTATACATATCTATTTATATATATTTACAAAACAGGTTGAGAAAAATAGGAGACACATTTTAAAAAATGGAAACAATTAATATTTGTTTTTGTTCATAAAGATTTTTTAAATGTTTTAATTTTTGATTATTATGATTATTATTTATTTTAGACTCGTCGATACTTTGTATTTTTATATATACGTTAATCTGAAATTCTTTCAGTCTATCGATAAAAGTATACAGAGGCGGATGTGTAGAATAAAAAGAATTATTTAGATGGGAATAGAAGGACTCACAACAGTTAGTCGTTCGAGTTAAAGATGGACTCGATTCTGCCCATATTTCAACTGGCTTCTTCCTCTATATACGTTTCTAGTAGGTAATCACAAAATTTATTTAAATATAAATCGTATGCAAAACTGTCACCTAATTCTTCGGGTGCTAAATAGGACAAGCCGACACAATACTTTAACCAACGACCAATTTCAGAATTTTTGTCACAATATTCTTTAGTTAGACTTAGATTCTGTATCTTGTGAAACCAAGATTGGTGTAAATGAAATCTACATCCTAACACTTTAGCATTTGGCCAAACTTCAGATACTGCCTTATGAATAGATTTTTCGAAGTCAATAGTAATTTTCTCTGGGTTGAAATACAGTGTATCTGTTGAACAAATCTTACATTTTAATAATGTGAAGAGGTTTTTGTATGTTTCAGCTCTCTTATCACGCAATAAGCAAAATAATAATGGAATGTAATGACCGTTTGCAAAACCATGCACTGTAAATAACTGTGTAAAATATTTAGTGCAGTATGAAAAGGTACTGTCCATATATATATTGGATATTTTACACAACATATTGACATTTGTAGTGCAAGAAAAAAACAATAATGCCACTTTCGAGTTCATTGATATATAGAAAATTCTCATCCTTGCTAGTTTTGATTTCAAATGTCTCTAAAACACTATGCACCTCCCCAGCACTTCTTGGATTACGTCCTGGCAAAAATTTTCGTCTATGGTTATAAATGTTTTTTCTAATATATTCGACATCTTTTTTCTGTTACTGCTTCAGGCAGCGTGTTTTGTAGTTCTTGTCGGATAATTTTAGATGACCTTTCACTCATATGCTCTTCGGCTTTTTCTTTTGCAGGAATTACTAATTATTTGCCGATTCAGGTTCTTGGTGCCGGCTTCGTGTGTATGGAGTCCTTCACTTCTGGTAACTAAACTCTCGGGCCCAACGGTAAAGACTTTTGATTTACAATTTTTTTTTGAACATCTCCAAAATGTTTCTCCACATTTTAGCACCTTTTGTCGAAAGTAAGTGTAGTAATTCACACATAACATGTCCTTTCCTCGATTACTTTTTATTAACTTTGCTTCCATATTAGCAACACTTTCAAAAATATACGCACAACCAAGTAATAATCACAAATTAATAATATGTACTAAACTGATATGTAGAAGGGTTTAACAATGATTTAATTGAACAGGCCGGTGCGTACCACTACCCATTTATCAACCCTCATCCTCTACCTGAAAGTACTAGGTGTGGAATTTACTTCTGCAATTACAATCCCTTAAATATGTCTAGGTCATAATCGGATTAGTGGTGTGGAAATTACCTGCGCCCGTTAAAACAATAGAAATCTTTTTTGTACTCCCCTGATTATTTTTATTGAAGAGGTTACATACCGAGTTACTTATCTCCGAATTCTCTTTATTACAAACATGTTTTGGACAGCATGTTGAGATGATACTTAATTCGTAGTAACAAAAACTCTATTAGTAATGAACTCGATATTGTCTTACTTGTTCCCTCTGCGTTTATATTAGTTTGAAGGTAATACTTTATCTTCTAAAAGCATTTTTTTAAAAGTTAACTTTGTAGTGTTTATTAACATTTAGAGGTACTTTTTGTGATGGGGATTTAATTGCAGATTGCGCATGCGTCGTGTGAACTGAAGTGGCATTCCTGTTCAGTAGTGTTTGACAATTCATAATGGAAAGACTTAGCCCGCACAGCGTCTACAAATTGTTCAACTTTATTACGAAAATGGGCGTTCTACGAGGAATGTGTATCGGGCGCTTAGAGCAACTTATGGTCCACATAATCGGCCTACCGAACGCACAATTCGCTCTACCATCAATAAGTTTGAAACCCAATTTTCATTATTGGATAATGCTCGACCGAATAGACCACATCCAGCACGTAGTGAAGAAAATATAGGGGCGGTAGCGGAGAGTGTACGCGAAGACCGTGAAGTGTCGATTCGTCGCCGTTCTCAACTCAACAGCTTGGCCTGTCATATTCAACAACTTGGCGTATTTTACGTAAGGATCTTTCTTTAAAAGCATACAAAATTCAACTAGTGCAACAACTGAAACCGACCGACCTTCCGAATCGTTTCCGTTTTAGTCGTTGGGCTCTTGACAAGCTTGCAGAAGATCCACTGTTTTCGAGAAAAATTTTGTTCACCGATGAGGCCCATTTTTGGCTTAATGGGTTCGTGAATAAACAAAATGCCCGTATTTGGGGTGATGAACAACCTGAAGAGGTTCAAGAGCTGCCATTAAATCCAGAAAAAATAACTGGTGTGGTTTATGGGCCGGTGGAATAATCGGTCCATATTTTCTTCAATACAGAGGCCGGCCGGAATGTTACTGTGAATGGTGACCGTTATCGCGCCATGATAACAGACTATTTGATGCCAGAAATTGAAGCCCGTGGTCTCGACGAAATTTGGTTCCAACAAGATTGCGCCACTTGCCATACAGCCCGTGAAACCATGGCTTTACTGCGAGAGCAATTCGGCGAACAGATCATTTCACGCTTTGGACCAGTGAATTGGCCGGCTAGATCATGTGACATCACACCTCTTGACTTTTTCCTTTGGGGCTATATAAAGTCCAAAGTCTACATGGATAGGCCAGCTACAATTGAGGCATTGGAGGCCAATATTACTCGAGTCATTGGCCAAATACCACTCGAAATACTCACACGCGTCATTGAAAATTGGAACTTCAGAATGGACGTTGTTAACCGTAGTCGCGGACAACATTTGAAAGAAATTATTTTTAAGAAATAATTGTAAAGAATGGTTCTTTTATATGATAATAAAGATTATAAAATAAAATTGTTTTTATTCATTTTTTTTTATTTAAAAAAAAGTACCTCTAAATGAAAAACATTCATTTTTGACATTGTTCAACTAAGACTTATACCTGTATGGTGATTGCAATTTACATTTTTTTTTGTTAGGAAATTCGGAAGAATACGATTTATACTTAAGGTAAAGTAACACTAACTTGTCATTTTGACGTTTGCATAAAATTATTTTTTACTAAAATTGGGACAAGTGCGAAAAGACTGTTTACTAATGACACGTATCCTCAAGGATATTTTTCGCTTACAGTTAGAATATTACAGAAGAAATTTTCATTTACTATCCGTTAGAAGTAATATCTATCCTGCATCTGATCAGGCTTGATAAATAATCACATTGTATTGGTAAACTGTACTACACAAAATCGAGAATTGTTTGGAATATTCAAATTCTTTTAGTACAGTAGCTATTGGGTAATTACCTATTAAATATTTTAAACATATACAAATTATTTATTATCTTGACATATATTTTTTTAATTTTCCAGTTGAAGTAGGAGTGTTTTTTAGAAAAAATAAAAGAGGACAATAAAAGTAGGCTGCTTATCATTTTCTAAATCCACAGGAGTTAACGTAGGGGGAGGCAGACGCAGTTATCGAATAAAAGAAATTCTGTTTGTCATGAAATTTTAAAAATTTAGACCTCTTTTAACAGCTTAAATTAGTAATTCTTCTTGAGAGAGATGCCCCCCTTTTCATTGAAAGTTCCAGCAACTAAAGAATTAAGCCCTATTTACAATGAGACGGGACGCTTTTTTTACTTCAATTCAAGAAATTACTCTACGGTGGAAAGAAGCAAACGAGTGGGACTATGAGCTTTACAGCATTCGAAAAAATCCCAGCTTATACTGTTACTTCAATATAAGAAGTTACTATAAATATTAGCAATAAATTCGTTTTAGTTAAATATTTAAATTATTTATTTCAGAATGATTTCCAAAATTTTAATAAAAATTTTATTATAGTTAACAGAAACTTGCATTCAAATAAAAAAAAATAATAAAAAAACAGCTATTAAATTAAGTTAGGAATGTGGAATCTTTAGCACAATGACACTACTCAGCATATATTACCACGTCACCAAACACTTTATTTTTACACTCGACGCTCGTTTCGCTAAAGTATTTGGTGTAGTGGTGATATATACTGAGTAGTGTGATTGTGCTAAAGATTTCACATTCCTAACTTAATTTATTAGCCATTATTTTATTACTGTTGCGTACGGAACACTTATAAGATGACTTCGGTGTCTGTCCGTCTGTCTGTCCGTCTGTCTGTCCGTCTGTCTGTCCGTCTGTCTGTCCGTCTGTCTGTCCGTCTGTCTGTCCGTCTGTCTGTCCGTCTGTCTGTCCGTCTGTCCTTCTGTCTGTTTGTCACACCCGATTTTCTCCGAAACTATTTGTCATAAAAAGTTGAAATTTGGTAATAATATAGGAATTGATGGCCTCATCAGAGGCATGTAGTTTTGAAGGTTCAATTTTGACTTAAGGGGTTAGTTTTGGGGGGTGAAATCGGAAATGAAAAAAAAATATATTTACTAGGTCATCGAGTGTGGTGTCAAATGAAAGCTTGTGAAAACACGAGTAAAACACGAGTATATATATATATATATAATATATATATATATATATATATATATATATATATATATATATATATATATATATATATATATATATATATAATGTAATACTTGCGCGCACTTTTCTTTGTATTATTTTTAAAAAATCGCGCAAAATCGCTGTCCACCCGCCTTATCTCGAAACGTACTTATCAAAAAATTTTGAAAAAATTCTGGAATATTCTCCACGGGGTGTAAATTGAACGAAAATTATCACTAGTGCATTACTTTTAATAATTCACCTAGTTTATAAAAAAAACCAAAATTTCAAAGGATTGGAAACAAACTTTGTTGAAAAATCATTTGGGGTGTGTTTTGTGAAGTCACTGATGATTTTATACCTCCGTAACAAAATTTTTTATTTTAAAAGCAATCAACGTACGGAACACTAATTGCTCAAGTCCTACTTGCACTTGACCGGTTTTTTTTTTTAATTTAAATGCAAGTTTCTGTTAACTATAATAAATTTTTGTTAAAATTTTGGAAATCATACTAATATAAATAATTTAAACATTTAACTAAAATGATTTTATTGCTAATATTTATAGTAACTTCTAATATTGAGGTAACAGTATAAGCAGGGATTTTTTTTCGAATGATGTAAAGCTCATAGTCCCACTCATTTGCTTCTTCCCACTGTAGAGTAGTTTCTTGAATTGAAAAAGCGTCCCTTCTCACTGTAAATAGGGTTTAGTTCTTTAGTTGCTGAAACTTTCAATGAAAAAGGGGGCATCTTTTTCAAGAAGCCCCTCCATGCTCGGATCATTGAATTACAAATTTAAGGTGTTAAAAGATGCTTAAATTTTTAGGACAATAGAGTTTCTTTTATTCGATAAACTGTTGAAGTGTTTGGTGTAATGGTGATATATACTGAATAGTAGCTAATAAATTATTAAATTGATTATTACGTTAGATTATTTGGTCACACCAATGAAACCTTTTGAAAATAATAATTTCCTAAAATGATTTATGTGTAGTCAACAATGAATTCATCAATTATCATTTTCCAAATCGTGTAGTTAATTTATTTGTGAAATATGAAGATGATCTATCTAATTTTTATCTTTTTCGCCATTAGTTGTATTACGAATATAAAATATTTTTTTATTTAATATGGACATACCAAATGACATATTTCGAAGTCTACAGCCCTGGCCATGCTGACATGTTTAACGGAACACGCGTTGAGTGCAAATTGAAGCAACATATTTAATATAGTGGTGATAACTGTTGTGTAGAAGTTATGTAACACATAATTTTTCCTAACCAGTTATTAAATAAAATGGTACCTAACCTGTCCTAAAGGTTTAAATATTAACTGTTGGTGCAAACGAAATAATTCTCGATGAGTTTTTATATATCCTATAGAGTATTTCTAAAGTTAGGAAATTATTTTTACCTGGTTCTAATACTCGTTCTTACTAAACAAATTCATTGGCCAAATACATCTTTCAAAATGTGTAAGAGCAGCCATTTCAAAAATCATAAAAATTTTTATAAAACTAGTGGTTTTAGTTCTATAGTAGACAAAGCTTTAAAATCCAGATAAAAGGAAGAAAGTCCTGTGGCTCCAGTGCTTTCATACTTTCACCATTTAATATGATGTCTTGTTGATTTTAACCCAATTAGAGCCGTCCATAGTTTTGAAAGTTAAATTTTGACTGAAGAAGGGAAATCGGAAGTGAAAAAAAATGTTTTTTTCGAGTGGAGTGTCAAATGAAAAAAATGAGTTCAAAAATATATATGATGTAATACGTCCTCAAACTTTTATTTATTTTTTTTTTATAAATGGCCAAAAATCATTGTCCCCCAATTTATCTTTAAGAGTACTAATCAAAAATTTTCGAAAAAATTCTGGAATATTCTCCATAAAGTGAAGATTGAAAATTGTCACGCGTGCATTACGTTTGATAATTTATCTGGTATAAAAAATATATTTGACTTGTCATTATGATGGAGATTTTTTTTCGTGAAAAGTTGTAAAATTAATCTACTAACTAACTAAGAGTACGAAACATCAATACGTATTCGTTGCAATCAGTAATGTACTCATATACTTTTCAGTACCATACCGCTTTAAGCATTTGGGCAAATAGATAAAATAAATTTCCATGATAACTCGTGACCAACAGATAGGTACCGAGCCAAAACCATGTTATTTTATTTGTTTATAATTAAACAAATATTTACAAGTAGGTAGTAAATGTTTCTTTTAAACTTTTACTACGAAGATGTCTTGTTTTTTATATGTCCTTGGTGATTTTTTTTGTCGAAAATAAATGTGTGCCTGAATTTCATCGAATAAGTCAGCAATCACGGTAGGCAACAGTAATTGTGCAATTCCGAGTTGTACTTGGTCGGTAATTTAATATTTAAAAGCATGTCTTTCAGTAGTCCAGGCTGATTCTTTTAGAGAAAATTATATTAGGATAGTAATATTTATTTTTAAAAAATATTAAAAATTCAATTCAACTATTAGAAAAAAAAATTAAGGTTATAAAAATGAGGGTTATATAATAATATAGACTTTTCTTCCGTGGATCTAAAGAGCTTCATTAGCTGGGAAGCAATAACCAGAAATGTTGCCGAAAATAATAACACCTGTATAAAGGTGTAAAGTGTAACAAATAATACAGCTTAATATTGAAAATTTTCCAAAATGACATCTGTTTTGAACAATATTGCTGACTACATCTCCCTCAAAAATTTCTTTAGTATAAATTATGAGAATAGAAAAACTCTCTTTGCTATGCTTTCAACATGTTTATGCCAAGACATATTTGCTCCCAAATTAACGCAATTTGAGTGACGATGTTAGAGACATAACTAAGTCGAGTTCAGTAAACTTAACTTTTTTTAAAAAAAAACTGCGGACTGGATTTTTGTAGGGTTAAATTCTACTTGGTTACTGTCACTTCTAGAAAGAATTTTTTCATGTTTTTGTTAAGTTGAACGACTTTCTACTGTCTGGGGATATTTGCCTGAGTAGAAAGTGGAGCCCTGGGCCACTCCGGCGTTGATAGTGAAGGTGTTGGAAAAAAATCCGTCGACTGCTACAAACAAAACTTTTCAGACATACCAGAAGAGCGTAGCTCAGCCAACAATCCATCGTGCCAAACACGGACGAATGCCTTGAATATACTAAGAGCAACCACTCGAGATTCTCCAAAGTGTTCAATTGCGTTGTTCCAAACATGTGTTACATAAGTTAGAAGATCTCCTGTTGATCTATGTTTACGAAAGCCATATTGATGGTCGCTAATAATCTTGAATCCTTCAAGATATTTTAGAAGATGCTAAGTGCTTTTCCACGACTTTCGATATTATTGAAAGAAGTGCGACTGGTCGTTAGTTGTTTAGCAAGGTCTTCTTGCCTTTTTTGGGTATCGGCTGAACTGTGGCTCATTTCCAGGAGAAGGGAAATATTCCCTTTTCCCCTAGGTTGAAAATTCTATGGAAAACTGGTATTAGTCCTTTCGCACAGTTTTTGAGTACTATAGCAGGTATTCTGTCAGCACCAGACGCTTTTTTGGTGTCTAGCATCATTAAAATACGATATATGATACGTTGCCTGAGGATAATATCAGGCATCTTTGACTGCACTATGGGAATAGTAGGTGGTGTTTTTTCCTTGGAAATCGACAGTAGAATGTGAAGCAAGGAGTTCAGCTAAAAAAGTTCGCTTTCTCAATAGATGTTATTGCCGTAGAATTATCTGGCAGTGTGAGTGGTGGTATAGTGGATTTGGTGAAATTTTGGCTAACTGCCTTAGTGACTGACTCAAAGGACCTGAAGTTGTTGGGGCAAGCAAGAAGTTTGTGTCTAATTCGTTGACTGTATGTCTCCTTGGTTTCGTCGATAATTTTCTCTCATCTGTTCCGGACAAGAACAATGATGTTACAATTTATGATTTTAGGATTTTCATGCCATTGTCGGTAGGCAAGAAGCAGCAACTTCCTTGCAATTTCGGTAAAATCAAGGCTTGCCGTTGGAAGGACATTTCTTTGAAAAAGCGATGTAAGTGTCCATATAACAAAATAACTTCGGAATCCTCCTTAACGCTGTCAGATGGGTCGTCGGATTAAAAACACACGTCTAACCAAGGGAAAGGTGAAAAATATTCCACGAGTTCTTCCCGTTTAGCAGATTTGTAATTCCAAATCTTGCCTAGTTTAGCATCTCTCTGTTGCTGATTGGTAGCATACAAGACGTCGAAAGCAGTTTATGGTCGGAAGAACCTAATGGCGGATTTTACGATGACAGTGGATTGGTGGTTAAAAACAGATCTAGAAGACTGGTGAATTCCCCGAATGGATAAGGGATCCGTGTTGGTTGGTCAAGCCACAACTTAAGCCACAACTGATTGAGAATGATTCATCTTCACGACCTTGTTCATCAGTAATATTTGAATGCTTAAGCTAGTTGATGCTGTAGATATCAAAGTCGCCCAGGATGGCAATTTTGGCATTTGGATAGTTAAAGTAAATTATCGATAGTGTCTCTAGGAGAAGCGAGAAGTGTTCTAGAGTTGGTATCGCTTGGTGGTCGATAGAGGCAGCAGATAAACCTTGTGGTTTATTGAGTCGTTATTTTTAACTCTATAACATCAAAGTTTCGAGGCTCCAGAGCCTCCTCTTGTTGGCAAGAAAGGAGGATTGAAGTCGTACCCAGGATAGAAAAAGTTGACTTTGCTGGTCGATGACTGATTGGTTTCACAGAAAGTAAGTACATGAGGCCTATTTGATTGCAGGTGTTGATGCACTGAATTTAGGGTCAGGTTTAAACCTCGTATGTTCCAAAAATCTATTTTAAAGTTGTGATCTCTGCATGCTGATGCCCCTGAATTAACCCCCACCCGGAGATCTAAACGGAAGGCTATTTTACCTCCGGAATTTTTTGTATTCAGGTGCCTCATCATGCTATTTGGTGCCACAGTCCGAGACATCAGCACAGCCACGAAACGTTAAACAACTTCACGCAGCCTAAGCCGATGCGATGATATCACACCGGGAGATGCCTCGTGGGATCTAGGCAACTACCATCTGAGTTGTTCTTTTAGTAGCCTTTTACGACATGCAGAACGTACCGGGGGAGATATTTTATCCGGTACCCCCACGGGTTATTTAGAGCAACTACTACAAATATCCCAGATGCCTTTGGATTTTTGTTTTTTTTTTAATATAAGTTTTTGTTAGAAAACACAAAAACTTACCACTATGCCTTTTTTTTTACCTGGTTGTTTTTCTATTTGATTTCTTTAACCGAAAACTATGAAAATTTCTTGTTTTTCCAAGCAAATTTGACTTGATGGAAGCACTAGGCATAATTTTACTATTCTTTCTTGCCAACCTGCCTAGCTAATAAAAAGTAAGATTTTTTCTTTCTTGTCAGTTTATGACAACTTTTGAAAGTCTTTGCCATCACATTATATTTTTCTCTTATTACGTTTGTTTTTATCCGATTTCTCATCACTAAAACTTATCATAAAAATTGTTTTTACGTCTGTTTTTCCATTTTTGGAGAACATCATGATTATATATTTTTATTAATTATATACAGTAGAGCTAATATTTATTTTATTATTTACTTCTCTTCCTGGTAAATATTACCTCGACGGTAACTGAAATTGACATAATAATATAATCGTTTATATTATTTTGCTGCCAAAACCGGTCCCATAATCTTGCAACTTTACACAGTAGGAAACACTACATACACAGGCTCAGCTTTGTTTGTTATTAATTAAAACCTACATCTCTTTACCTACATACATAGCTATTGCTAAAATAAAACTATATAATAGCAATAATACGTGTACGAAATGTAACGTTGTTACCATAAAATATAAATATTTTTTTTAGAACATAGTTCACTTTCAGTAAAATACATTGAATTATATAAACAAGAATATGTTTTAATTTCCAATATATTTAAAACTAGCCGGGCCTGCGGCTCCGCTCGCGTAGACTTGAGTCACTATTATCGTCATTGTCTATTCCTTATGTTACCCAACGTAATAAAATATCTCCCATTATTTCCCCTTATCTCCCAATATTTCTCCTTATCTCCCATTATCTCTACATAATTTCCATTATCTAGGCTTATCTCTGTTATTTCTCCTTATCTCCCATTATTTCTCCTTATCTCCCATTATTTCTCCTTATTTCCCATTATCTCCCATTATCCCTTATCTCCCATAATTTCTTATCATTATCTAACTTATCTCTGCTTATCTCTTATCCATTATTTTTCCTTATCTCCCATTATTTATACTTATCTCCCATAACTCACCTTATCATCCATTATCGAGGCTTATCTCGACTTATCTCCCATTATTTCTCCTTATCTCCCATTATCTCACCTTATCTCCTATTATCTACATGATATTGTTTCATATTTAGTGTTTAGGCAGTGTATTGCAAGAGAACGCGCTAGCGGCAAACTGTTTCCGATTTGATTTACTATTAACGTCACTGTTTATTCCTCATGTTACCTAACGTAATAAAATATAGTCTATACCCTTGCTAGAGAACATATGTATATTTAAAAAAAAGCACGTAAATCGGATAAGTGGTTCTCCAGTCATAAGCGCACTAACGGACGAACAGAGAGACGGAGAGACGTTGCATTTTATATATATATTATAGATTATAGATATCCTCTACTACTTAATATTGTTCCATATTTAATGGTTTAGATCGTGTATTGCAAGAGAACGCGCTAGCGGCGAACTTTTTTCCGACTTCAGTCAGTATTATCGTCACTGCTCATTCCTTATGCTACCTATCGTAATAAAATATAGCCTATAACCTGGCGGGAGAACATATGCATGTTTTAAAAAAAAAAGTACGAAAATCGGATGAGGTCTTCAGTGATAAGCACACTAACGGATAGACAGATAGACAGACAGACAGACAGAGAGACATAGATACGTCGCATTTTATATATATTACAGATATAATAAAATGTATATCCATAACCTGGTCAGAGAACATATGTATGAATTTAAAAAATCACGTAAATCGGATAAGTGGTTCTCGAGGTATAAGTGCACTAACGGACAAACAGACAGACAGAGAAACGTTGCATTTTATATATATTATAGATATAGATTATTATTATTATTATATAACCTGGCCAAAGAATATATGTATGAATTTAAAAAAAGACACGTAAATCGGATAAGTGGGTCTCGCGTGATAAATGCACTAATGGACAGACAGACAGAGACACATTGCATTTTATATATATTATAGATTATAGGTATTCTCTGCTACATAATATTGTTCCATAATTAATGGTTTAGGCTGTGTATTGCAAAGGAACGCGCTAGCGGCAAACTTTTTTCCGACTTCACTCACTAGTTTACGTCACTGCTCATTCCTTATGCATTAATGGACAGATAGACAGACAGAGAGACATTGCATTTTATATATATTGTAGATTATAGATTAAAGATATTCTCTGCTACATAATATTGTTCCATAATTAATGATTTAGATCGTGTATTGCAAGAGAACGCGCTAGCGGCGAACTTTTTTCGGACTTCAGTCAGTATTATCTTCACTGCTCATTCCTTATGCTACCTATCATAATAAAATATAGCCTATAACCTGACCAGAGAATATATGTATGTTTTTTAAAAAAAACTACGTAAATCGGATAAGTGGTTCTCCAGTGATAAGCGCACTAACGGACAGACAGACAGACAGAGAGACGTTGCATTTTATATATATTATAGATGATTTGACAATTGTTTTACCATACAATGTCTTCTTCAGAAGTGAATTACGAAGAAATATGTTTGGTAATAATACTGGTCACATCGTGCTTAAAGCTATCCTTTTTTACATAATACTAGCCGTGCCCGCGGCTCCGCTCGCGTGGACTTGATTCACTACTATCGTCACTGCTTATTCCTTATGTTATCCAACGTAATAAAATATCTGCCATTATTTCCCCTTATCTCCCATTATTTCTCCTTAATTCTCATTATCTCTACATAATTTCCATTATCTAGGCTTATCTCTGCTCATCTCCCATTATTTCTCCTTATCTCCCATTATTTCTCCTTATCTCCCATTATCTCACCTTATCTCCCATTATCTAGGCTTATCTCGACTTATCTCGCAATATTTTTCCTTATCTACCATTATTTCTCCTTATCTCCCATTATCTCGCCATAACTCCCATTATTTTGACTTATCTCTGCTTATCTCCCATTATTTCTCCTTATCTCTCATTATTTATACTTATCTCCCATTATCTAGGCTTATATCGAATTATATAGAACATATGTATAAATTTATAAAAACACGTAAATCGGATGAGTAGTTCTCAAGTGATACGCGCACTAACGGACAGAGAGACAGAGAGACGTTGCATTTTATATATATTATATTCTTTGCAACATGATATTGTTCCATATTTAATAGTTTAGGCAGTGTATTGCAAGAGAACGCCCTAACGGTAACCTTCTTTTCGATTTGATTAACTATTATCGTCACTGCTTATTCTTTATGTTACCTAACGCAATAAAATATATCCTATAACCTGACCAGAGAGCATATGTACGTTTAAAAAAAAAAAAGCACGTAAATCGGATAAGTGGTTCTCCAGTGAAAAGCGCACTGACAGACAGACAGAGATACGTTGCATTTTATATATATTATAGATATTCTTTGCTACATGATATTGTTCCATATTTAATGGTTTAGCATGTTTAAAAAAAAAAAAGCACTAAAATCGGATAAGTGGTTCTTCAGTGATAAGCGCACAAACGGACAAACAGACAGAGAGACGTCGCATTTTATATATATTATAGATATCCTTTGCTACATGATATTGTTCCATATTTAGTGGTTTAGGCAGTGTATTGCAAGAGAACGCGCTAGCGGCAAACTTTTTTAAAATTCGATTCACTATTATCGTCACTGCTTATTCCTCATGTATAACGTAATAAAATATAGCCTATAACCTGGCTAGAGAACATATGTATGTTTTAAAAAAAAGCACGTAAATCGGATAAGTGGTTCTCCAGTAATAAGCGCACTCACGGACAGACAGACAGACGAACAGACAGAGATACGTTGCATTTTATATATATTATAGATGTAATAAAATATATATCTATAACCTGGTCAGAGAATATATGTATGAATTTAAAAAATCACGTAAATCGGATAAGTGGTTCTAGAGGGATAAGCTCACTAACGGACAGACAGACAGACAGACAGACAGAGAGACATTGCATTTTATATATATTATAGATATAGATTATTATTATTATTATATAACCTGGCCAAAGAATATATGTATGAATTTAAAAAAAGACACGTAAATCGGATAAGTGGGTCTCGCGTGATAAATGCACTAATGGACAGACAGACAGAGACACATTGCATTTTATATATATTATAGATTATATGTTAGATATTCTCTGCTACATAATATTGTTCCATATTTAATGGTTTCGGCTGTGTATTGCAAGGAAACGCGCTAGGGGCAAACTTTTTTCCGACTTCGTTCAGTGTTTTACGTCACTGTTCATTCCTTATGCTGCCTATCGTAATAAAATATAGCCTATAACCTAGCCAGAGAACATATGTATGTTTTAAAAAAAAAGTACGTAAATCGGATAAGTGGTTCTCCAGTGATAAGCGCACTAACGGACAGAGAGATAGATAGACAGAGAGACGTTGCATTTTATATATATTGTAGATTATGTTAATCGTTTTATTACTGATAAAGTTATTTTAAAAATGTAAATCTGTAGTACTATTTCAGAGAACTAATAAAGATTAAATAAGCGTGAATAGTTTAAATCTACCTGTTCGTTCAATAATAGATTGAAGTTTTTCCGTTTGTTAATTTCAAGACAGTCATGCATATTTAATTTTTTAGATTTATTTTCTACATGCACGATTTTGAATGTATCAACAAAATTATGGGATTGGTTTATTATATGGGTTGCGTAATGTAAATTGTTCTTGTTTTTTAAATGTTTTCTAATGCGAGTTTCAAAAGAACTACCAGTTTATCCTACGTAGGTGCGTGAGAGTGCTAAATTTTCCTTTTTGTCATTAATGGTGGGATAAATTAGAGAGATTGCATCCATCGTATTTAAAAAATTTTTTATTTTAATTTAAATAAATAGTTACAAAGCCCGTTTTTCTATGTCGATTTATTGATTTTATTCGTTATTGCTTAAAATTTCTAGAATTTAGTTCTGATATGAGAAAGTATTGTTAATATAATAATCTATATTAAAATAATATGTATATATATTTAATATGTACTTAGTCTACATTTTCCAAAATAAGTGACTAATAGACATTGTGTTGATGTATTTAGTCTACGAAGTAAAAATATTTTAGATAAAGGGCAATTGAATATTTAATAATGAATTGCAGAAAAAACATAGAATATACCCAAAAAAAATTTTTCGAAACATATTTTTTAAACGTGTTATTGCTTTTTTTATTCTAGACCTAACTTAAATAACAATTTTATATTATGATTCTATAATAGAAAGGCGGACGATTTTAAAAGTAACATTATTTATTGACATGTTACAGAATATTCTGGAAATATTACAGAGTATTCTGGAAATAGTACAATATATTGAAATGGGAACTACCGGAGACACATGAAGTTAAAATTAATAATGTTAATTTGCTTAAAAAAAAACAGAGTATGAAATTCGCACTCAAGTAACTAAGGCCGACGGTAATAATAGTTTTCACTCAAAAATATTAATTAAGAAAAGACTTACCATCGAGAGGAAGGCAGGAGGAAGAAGAGTCATAGATATAAGGTGACTACACAAAAAACAAATACAGGCACTTAGGAAATTCTTTCACACCAAGCCAACCAGCCTCCACACAGCAACAGTGAAAGTAGACAAAAACTACACACTTCTAGTCTTATCCCGGGCAGACCAGCCAGCAGATACACACAGCCACTCCCAATCACAACAGGAAAAGATGAAAACGTAGTCAGAAAAAAACACTCCACGGAAAACACAGATACCACATAGAACAAGACTACGTAAATAAAAAACAATCAAACACTAGGTTACAGGATAGGCAGCTATTCCCTGAAACAGAAGACTTCTAACTTGTCATCCAGGATAAAGTCATATTAACCAGAAACTACCAAAAGAATATCATCATAGACCTAACTATTACAGAAGACAGATGCAGGAAATACCACCAGCATAAAAAACGATTGAACCCATAACAAGCGGATGTAAAATATTAGCCGGAACGGAATACAGAGCCAGATATGGTAAAAGTAGTTCATCAAGCATTAGCCACAACATACAAACATACAAACTCATACTACAAATACACACCAATAACCATACTTGAAAATAAAGATGACAACCTCTACTGGGACATCAGTATCCATACAGATAAAACAGTCTCCGCCAATAGACCCGATATTACTTTTCAGTGCAAAAAAGGAAGTCACCTATCTAATTGATATAGCTGTCCTCAACGACACAAACATTCAAATGAAATACACAGAAAAAATCTCCACATACACAGAACTTGCAACAAAAATAAAAAGACCATGGAAACAAGAAAAAATCATCATTTTCCCCCTTCGTCATATCAGCCACAGGTCTTACACCAACAACATTCACTCGACACTTAGTACAATTAGGACTCAACACAAACATACCCAGAAACATTCAGAAGTCAGTGATTTTGAAAACGCGTGGTCGTGTGCGTTGGCGTGTGTGTATGTACATCTTCTGTTCTGTTGAAGATAAAATCGCTTTATGGCTTAAATATTAGGAAATCTTGTTATGCAGCTGGGCTACAGTATATGAAAAAGAACTTCGGTAATGCTTAGTTTTATGCAGAGGTGAGCAAGTTTTTAAATTTTATATTTTAATTATGAATGGCTATAATAAATTTTAGTTTACAGAGTAGATTGGCGGTTGAAAATTTTATAATAGTATAGCAGACAATATAAAATTATCCGAACTTCATGCTAAGCAACACTAGATTATCAAGATGACGTGATCTTTTTTTATACCACATGTTAACCTAACAGGATGAGCCGAAGTTTACGAGTATCTATCTCGAACAAATTTAGGCCAGACATTTCTAGTTAAAGTGAGATAATACTAGTGTGTAGTAAACTACACTTCCTGTTTAGCAGCTGGCGATTAAAGTTTATTAATTAAAGGTTACATGATGCTCTTTTCAATAATAAGTAAAATGACTAAAGAATATTAATTTAAAATCAATCTTTAGACCTAAGTTTTTAGCCTCGTCAATAAATATGAGCTTTTCATTATTTAGTAAAACCTTAATAGTACCGACATCTGTTCCATGCAGCCGTTCTACCAAATTTTCTGCGACTGGGATTTAATTTAAGGCAATATTTGTTCGAAATGGGACATATTGAGTCTATCTTCTAACTAATTAAAGTACATGAGTCATCAGTGTCATTTAAATAGGAAGGCAAGTAAACTGTTGTATAATGCACATAAAAATATGACGTATAATATTGATGTATTTTAAGAAATTGTAACATGTATAAATTAAGATAAGTTGTTTTATGACAGATTCGTAAAAACCTCACAGATAATATTAATACCGGCCATCATCCAAAGCAAGTATTAAGAACGTTTTTCGATGTCGATTCTTAATATTTTCCTGAGATTTTTCTGATAAAATGATTATCAGCTGCAATATAATAAAAACTTTCACAATACACTTTATATAATAGAGCATATCCTCGATTTGAATAATACTACACTGGTGAACAAAAAAATTGACTCAAACTATTAGGCTTCATTTATCACGGATCCTAGATTTGTTCATATATTTATACAGATTTTAGTATAATTTTTTCACTATTTTCTTTCTAATTATACCAAATTCCTTATCATATCACATGCTTTTTGTTTATTAAAATGATTGAAAAGGGAAACAAGGAGAACAAGGATTGAAGATAGGAGCAAGAAAGGAATTGGAATCAGGTCAGGTCAGTCTAATGTGAATTCTCACTTCCGCCAGGTATTGCCGCACCGATGCAGCAGCATGTAGCCTCACATTATCGTACATAAGCATCGTAAGGAACGACGTGTTGCTGCAGGATCTCCTCGATGTACCGGTGAGCAGTTAATCCACCACTGCGAGTCCCATTGGCAACGAAAATCAAATCGGTTTTCGCATCCATTGAGATACCTCCCCACACCATGACAGAACCTTCTTCGTACACGACCTTTTCAGTAATACAGCACCGAGCATAGCGCTTCCAGATCTCCTATAGACTAGTCTTGTTCCATCATTGCCATGTAGGCACATTCGGAACTTGTCGGAGAATAAAACGGAGCGCCATTGCTCTAAGGTCCAGTTCGTGTTCTCTGGCAAATCTGAGTCGCGCTTGTCGATGAGCTTCTGTCAATTTGAGTCCGTTAGCTGGTCTCGGAGTTAAGTTAGCTTCTTTAAGTCTTCTGTCCAATGACTGACAGCCCGACCACGAACTTCTCGGAGCTCCTGTTGGACCTCGACGCCGCTCAAGTGACGAGTTGTGTTGACAATGAAGCGGTAGTCTCGCTCCGAGATACACCTTCTTCTTCCTGATCTTGGTCTCTGTGTAAAGGCGCCAGTCTCTTAGTATCGTCGGTAGATTCTGGAGACAACTGACTGGCTCAGGTGCAGTTGCGCAGCGACTACACGTTGGCTATGCCTTTCTTGCAATAGGGCAATGACTTGTGCCGTTTCTTCCGGGGTGGTATCCATTTTCCGTTGACGTAATTAATGAGCAGGTATAGTATAGTTGTTGACAGTTCAAGTTCCGATAAAGAAATGATAGGGAATTGCAGTTGTATCTGTTCCTATAGGGATAAATAGCGCACGAGTACGTTGTTGTGTGAGCAAACACGGTTCTATTGAGTAAATCCGTTTTAATCAATAAAACCTTTTGGAAATCCAAATGTTTTTGGTATTATTGGAAAGAGTAGAAAATTAGCATTCTAAGGAAACCAAAAATAATACCATTCAAGGATCAGTGTTAAATGAAGCAAAATCGTTTGAGACGATTTGTTTGCTCATCAGTGTAGTTGCCTGAGTTACAAAGTTTTCTTTTCCTAGTTGAAAACCTATCGTCAATTATCTTAAAAATCAGCTTTATTACGGTTGTAAATTACTTTTCAAAAATTAATTGAATGATATATAACTAATTTTCGGTAAAAATAGATATCTGTATACGAATTTATCTTTCTCAAGAATTGTTATTGATTCGCGTGGATTTGGACGTTTATTTATAGGTTCTAAACATTCTATCTCTTCAGAAACAGATAAACTGATTAGGGATTTTAAAAGAAATGGATATTGCATTGACCATATTAAACATTACTTTAACCGATTTAAAATCTGTCTCCCAGACAAGATAGTAAGAAAATTGGACAATGCTTGAAATCACCAACATTTAAAAATGGAAGGTGTCTATAAAATTCCCTTTTTGTGTGATATGGTGTAAATATGAGAAACTGGAAGATTAGTAACAACTACTATTAACAAATATGAAAGATGTATAAAAAAAAAACATTGGGGGTAATATCATCAATGTAAGAGAAATCAAAATCCTTACTTCTGTCTCCGATTTCTATAAACGAAACTACGTGGAAAACGAATATCACGATCCCGGTTCAGTACATCTCAGTATAAATATTGGAATTTTTTGAGCACAGCAAGTGTTCTCATTTCGAAGAGGAAAGCTCCTTGTAGATAACACGTGCAATCATATGCGAAACATCGAAAAGTCACTCGAAATTGACACCGTCGAATTCCAAGGACCACCATTTCTTATATAATCAAGACCGCGACAGCTTCGGTTTTATAAATTGGAATAAATGAATTAGGATAAATTAATTTGATTATTTTTTAGTGTTCCGTACGGAACATTTATAAGATCACTTCAGTGTCTGTCTATCCGTCTATCATACCCGATTTTCTCCGAACTTATCTCACATAGAAAGTTGAAATTGGGCACTAATATAGGAATTGATGGCCCCATCCGAGCGGTGTAGTATTAAAAGTTAAATTTTGACTTAAATGGTTAGTTTTGGAGGGTGAAATCGGAAGTGATTATTTTTTTTTTCAAGTCATCGAGTAGGGTGTCAAATGAAAGATTGCAAAAAAAACTAGTTCAAAAATATATATATATATATATATATATATATATATATATATATATATATATATATATATATATATATATATATATATAAATGTAATACTTGTGCACAGTTTTCCTGGAATTATTTTTAAAAAATTTGCCAAAAATCGCTCTTGCCCCCTTATCTCGAAAAGTACTGATGAAAAAATTTTCAAAAAAATTGTGTAAATTGAACGAAAATTATCACGAGTGCATTACCCTTAATAATTTATCTAGTATATATAAAAAAAAAATTAAGGTCATCAGTTTTCAATAAAGATCGGAAACAAACTTTGTTGAAAACTCATTTAAGATCTGAAGTCATTGATCATTTTATACCTCCGTCACAAAAATTTTCATTTTAAAAATCAAAAATCAACTTACGGAACACTAATTGCACAAGTACGACTTGCATTTGGCAGGGTTTTCCATTACTATAATTGAATTACAACTCTAGGCAGCAGCAAATTTTGAAGATTATTACCAATATGTCGTGGTCGATATTTATTTTTATAGCAGAAAAGAAAATTTAAAAAAAGATATTTTGCAATAGTCATGTTCATGAAAAATAACGTCATCAACAATCGGGGGGTGGAAAGTCTGAGCGTTGAGGTACAAAGTGGTATTACGTGAGCTACTTTCGCCCACAGAAACTCGAAGCTTTGTAAATCTGGTACTTTACTTAATGGGATATTAGTCGCTTTGGACACGTATTTTATTTTTTTTTGTTTATGTTCGTAGCATACGTGCTATTGAGAAACCCCCAAATCGCTACAAGAGCCACACGTGTGCGGACAAAGTCACGTTAGACTGGAATCACTGTAAATTATGTTCGGTGGCGTATTCATAGCATGCACCGGTCTGACAGGAATTGAATGGGCTATATACATCGAGCACGTTCTATGAAAATACTTGTATCCAACCGTTCTTCGATCTTCTAAGAAATCAAGTTTGCTGGTGAGTTCTGGATCTCCAGTCAGGCTGGATAGAATCCAAGAAATGCAGTGTATGTTTGGGAGCAGAGCCCTAAACACGGGAGCAGTTTTCCATCACTACTCAGTATATATCACCACTGCACCAAATTTTTGCACTCGACGCGCGTTTTGCTAACCCCGTTAGCCTTATCAGGAGCGACAGTCAATCATCGCTCCTGATATGCCAGAGATTCCACATTCCCAACATAGTTTTTCATCGTTGGTCGAGTTTGAGCTTTGTACAGAATTAGCAGTTGTTGTGAAATATAAAGCTTCCTAGTTCGAAATAAATTTCCCAGCTTTTGAAAAACTCCCTTTGCTATGCACGCAACATATTCATGCAGAGACATATTTTCTCCCAAGCTAACCCCTAACAAATTGAGTGACGATGTTAGGGAAATAACTAACATAACTATGGCGAGCTCCGCAACGTTAATTTTTTTAGAAGAAATTGCCTCCTGGATTTTTTTAGCGTTAAATTCTACTTAGTTATTATCGCTCCAAGATAGATTTTTTTCCAGGTTTTTGTTAAGTTGAACGACTTCCTCCTGTTAGTAGATATTTGCATGAGTATCCGATGTTCGAATGTTTAAAGTGAATGAAGAAATAAGCGTACTATTATCTGCAAAGCTGTAGATTGGGTCGTTTCCAGCAGATCGTTAGTATAAGTAAGAGGAGACAGTACGGAGCCTTGAGGCATATAGACGCTGAAGTAAAGATGTTAATAAAAAATTAGTCGACTGCCACTTGTAAAGAATGCTCTCTATAGAACCACAAGAGCCCTAAACAAATCTATACCATAAGGTAAATGAATCGATAAAATCCTAATATAATTATTAGTATCCATTTTAAGTATGTCAGTCCATGTTTAGGAAAAGTTGTAAAACTATTAAAATAAAATATTAATGAAATAATATATTAAGCACCCCGCATACGCCAATATAATTCAACAGGATCTTAACAGGTCATAATAATATTTTGCACCAACGCGTTCAAAAAGTTTTTTAATAAAGCAATTAACTTTCCTCCATAAACAGTTGGGGCAAACGGTACATTTCTGAAGAAAATACCTTAAGATTAATGTATACTTCATAATAACCTTTTTCCTTTTTATATATTGTAATTTAGGGAAAATTACCGCCATTTCTGTCCTCATTTATTACTAAACAAATTCCATTTATCGTCAGTTATCTCATTTTGCTTTGATCAAATTTGTCATTATTTGAGAAGAATGACAATGCAATTAGCGATAAAAGACTAGGAAAAAAGGGACCACGCACGAATTTTTTGTGGCCTCATATTAAACAAGGCAAAAACGTTCTACCCGCAACTCATCCAATTAACTTCTCTCTCTGAGCTGCTATTCTTTCATTTTTCCGAATCGTATCAAACCAGCCAGATAAAAACAATTACATAGCACGACCGGGTCTTGATGAAAACCGCTGCGGTGTCGTTTAAAAAGCGTTCATGTTTGCTGAAAACGTTTCTTATCTAGAGCAAACGATGTAGATAATAAGTATAAAATTGCTAGAGTTAATTTTAGTCTTTGTTAACCGTGTCGAAAATTCGATTTTTTAGTCGGGCAATCCTATCTTAAGAAACTTGTGCAACGATGTAGAGTATAGAATGTGATAGAGATTACAGGGAAGTTTCTGCTAATTTATGACAACGAGCAGAAATTTTATATAATGGAGAAAGCAGTACATTAAAACCTATATGATTAAATTGTGTTTGTAAATGAGAAAATAAATTAAAATTTCGTAAAGTGGATTAAAAATTTATAAAAATGCCTTTTCTACAACTGCTGTAAAAAGGGTTAGACTTTGCTTTGATACAGATTGATATAGAATTTAGACATTTTCCACTAGAGACGCAAAAATTTTAGGAGGTAGTTAGCTCTGAGAAAAAGCTTGCCCTTATCTACCTGTTCAATTTATATAAATTTTTATTTAAAAACTCTTTAGCCATATTAAAGTAACTTATAGTTAGTAGAACAAAGTGGTGGAATTAAATCAAAAGATTCAGTTTGGCAGATTTACGGTAAGCGTGATTCTGTGGTAGTATTTAATAAAAAAAAAGTTTGCTTCCTGACCTAATATCTCTGTTTAATACTAAATCAATATTTTGTTTAAATAAAGTGCGGCTATCTATCTATCTATCGATATATATATATATATATATATATATATATATATATATATATATATATATATATATATGTATATATATATATATATATATATATATATATATATATATATTATGTATATATATATATATATATATATATATATATATATATATATATATATATATATATATATATATATATTATATTTATGTATATATATATATATATATATATATATATATATATATACATATATATATATATATATATATATATATATATATATATATATATATATATATATATATATATATTTATGTATGTATATATATATATATATATATATATATACATATATATATATATATATATATATATATATATATATATATATATATATATATATATCTTACAATAGGAGTTTTCATAGACGGAATATAATACTCTAAAATTCCGGCTGTCAATCCGTTCGTTTAACGATGAATTTGCACGACGTTTCGCCAAAATCTCATTTGGCATTTTCAAGAGCTCTTGCTGTTGCTGCTACTTGATACTGTGATCCTGCTGCCGCCGCCTCGAGTTAGCTTCGAGCGGCAGTAGCAAGTAGCAGTAGGATAACAATATTAAGTAGCAACAGAAGCAAGAGCACTTGAAAATGCCAAATGAGATTTTGGCGAAAAATCGAGCAAATTCATTGTTAGACGAACAGATTGACACCAGGAATTTTAAAGTTTTTTTATAGGTCTAGTACACGTGCTGTAGGGATATCTCTAAAGCGCTACAGGAGCGTCATGTGTGCGGAAAAAGCGATTCACGTTGTTCTTGAATCTCTGTAAATTGTATTCGGTTGGAAACACAGTCCTGGGCAAATTATTCCAAAGGGATGATGTTCTCCATATAAAAGACTGCTTCAAAAGCGTTGTACGAGTAGTAACAAGCTAGACCTCATACGGATGTGAAGTATTAACGCGACGTTGTATTTCTAACATGCACCGCTTTGGAAGGAATTAAGCGGGCTACATCCCTCCAAGACTTTTAATGAAAATACTTATAGAATAGGCTCAAGTCGCCAACCATTCTTCGATGTTCCAGCGAATCAAGGCCACCGGTCAGTTCCGGGTCTCCAATCAGATGAATGGCTTTTCTCTGAATAGAATCTAACAAATGCAGTGTATGTCTGAGATCGGAGCCCTAAACATTGGAGTAGTATTCCATAGTTGGTCGAATTTGAGCTTTGTAAAGAATTATCAGTTGTTGTGGAGTGTAAAGCTTTAATGTATCATATATATATATATATATATATATATATATATATATATATATATATATATAAATATATATATATATATATATATATATATATATATATATATATATATATATATATATATATATATATATATATATATATATATATATATATATATATATATATATATATATATATATATATATATATATATATATATATATATATATATATATATATATATATATATATATATATATATATATACATATATATATATATATATATATATATATATATATATATATATATATATATATATTACATATTATATATATATATATATATATATATATATATATACATATATATATATATATATATATATATATATATATATATATATATATATATATATATATATATACATATTTATATATATATATATATATATATATATATATATATATATATATATATATATATATATATATATACATACATATATATATATATATATATATATATATATATATATATATATACATATATATATATATATATATATATATATATATATATATATATATATGTATATATATATATATATATATATATATATATATATATATATATATATATATATATATATATATATATATATATATATATATATATATATATATATATATATATAATATATATATATATATATATATATATATATATATATATATATATATATATATATATATATATATATATACATCATACTTGAAGTAGGAAATGAATCTATTATTTGTCAACGTAGACAAAAGGAAGGAGATAGATAACTTTTATATAGTTTAAATAATATTATAATATTTTTTCTAGTTAAACATAAAAGGTTTTAAAGGGATGAAGAAAGGGGTAAGATGGGTTTTTTGGAATATATCGGGTTATATGTTTCGTTCGTAGTTTTTGTCATTTTGAAATCTGAAAATTATATTAATTTTTATTATTACTAAAGAACTATGTAAAAGGATATTGTTAGAGAGCGAGTTCAAAGAAAAATAATATTACCTTTACGATTTGCATTTGCACGTGAAACACTAGGTAAATAACTTTAGAATTTCTTTATTATTTTAATAATAAAATAAGTAGTACATGTAAGCTTATTTTATTAAATAATGCAATGAAAATATTTTCTTTTGTATTTGGTACATTCATTAGTTTATTGACTCGTTATAAATAATTGCTAAACTGACCACCGTCTACTAAAGCAGCTGCAGGTATACTACTAGTAATTAGCCTTTATAATATTATTAAAACAAATCGTTTTCCAATAGGAAATAAGCTCATCATTTCAGTTATAATTTAACTTTTATATCATTATACATCATATAGTGCTGACAGAATAATTACATTTCTAAATAATAACACATTTTATTTGAGTAATTTTTATCTGTACAGTTTGAAATGTAGCACAGCGGCGCTACATGAAAGCACTTACCTTATTAGTTTTCCAACTATTAAAACAGCTATATGCTAAAAAATAATTCATTTTATTGTAGATCCTCTAATGATTAATGAAAAGTAAATGAGTTTAAAATTTTTCCCATTAAGGAAATTAAAATTCACGAAACGCCGGTGGATAGAAGAAAAATACTACATACAATACAGAAACACAATGACTTTTCGACTAAAATTTAAATCACTTCAAAAATGGTTTTTTTATTATTATTCTATTTTAGTGAACTTCAGTGTCAATTTTTCAAAAATTTAGATGATTGCTAATCTCAAAATTAAGTTATAGCGATTCTAAATAGTATACTCTTCTGAATCCTACTATAACCTTCTCCAATACATAAGAAAACCTTGTTTTAAAGAAGGCGAGTGCAAAAGCAGTGTAGAATATGAAAATATCATTCCTTTCAATCATTAATAAAAGAAATATGTCTATAATGTCCCCGAAAAATAGTGAGAGAAAATATATAGTAGCTAACAAGGATCTTAGAGAAGTTTTGCCTATGCATTAAAAGAGAGTCGAAGAATAAGAGCGTACAGTCTGTTAGTTATGATAGTAAAATATACCATTTTTCGCTCTATATTCAGAGTTTGTCAGCTAGCATTGCTGAAGAACCAATCACAACAAAACCATATTTCTTTTATAACTTTTCCGGTTAGATATAACATGAGGAACAAGAGAAATCCTTTTTACCGTTACCGTTAAACATTTAGTAGCGATATTAGTACCCTATTTGGTTTTGGCGATCGGGTTATATGCATTATTTTTCCGGCCATGATATAGTTGTTATTAAATGCCTTAGAGGTTTGGAACGCTAAGGTGTATTGCTTACTGATGTCTTGAAATATTTGGTTTATAAATCTTTGCTTTTGTTCTGGTTGCGTTGTGATTTTCTTTTCACCTAAACTAGCTGATGAGTTCTGAAATGAAGCGAAGCACAGCATGCCTTAGTTTAATGTCAGCTCAAGTTGTTCATATTCTTGCTCTCCCAAACTTTTTAGACAAAGGCAGAAATTATTAACGATCCTCGTCCGACAAGCCACTCTATTTTTTTTCCGATTTCATAATAACCATTTTAAATATCATATAATGAAAAAAGGTATAATATACTGCAACGATAACCTTTAATTAGAAAAAGTGCCTTTTTAGTCCTAAATAAATATCAATGTTTTTATAGGGTAGTTATAATTTTCAATAATCATTAGTTTGTTTTTTACATGATAAAATTTAAAATAACCAAGATTATTTGACCCAAACTTACAAGGGGCTGAACAAAAGTCGGCTAAATATGAGATGGGAATGTGGCAGGTATCCCTATGTCTCTAATTTGTAACCCTTTGCAGGTATATAGATTAAGTTTACAGGTTATTATTCGTTTAGAAGTAAGCATCAGAGAGGCAAATTAATTCGGAAAGGAAATTGCCACCAAAAATGAAGTTTTTCCCAAAACAAGTAGAGGCTCTAAATCATTATGGCTGAAAATGATGCTGTTACAGCTGAACAGTTATTCTAACAAAACAGTGTTGTAAAAGTGACAAGATTATCCAAGTACGACAGGGAGCCGGAAGAAGTCGACCCTTGCACAGGCTTACTTGTTAAAGCGACGAATTTCAATATTATAAACAGGTATTGGAGATATCTGTTTAAAGAAAAAAAAATAACCGGTCAAGTGCAAGTGGAACTTGCGCAATTAGTGTTCCGTACGTTAATTGCTTTTAAAATATAAATTTTTGTTACGGAGGTATAAAATGAACACTGACTTCACAGAACACACCCCAAATGAGTTTTCAACAAAGTTTTTTTCCGATCTTTACTGAAAACTGATGACTTTGAAATTTTTGTTTTTCTTATATACCAGAAAAATTATTAAAAATAATGCACTCGTGATAATTTTCGTTCAATCTGTACCCTGTGGAGAATATTCCAGAATTTTTTCGAAATTTTTTGATCAGTACTTTTCGAGATAAAGAAGGGATAGCGATTATTGGCGATATTTTAAAAATAATTCAAAGAAAAGTGTTCGCAAGTATTACATTATATGTATATATTTTTGAACTCGTATTTGTACAAGCTTTCATTTGACACCCCACTCGATGACCTGGTTATTCTTTTTTTCACTTCCGATTTCACCTCCCAAAACCAACCTCTTATGTTATTAATTCATCTGTTAGTACTAAATTTTAACTTTCTATGTCAAATAGTTTCGGAGAAAATCGGGTGTGACAGACAGACGGACGGACAGACAGACGAACGAGCAGATACCAAAGTGATCTTATAAGTGTTCCGTACGGAACACAAATAACTCTACGAATTAGTTGAAGTCATAGAAATTATTATTTTGGGAATTTTTTACAACCATCATGTCAAAAATCTGTGCAAAGATTTTTGATATGCCAAGATGGTTGTAATGATTCCTTAATTCAAAACATTTTGTGAACTGTGATTTTGCGGTACAAATTCGATTTTTTGACTTTTGAGCCATTCTTGTTTTTTTTTAGTAATGACAACGTGCAGGATCTGCCCAGAAGATTATCTTGTCGCGTGCATGATTTCCTTTGATAAACTGCTTCAATTTAGTCAAGCATTTATTGATATACACATCAGGATTGACTGCAACAGCACTGCTTGATTGGAAATATGGAGCTGAAATACCTTCCGATGAAATGGCAATCCACATCAACACTTTTAGTTCAAATTTCATTTTGCCGGCATATTTGACGTAGTCTGGTGCTGCTTCATAATCGTCTGTATAGAGGAATCATTTTCACTGAGAGAACTATTCGGAAATGTAAAGTATTTTTCATCATCTATAACGATGAATTTCCCATGCGTGAAATGTTTAACACGAAGTGCACGGCAATATTTTAGTATTTTTTTCGAGCTGTTTGGCGGTGTCTTTCGGTGCCATTTTACATTTTCGAACTTGCACATTATTTATTTTCAAAATTCGATGTTCAGTTGATTGCGAAACACCGTATTTTCTCGATAATTTTCTTTGTGACTGTCCAACCGTGTTTTTTTTCGCGCAGAAGATTTTCCGTTGTTCTGCTGCTAAGAACAGGTGCCCTACCGGATTTTTTTTTATTTTCTTGTTCTTTGCCTTCACGTCAATTACGCATAATACGAAGTATGGTGGCGCGAGATAATGGCTTATCTTCAAACGTGCTTCGAAAATTTGCTTCGAGGATAGTTGTCAAAATAAGAAAGCAACATACTTTCGTAAATCCAACTTGTATAATATTTCCAATGCGAATAATCAAATGCGCAGATTCTGAAATCAGAGTAGAGGTACACGTTCAGCGTAAACAACATTGCTATTTGTCAATTGTTCAGCATTTGCCCAAACGCCTAAAATTAGTTTCAAGACTAATGAATCATCCTTTAGGTGTCGAAAATTCTCATACCCTCTCAAAAGCAATGGCAAGTCAAGGCATTTCCTTGATTTTGTTACTATAAACCTGAATCCAAATAGGTACCTACAGAATGGCAAATTGGTAGAAAATTATTAAAAAACTTCTAAATATCCTTATAGATTTAAAAGATGACGGCTAAGATGTTTTGGGATAAAAATGTAATTTTGCTCGTTGAATATGAAAAGTGGCACCTAAAAAAGTTAACGAAGCCATCAATGAGAAAAGGTTACTAAAGAAGTGTTTCGGAACAACAACGCGCCCGCTCACAAGGACACTATTATGATTCTCTTCTCAAATGTGATTTTAAACTACTAGTTTACTCGCGTTGCAGTCGATATCTGGCTTTCAGTAATGACTATTTCTTTTTTATTTGAAAAGGAATCCTAGTAGGAGATATTTCAAGACTATAAAACGGGCAAGCAAACGATTTTGGTGTATTTTGATTTAAAGAAACATATGTTGAAGTATTTGGTTATTATGCCGAAAAAAAGTCACTTGTTACTTCTTCTACATGAAAATTCAATTTTTAATTTAGAAAATCTTCTTTATATAGAATATAGCCTAAATTGTTCTTGCTGATGACTATTAATAACAAATGTCTTTCATACGCTATGCTATTCTGATATCCATATTAATATGGCAAATTGATTAAACGTATTCGTAATCTGAAATAGTGGGTCTATTACACAAATTTGGAATATCAGTGACCTCTAATTTAACTACAGCATTATTATTAAATATTTTTAAGGACGAAAAAATATTGGAACTTTTTTATTTCATTTTTCTAACTAAATGTTTTTAACATATCAGAAATGTGCGTACAAAAAATAACCAATCTGCCGTTTGTGCCAAGAATGAGAAAGCTTAAACTAACTTAATGTATTACATTTTAAACATGTATTCTTCTTTTTCAGCCTTCATCGATCCATTGGCCTTTATCATATCTTTCCACTTTTGACTGTTATTGTTTTGTGTTTGTCTCATCCACATAAATCGCTTGATGTCATCAGTTCAATGCTTAGGAAAGCGTCCCTCGATCGCTTACCTTTGTCTCCATTTCAATATAGATTGGGAATACCTTTTATCTGTATATCTGGCAACATCGCCAGCATACCTCCACTTGAAGTCAGCCACCTTCTCTGCTACATCTCTAACCGTAATGATTGACCTAATATAAGTGATGCTTTTACGATCTTTCAAGGATATAACCAGAATTTGTTGTTCCCTAGCCTATCGTGTTCTACAGTTCTTGGTTAGTGTCCATGTTTGGATTCCGTAAGTTAGGAAGGGTAAGATGCACTGGTCGAAAAGCCGAGTCCGCAGGTACATGGGGATATTTTTGTTTGTTCCAGAGTAGTGTTTTCAACTATGATATTCGGGTCTTCTTTACACATTATCGTGATTTTGTGTAAATTCATCATCAACCTAAAAGTCGATAATTCGCTCCCCAGGTCCATCAACACTATTTGAAAATCAGCGAGATTATCTGCAATTAAGCCAATATTATCCTCATACTGAAGATGATTCAGTCTTTTCCCATTATTCTTGTTACTTCTATTGTCAAACAAAAGCTAGGCAGATGTCTAAATATTATTCCACTGATTTTTTCAACAACACTCTTCTGGTCAATAGGTGTTCGCATGTACTATAATCTTTCCTGAATCTAGCCTGGTCAAGAACTTCGTAATTATTAACTGGAAGTTAAAATCTTTTTAAAGAATTTAAAATTTGCTAAAGTATACTCATCGTTAGTTTTCTAAATTAGCTTTATCTCCTTTTCTTAGCAAGATAGCCTATGGCATTATTCCAGTTATTTAATAGATGATGAAATTTTACCTTCAATTAAACATAAGTTGAAGAGATCTCACAGTTTTTTCACTACTTCTGAATCCCCCTCTATCAACATTACTACCAAAATTGTATCATCTTCAGATGATTTATTCTTTTTAAGTGTTTTCAGTGCATTATATATTTCGTCATCGAAAATTTTAGCCAGGTCTTCTGAACCAACATTAATAACTTTTTGGATATTCTGTGTTTGGTGGGGTTCTTTTTTGTATGTCTCATACAATTTATAATAGAACAGTTGCATGGTTTCAGCGATTTCGTCACTGTCTCCTATATCTTGTCCCATCTCGTCTTTTAAGTATACGATCTGTTGTTTTTCGGTTGTTTTCAATTTTTAGTCCTTTGTTACTATCAATTAAATTTCAGCTTGGATTCCATCTTGTCTTATCATCCGTCTAGTTTATTTTGCTATTTTTCTAGCTTCCTAATACTTCGTTTTCTAAACAATTTTGTTCTTTGTTCTATCTTGGTTTCTTTACTTAGTCTATCTACGATTTTGGGTTCTTGTTTTGCTATGTTTAAAGCTGTTTTTTCAATGTTGTTGAAATATCGCTCAAGCTGTTTAAAAGGGTTTTCTGTCGTTCCCTTTCCTTCTCCCTTAATTTTTGTTCTAATTCCTGCTGAAATTGCCAATTTACTGTTTTAGTAGATTCGTATCTATCTTTTCATTTTCACGCGTTTGAACTCCTCTCTTTAATTTTGTCTTAATCTTCGTTTTCATTCTTAAAGATCTATTTTCACTGTTGTAGTTAAAATAGTGCTGTTACTCTTTTTACCATGACTTTATCACTTTACAGAATATAATCGACTTCGTTTTTAGTCCTGGTAACTGGGCTTAGCCATGTCCACTTGCGTTGTTTTTTCTTCCTGAAGAAGAGAGTTCATGACATATAATTTACGGTGTGTCAAAAATTCACGCCGTATAGTAACCCTTTGACTTCTGTCATCCCAGCTATAGGGGCCTACATATTATTCATTTTCTTCCCGTATTTTGCCAAGTTTAGAGTTTAAATCGCCATTAACCAACTTTGACAAATTGTCACCCACACACTACCGTAAAACCTTTCCATTTCGTCATCTTGGTATGTTGTTGTCCGAGCGTAGCAGTGAATAATTTTAAGCCGATGTTTTGGGCAGATTTTCCAAATGATTGAAATGACCCTATCTGGTTCACTGTCGAATCTAATAATGTTTGTGTATGTATTATAAACAGAAAATTTTATGTTATCAGTTCTCTTCCATCTCCACATTTCTGTTCAAATTAATTGTTGTGCGATCTCTACCATCTTCACATTGCGGCCGGAGCCGTAACTTTAAGGGAATGTTAAGGCTTTTGATACTGTTCTTTAAAGAATAGTTCTAATTACGAACCTCCCGGTAAGGTGAAAATTTATCTTATCCGAGAATAACATGTTGGCAAATGCTAAGAAGCGTTCAAATATTTGACCAGTATCAGTTGGCATTATTTTTCACTAGTTGTATCTCGTAGAGCTGCAGACACGAATCTTTATGAAGAATTCCTTATAGCGAACGTCTCGGTACATTCTCTTATCGTGACCTACAGTGGTCAGGTTTTCGATGAACTGAAGTCCTTGGTCATCCTGTCCGAGATTTACTTAAGGCTGAGTCAGTTTCTTTAAACTTTTTTAACATTTTTTAAAGAGTGGGTGCAACTATTTAAGGCTTTATATCAACTATGAAAATATCCCCGCGCGATAGTTGCATTACTACTATTTGAATAAAGCGCACGCTCCACTCCGGTTAACGCCCCTTGATTATTAGCCCCCTTGCGTTAATGCAATAAACCAAACAAATTTAAACTTATTTATAGGACATCCCGCACATTTATTATTGAAATACATCAATATGTATTACCTCATTTCAAACTAAAAAGAATATCAAAGTATTTCAGAGTAATATACTAATTGAAGTTGTAATTTAATTTAGCCTTTACAATTGGCAATTTTTATTTTGTATTGATATTATTTATATGAATCGCACTAAAAATAATAGTGTAGAATATCAGTTTACGTTGTTCTGTCTTCTCTACTGCAGGTGGCGGAAATTTAACTAACTTAATTAAAGAAAATCATGTTTTAAAAGACTTCTCCCTCAAAAGATGAAACATGTGACTATGATGACAACGAGATTAAGATGATTAACACTCAACAAAAATGGTTCATAACGATAAAGATAGCATAGTTAACCACTGATATGCTGATTATGAAAATTTTAAATTATTGCTTGCAAAAACCACTCTTAATGGTAATGAAAATTCGATTTTTAAGTAAGTCGATCGTCGTCGTTTTAAGGAACGCATGGGGAATCTAAAATGCGACAGAGATGGAAAGGAGTTTTCTTCCGATGATTAATAACTATCAACAAAAATGGTTTATAAAGGGGAAACTGTCTTTAAATGGTTGAATACGCTTCGCTTGAGTTATGACATCTTAAAAATAGACTAAATTTCTGGAATATCGACTTATAAAACCTAAAAAACTGAAATGAAGTTATCAAAATTTAGAATAAAAATAAGTTTTTGGCATATTTTGAATTAAATTAATTAATTGTTACTTATCAAATTTAAAAATTTATAAAACAAACTTAAGACATATTCATTTTAAGAATTGCTTGTTTAGTCAACTCCTATATTAGTATCAGACGCCTTTCTATTTTCAGTAATTACAAATAACAACTAATGTTGGTGACATAGAATTAATCAGTTTTTGACAGCTGTGTAGAAAAATAATATTTAATTCCTAATATTAATATGAAAACCAAATAATGTCCAGATAAAATGTAAAATGTTCTGTTCATTTGGTTCTGAAATATATTTGTTGATTAAGATGTAATCAGCAATATAAGTACAATGTCAGTTTCTGTTGTAGATAGTGTTGATAAAAGGAAAATGAAGAAAACAATCTTAGATTCCTTGAAAGTCCAGGATGCAAAAAGTTTATAATTCTACTCATAGTTTGACTATGTAACTACTGAATTGTTAATAACAAGGTGGACACTCATATAATCATAAAATACTCGTTAACATCTTTACCTTATCACATTAGAGAGATTTTGCAACGCTTATCTTTATTTGAAGCATGGGCCCACCGCTTGGAGCTTGCGCAGTAGTACAGGGATGAAATTATATATAAAGACTTAGTTGTTATCGTTACTTCAAGCATACGCCCACCGTTTGGAGCTTGCGCAGTATTGAAAACAAGATAAGAGAAACCCTTATTATGGAAAACGATTTCCCTTATTTAGGAACTTATAAGAGAGGTTATTTTTAGTTCGTTATTCTTATCGCTATTATGGTAGGACCTTCCTACTTAGGTATATAAACCACTAAGAAAATACAGTAAAATTGAAATTTTAATATTTTATTGCAAATTACACTGATAACATTTAATTAGTGTTCAGATAATGTTGGGATTTTGCAATCTTTGGCATAATAGCATCACAGTGTGTAAAGTGCTAATTTCAAATGAAATTTTATTTATCGTACGTTCGTGTTAACTTGGAAATATTGAAGGAAGTTATAGAAACCTGCTAGAAATAACTTTAATTTAGGAACTTGTGCTGACTCATCAAATATTAATAACCGGTTTGCTTAACCATGAAATTAATTTAAAAAAAAAAATTATAGAAAATGAACACTAGCCTAACCTTGCAATTCCTTTACATTACTACTACGCATGATTGAGATAACGATAAGGACAAAGGAATGTAAAAAATAAGCTATAGCTTAATATTTTAACCAAATAACTTGTTTAAAAGAATGTATTTGAATAAAATATTAAGCTATAGGAGTTTGCTACAATAGAGGTTAGTGTTCATTTTCTATAAACTTAGGGGATTTTTTAAAATTCATTTTATGGTTAAGCAAACCAGTTATTAATATTTGATGGGTCAACACAAGTTTCTAAATTAAAGTTGTGTCTAGCATGTTTCTATCACTTCCTTCAATATTTCCAAGTTAATACAGCCGTGCGATAAATAAAATTTCATTTGAAATTAGCACTTTACACACTGAGATGCCAGCATAATGTGAATACTAATTAAATGTTGTCAGTGTTATTTGCAATAAAATATTATAATTTCAATTTTACTGTATTTTTTTAGTGGTTTATATTCCTAAGTAGGAAGGCCCCACCATAATAGTCATAGGAATAACAAACTCCAAATAACCTCTCTTATAAGTTCCTAAATAAGGGAAAACGTTACCCTTAATAAAGGTTTCTCTTATTTTGTTTCAATACTGCGTAAGCTCCAAACGGTGAGCGCATGTTTGAAATAACGATAACAGCTAAGTCTTTATATTTAGTTTCTTTCCTGTACTGCTACGCAAGCTCCAAGCGATGGGTTCATGGCCTGCCAAAATAAGCGTTGCAAAATCTCTCTAATGTGATAAGATAAAGATGTTTTTTCCCCCCCCCCCCCCCCCCCCCCCCCCCCCCCCCCCCCCCCCCCCCCCCCCCCCCCCCCCCCCCCCCCCCCCCCCCCCAAAACGACTATTTTAGGACTATATGAGTGTCGACCTTGTTATTAACAATTCAGTAGTTATAGAGTTAAACTATGAGTAGAATTATAAACTTTTGGCATCCTGGACTTTCAAGGAATCTAAGATTGTTTTCTTCATTTTCCTATTATCAACATTATCTGCAACAGAAACTGGCGTTATACTTATATTGTTGATTATATCTTTATTAACAAATATATTTTTGAACCAAATGAACGGAAAGTTTTATATTTTATCTCAACATTATTTGGTTTTTATATTAAAATTAGAAATTAAATATTATTTTTCTACACAGCTGCCAAAAACTGATTAATTCTTCGTGACTAACTTTCGTTGTTATTTGTAATTACGGAAAACGGCAAGGCGTCTGATACCAATATAAAAGTTAGTTGGGCTAAAAAAGCAATTCTTAAAATGTATATGTTTTCAGTTTTTTTTTTATAAATTATTAAATTCGATAAATAACAATTAATTAATTTAATTCAAAATATCCCAAAAACTTATTTTAATTGTAAATGTTCGTAACTTCGTTTGACAAAGTTTTTTTTTTAGATTTTATAAGTCAATATTCCAGAAATTTAGTCTATTTTTAAAGTGTCATAACTCAAGCGAAGCGTATTCAGCCGTTTAAGGACTGTTTTCCCTTTATAAACCATTTTTGTTGGTGGTTATTAATCATCGGAAGAAATCTCCTTCCCATCTCTGTTACATTTTAGGTTCCCCATACGTTTCTTAAAATAGGATCGACTTACTTAAAAATTGAATTTTTATCACCATTAAGGGTGGTTTTTGCAAGCAATAATATAAAATTTCCATAATCAGCATATCAGTGGTTCACTATGCTATCTTTATCGTTATGAACCATTTTTGTTGACTGCTATCAATCATCGGAAGTAATTTTCTTGTCATCATAGTCACATGTTACGCCTTTTGAGGGAGAACTCTTTTAAATCACGATTTTCTTTAATTAAGTTAGTTAAATTTCCGGCACCTGCAGTAAAGAAAATAGAACAATTTAAACTGATATTCTACACTATTAGTTTTAATGCGACTGATAAAAGTAATGTCAATACAAAATAAAAATTGCCTATTGTAAAGTCTAAATTAAATTTCAACTTAAAATAGTATATTATTCTGAAATAATTTGATATTCTTTTTAGCTCGAAATCAGGTAATGCCTATTGATGTATTTCAATAACAAACGTGCTGGATGTCTTATAAATAAGTCTAAATTTGTTTGACTTATTGCGTGAACATAAGGGGGCTCACAAGCAAGTAGTGTTAACCGAAGTGGAGAGTGAGCTTTATTAAAATATTAGTTATGTGACTATCGTGCGACGATATTTTTGTATTTAATATGAAGCCTTAACGAGTTGGACCCTCTCTTTAAAAAATGATAGAAAAGTTTAAAGATTCATGTCTGCAGCTCTACAAGAGACATCTAGAGATACTGGTCAAATATTTGAACGCTTTTTAGCATTTGCCAACATGTTATTCTGGATAAGATACATTTTTGCCTTACGGAGCAGGTTCGTAATTAGAACTATTCTTTAAACAACAGTATCAAAAGCCTTAACATTCCCTTAAAGTGACGGCTTCGGCCGCAATGTGAAGATGGTACAGATCGCACAACAATTAATTTGAATAGAAATGTGGAGGTGGAAGAGAATTTATTTACATTTGCTTTACAAAATTTGCCGTTTATAGACAGACAACCCAGCACACACCGCAAACATATTTTTGCAAGTTTCCAAATGACGTGACAAAACTAATCTCCATCTAGCTCCAATTTGACACCGATGATTTTTTTCTAATGTGGATATCTCAGAACTAATGTTTACAGTAACAATTCTCCCTCTCTGGAAAAATTGAGGGAAGAAATGCCAGCAATCCCGGAAATGTCGTGCAAAGCAAGAAACAATTATTTTACCACTCGTTTATATGATATTATTTTAAGAAATAATTCTAAAGCTCTTAGGTTTGAAATGAGACAAAATATTATTACATTATCAATTTATCGAAGTGTCGAAATTAAATATAATTTAAATGATTCCCTGATAACCTGAAATGTTCTGTTTATAGTACATAGACAAACACTATTAGATTCAATAGTGAACCAGATAGGAGAGGAGCGGGATAGAATATCTCCCCCGGTACGTTCTGCCTGTCGTAGGAGGCGACTTAAAGAAGAACCTAGATGGTAGATGCCCAGATCCCACCAGCATCGTCCGGTGTGATACCATCGCATCGGCTTAGGCTGCGTGAAGTTGCTTAACGTTTCGTGGTTGTGCCGATGTCTCTGACTGTGGGACCAAATAGCATGATGAGGCACCTGGATACAAAAAATTCCGGAGGTAAAATAGCCCCCCGTTCGGATCTCCGGGTGGGGGCTGGTTCAGGTGCGTCGACATGCAGAGATCAGAATTTTAAAGTGGATTTTTGCAACATACGAGGTTTAAACTCGAACATAAATTCAGTGCACCAATACCTGCAATCAAATAAACCTCATGTACTCGCTCTCTGTGAAACCAAGGTCAGTTCATCGACCAGCACGGTCAATTATCTTTATCCTGGGTACGACTTCTATTCCCGATTTAGGTGCAACTTCGGAAACTGTGTTTTTGTCAGAAGCGACCTCTCTTGCCAACGAGAAGAGGCTCTGAAGCCCCCGAACTTTGATGTTATGTTGTTAAAAATAACGACTGAACCAACCACAAGGTTCATCTGTAACCTCTATCGACCACCAAGTAATACTAACTTTAGAACACTTTTCGCTTCTCTTGCAGACACCATCGATCATTTACAAATTAACTATCCAAATGCCGAAATTGCCATCCTGGATGACTTTAATGTACACAACATCAACTGGCTTCAACATTCAAATACTACCGACGAGTAAGGTCGTGAAGCCGAATCATTTGTGTTTTAACTCAGCTTATTGACGAACCAACACGGATCCCTGATCGCGAAGGGGAGTTCGCCAGTCTTCTTGATCCGTTTTTTAACCACCAATCCGGAGGTGTACACGGTCAGCGTAAATCCGCCGTTAGGTTCTTCTGACCATAAACTACTTTCGACATCGAGTATCCTACCAATCAGAGACAAAGAGGCGACTAAACCGAGCAAGATTTGGTACTACAAATCTGCTAAAAGGGAAGATCTCATGGGATATTTTCGAACTTTCCCTTGGTTAGATGTTTGTTTTCGATCCGAAGACCCATCTGACTGCGCCAGGGAGATTTCTGATGTTATTTTGGCCGGTATGGAGGCTTACATCCCTTTTTCGAAGAAATGCCCTTCCAACGACAAGCCTTGGTTTGACCGAAAATGCAAAGAAGCTGTTGCTTCTAAACATCTTGCCTATCGACAATGGCGTGAAAATCCTAACACCATAAACCGTAACACCTTTGTTCGTGCCAGGAACAGATGCAAAGAAATTATTGACGAAACCAAGGAGGCACACAATCAACGGATTAGAAACAAACTTCTCGCTTGTCCCAACAATTCCAGGTCCTTTTGGTCAGTCGCTAAGGCAGTCAGTCAAAATTTCACCAAATCCACCATACCACCACTCACACGGCCAGATAATTCTATTGCAACGACACCTGTTGAGAAAGCAAACTTGTTGGCTGAACTCATTGCTTAACATTCTACTGTCGATTTCCAAGGAAAAACACCACCTACTATTCCCATAGCGCAGTCAAGGATGCCCGATATTGTCTTCAGATAGCGTATCATAAAACGTATCGTAATGAAGCTAGACACCAAAAAAGCTTCTGGCACCGACGGAATACCTGCCATAGTTCTCACAAACCTGTGCGAGGGAACTAACACCAGTTTTCTGTAGACTTTTCAACCTATCCTACTGAAAGAGAATATTTCCTTCTTGCTGGAAATGTGCCACAGTTCAGCCGATACCTAAAAAAGGCAAGAAGACTTTGCCAAATAATTACCGACCAATCGCACTGCTTTCAATAATATCGAAAGTCATGGAAAAGGCTATCAATCAGCATCTTCTAAAATGTCTTGAAGGATTCAACATTATTAGCGATCATCAATATGGCTTTCGTAAAAATAGATTAACAGGAGATCTTCTGACTTATGTAACACATGTTTGGAACAACGCTATTGAACACTTTGGAGAATCTCGAGCGGTTGCTCTTGACATATCAATGCAAGGCATTCGACCGTGTTTGGCACGATGGGCTGTTGGCTAAGCTACGCTCTTATGGTATGTCTGAAAAGTTCTGTTTGTGGTTCTCATGTTTCCTCATAGAGCGTTCTTTACGAGTGGCAGTCGACAGATTTCTTTCTAACACCTTTACTATCAACGCCGGTGTGCTTCAAGGCTCCATACTACCCACTACTCTCTTTCTGACTTACAATAACGATTTGCGGAAAAGACCGGAAACCCTGTGTACCCCAAGGCTCCATACTGTCTCCTACTCTTTTTCTCATTTACATTAACGATCTGCTGGAAAAGATCGAGAATCCAATCTACAGCTTTGCAGATGACAGTATGCTTATCTCTTCATTCACTTTGAATGCTCGGACATCGGCTACTCAGACGAATATCCGCAGACAGCACGAAGTCATTCAACTTAGCAAAGACCTGGAAGAAATTTAATCTTGAGGTGACAGTAACCAAGTGGAATTTAAGGCTACAAAAACCCAGGTGGCAGTTTTTTCTAAAAAAGTTAACGTTGCTGAACCCGACATAATTATGTCGGGGCACTCCATTCCTCTAACATCGTCACTCAATTTGTTGGGCGTTAATTTGGCAGCAAATATGTCCTGGCATGAGCATGTTGTAGGCATAGCAAGGAGAGCTTCTCAAAAGTTGGGAATATTATTTCGAACCAGAAAGCTTTACACTCCACCACAATTGTTAATTCTTTACAAAGGTCAAATTCGACCAACTATGAAATACTGCTCCCATGTTTGGGGCTCCGCTCCCAAACATACAGTTTATTTGTTGGATTCTGTTCAGAGAAGAGCTGTTCGTCTGATTGGAGACCCGGAACTGACCGGCGGCATGGATTCGCTGAAACATTGAAGAACGGTTGGCGACTTGAGCCTATTCTACAACTATTTTCATGGAAAGTGTTCGAAGGATGTGGCCCGCCTAATTCCTCCCAGAGGTTCAGCTTGTTACTCCTCGTACAACGCTTTTCAAGCAGTCTTTTATATGGAGAACATCATCCCTCTGAAATAATTTACCAAGGACTGTGTTTCCCATCGAGTACAATTTACAGCGATTCAAGAACAACGTGAATCACGTTTTTCGCACACGTGTCGCTCTTGTAGCACTTTAGGGACTTCTTCCCTGCAGCACGTGTGCTAGACCCATAAAAAAGGGTCGTTTCAATCATTTTGAAAATCTTCCCAAAAAGTCGGCTTAAAATTATTCAATGCTACGCTGGAAAAACAAAATATCAAGATGACGAAATGGAATTATTTTACGGTAGTGAGTGACAATTTGTCAAAGTTGGTTATCGGCAATTTCAACTCTAAACTTGGCAAAATACGGGAAGAAAATGAAGAATATGTAGGACCCTATAGCTAGGATGACAGAAATCAAAGGGGTACTATACTGCTTGAATATTTGATACACCGTAAATTATATGCCATGAACTTCTTCAGGAAAAAAAATAACGCAAGTGGACATGGCTAAGCTCCGTCATCAGGACTAAAAAACGAAATCTAGTACATTCTGTAAAGTGATAAAGCCATTGTAAAAGAAGTAACAGCATTAATTTAACTACAACAGTGAAAATAGATTTTTAAGAACCAAAACAAAGATTAAAACAAAATTAAACAGAAGAATTCATACACGTGAAAATGAAAAGATAGATACGAATCTATTAAAACAGTAATCTTGGCAATTCCAACAGGAACAAAAATTAAGGGAGAAGAATAATGAGAAAAATGCCCGTTGAAAAGAATCAGCGATATTTCAACAACACTGAAAAACAGCTTTAAACATAGCAAAACAAGAACCCAAAAACGTAGAAAGACTAAGTAAAGAAACCAAAAACAAGAAAGAAAAAAATTGTTTAGGGAACGAAAGTAATAGGAAGCTAGATAAATGGCAAAAGAAACTAGACAGATGATAAGACAAGATGGAATCCAAGTTGAAAAATTAATTGAAAGTAACAAAGGACTAAAAAGTTTGTGACCAATCGGAAAACAACAGATCTTATACTTAAAGACGAGATTGGCACAAGAGGACAGTGATGAAATCGCTTAAACTATACAACTGTTCTATTGTAAATTGTATGGAACATAAAAAAAAGAACCCCACTAAACACAGAATACCTAAAAAGTTATTAATGTCGGTTCAGAAGACCTGCCTGAAATTTCCGACGAAGAAATATATAATCCACTGAAAACACTTAAAAAAAATAAACTATCTGAAGAATCTTGGTAGTGATGTTGACAAAGGGGGATTCACAAGTAGTGAAAAACTATGAGATCGTTTCAACTTATGTTTAATTAAAGGTAAAGTCCCAAATAACTGGAATAATCCCATCGTTACTTTACTACAAAAAAGAGATAAAACTAATTTAGAAAACTACCGATCAGTTTACTTTAGCAAGACTATACATTTATTAAAAAGATTTTAACAAATAGACTGACTTCCAATTAATAATTACGAACCTCCTGAGCAGGCTGGGTTCAGGAACGATTATACTACATGCAAACACCTATTGACCACGAGAGTGTTGCTGGAAAAATCAGTGGAATATCATTTTGACATCTGCCTAACTTTTGTTTGACAATAGAAGTATCATGAATGGGAAAAATTGAATCATCTTCGGTATGAAGTTGCTATTGGCTTAATTGCAGATAATCCCGCTGAATTTCAAGCAGTGTTGACGGACTTGGAAATAGAATTATCGACTGTTGTGTTGATGATGAATTTGCAAAAAATCACGATAATGTGTAAAGAAGACCCGAATATCATGGTTGAAAACACTACTCTGGAGGATGTTGATGAATATGTATACCATGGTAATAGGATGAAACTGGGCTACGAAAATCAAGAAACTGAGATTTATAGAAGGAAAAGATTGGCTTGGGTTGCATCTAGTAATACAAGTAAATTGCTTACAAACAAAAATATCCTCATCTACCTGCGGACTCAGCTTTATGATCAGTGTATCTCACCAATCCTAACTTACGAAGTCCAAATATGGACACTAACCGAGAACTGTAGGGATCAACTGAAGACAACACAATATGCTAGGGAACAACAAATTCTGGTTTTATACTTGATAGATCGTAAAAGCATCACTTATATTAGGTCACTCAGTAAGGTCAGAACTGTAACAGAGACGGTTTCTGACCTCTAATGGAGATATGCTGACGATGTTGCTAGATATACAGGTGAAAGATGTTCCCAATCTATATTGAAATGGAGACCACACATAGGTAAGCTATCGAGGGAACGCTTTCCTAAGCGTTGAACTGATGACATCAACCGGCTTGTAGATGAGACAAAGACAAAACCGTCAAAAGTGGAAAGATATGAGGAAGGCCTTTATCCAGCAATGAATTGATAAAGGCTGAAAAAGAAAAAGAAGAATAAATATTTAAACTGTAATAGATTAAGTTAGTTTAAACTTTTTGATTGTTATTTTTGTACATACATTTCTGATATGTAATATATATGCTAATAGATCTACTATTCCAGTTTACGAATAATTTCCCAAGTTAATATGGACATAGCGTATGAAAGACATTTGTTGTTATCAGTCATCAGCAAAAACAGTTTAGGCTATATTCTATATCTCTTGGGTTCACCAATGTCTAAAAAGAAGATTATCTAAATTAAAAATTGAATTTCCATGCAGAAGAAGTAACAAGTTGTTTTTCTTTTTCGTCGTAATAACCAAATACTTCAATATATATATATATATATATATATATATATATATATATATATATATATATATATATATATATATATATATATATATATTCTTTTAATCAAAATGTGCCAAAATCGTTTCCTTGACCGTTTTATCGTCTTGAAATATCTCCTACTAGGATCCCTTTTCAAATAAGAAAGAATAGTTATTATCGAAAGCCAGATATCGACGGCAACGCAAGTAAACTAATAGTTTAAAATCATATTTGCGTAGAGAATCATAACAGTGCCCTTATGGGCGGGCGCGTTGTTTTATCAAAATACTTCTTTGGTCGCGTTTTCTCATTGATGGCTTCGTTAACTTTTTTAGGTGCCACTTTTCATATTCAATGAGCAAAATTTCTTTTATATCTCAAAACATCTTACTGTCTTTAAGTGCCTAAGAGTATTTTTCTACTTTGTATCAATATTTTTTAGCATGTTTTGTATTTAGAGCTATAATATTTACAAAAAATTCTTTACTTTTGGCCTATGTAGGAAATGGCGAAGATCAGTCCGACAGAGTATATAATTGTTTTGAAATAATATTATACCAAATAGAGCACATTTTATGCAACTAATACGGTTACATATTTTGTTTGGTTTAATATTCAAAGGCCTCGTTGGACCGAAAACTGAGGAAATAATTTTCATTTCTTTCTATTTCATTTCGTATAAGTTGTAGCCACCACGAAATATTGAATCATTTTCTTTCTCTTAATAAACACATTAAATATAAGTTTATTTTACTGTTATTCGAAAAAAAAAATGATAACTCAGAATTCTTAACGTCGAACAAAGAACCATTTTAATAATTTTAAAATTAATTTTTTTTAAATATTTTTACATTAATGGTTTTGTCATTTTGCCTGCAAATAACAAATTAGTTTAAAGCAGCATGAAATAACGGACGAATGAAAGAAATTCGTATAATACTAAGCAGACAGAGAAATGACAGCAATTTAACCTAAATTATAAAACAGGGAAAGGGAGGTATTATGAACCTCTTCATTACGCTTAATGCAATTTTAGGGTAGTATTTACTCACTTGAAAAAAGAAGTTAATAGAAATATCATGAAGAAAGAGAGGGGGCAACTTTTTTTGGCCAAATGTTAAATATTTCAAAAAGGCTTTATTGTCCGTATGGTAAATATACTTTCAACTTATCCTAGTCATTTTTTATCGTATCGTTACAATTTCTGTTAGATTCTCTTTCTTGTTAAAGTGATGACGTTATTTTACTATATTACAAAATATGACACTTCAGTTCTTCTTCTAGTGCTGCATATCATAAACTAATGATATCATCACAGGGATAATATATCATTTTAAAGTTTCATCCATTTCCAATTTTCATTTTAAATTTATACACCAACTATTTGTTATCAAAACCACAAACACTTGAAGAGCATAAACCCTTTCGGATGAACAATAACACATTAAAAACGAAAAACCACAGAAATATCAATAATTCAAAAAGCTCGTGAATTCAAGGCAGATCATCTCAATGTATTGTTAGAAAATATAATTGAAATGTCCGATATCAGCAGAGGAAATAACTGGTACAAGATTTGTTCCATACACTTTAAATAAAAATCAAAGGCCCATTCAGGGGGAATTATTTAAAAGAAATTATACGGAAACAACCCAACTTCCTGAAACCAGTTATTGCCGGTGGGTATTTTCAATATAACCTATAAACAAAGTACCGAACTCTAGTAAGGTAGTCAAAAATCATTACTACATGCCAAAGAAGAAACGAAAATTTACATCAAAAATCAAAACAATGATGACTATTTTCTACGATAGCAAAGATATTATGCATGAATTTATGCAAATTGTTTAATATGTGAATGGTTGAGTGCTATTTTTGAATCCTTAAATGCTTAATAAGTAGAATTCTTCATTTTGAACTTAAGTGTGGTAGTTCAACTAGATGGTGCTTGTTACCCAATAATACTTCAAATCACCTTCTCTCGTTGTTTGACAATTATTGGCTTGAAATTAAATATGTGTGTTAAACGATTCACCATAGTATTTAATTTTTTACTATTTTTAAAAATTAAAATAAAGTTAAAAGGATGTCTTTCGAGAGCATAGAGACCATCTCAAATACTGATACAACTGCTTTTCAGACATAATCGCAAAAAAACTGAAAGAAAAAATATTGCACTTAATAAAAAACAATTAGGCGCGCAGTGTATATTAGAGTTCGTGAAAGACTAAGAATGATTATATTAAGATCGATATCGCTTTTGAATAAACTGTCTATAATTGTGTTTCAAAGCACGGACGCCCCTGTAGCGATTAAGGAATTTGTTTGTGCTGGTGGCCACATAAAAGAGAGTATTTAGAGGAGTCCAATAATATAATAATAATAATAAATGTTGACACTTGTAAAGTTTCCAATTCGCTATCCGGTTGTTCTCCTAAGAAACATATAAAGATGTATACATATTTTCTAAATTGCAATAATCATTTTGTTATCTAGAAAAATCGTAATAGAAATAAATAATTTTTATAAAATTTCGTCAATATTTATTGCAATGTATGGATCAGTAATAATTTTTGGTTAAAATGTGGTTAAAGAGCAAAAAAGAAAAGAAAAAGAAAGAAAATAATAAATTATCAGGAAATCATTTTAATTTAAAATTAGTAATTAATATTGAAATGACAAAAAATTGTTATTAGTTAAACGTTTAATGGACCCGCTACATAAATAAGGTATAATATAAAATTGTGATTATAATAACTTAATACGTGTCCATTTTCAAATAACTGATCATCGTGGCCGTTACTATGTGGTAGTTTATCATTTTGACGGGAAGAAATGAAACACTTATTATGTATTATTACCACTCTATTGCACAATTTTGCGACTGTAGTTTGGACCTATGCAGTCATTATCAAGCTTATGTACTAAACTGAGTTACACAGACAAGTCATACTGAAATTAAACTTTGGTGGTAAGTATAAAACATTATTATTTATTAATTCTAGGGTTAATACAATTAATCTTAAGTGATAGGTAGTAATTTTATGGTTTTATAATGGTAAATAGCGGTGAATAGAAAAGGTCTAGTTGGTCGTTTAACAGATTACAGTTTTGGTTTTTCTGATGTTTATAAATTTGTAATGATTTTAAGATACTTAATTTAAAACCTTTATCGGCATAGTGTAAAATTTCGGTGTTATGTAAATATGAAAAGGGGTGTTGATTTTCTGTACAGTGGTTTGCAAATGAAGAATCTGTTTATGTAGTCTATATGATCTAAAGTGTTCTGTATATCTGGTTTTAAAGTTATTTTCGCTTTGCCCAATCTGTAAGCTGTTACAATCCAAGCAGTTTAACTTATAAACTCCAGATTTTTAAAATTTGTCCGTCTTATCTTTGGCGTTGTATAGGGTATTTTGGGATTTCAACGCAATTTTGAAAATAATAGGTGTTTCATTTCTTCCCGTCAAAATGTGTCTATTTATTATCAATCTAAATACTTTCAGATGAAGTAATTGGTTCTTGCTGCCTAATTCTACATTTCGAATTATTAGTGTTAGTCATTTATATATTTATATATATATATATATATATATATATATATATATATATATATATATATATATATATATATATGTATATATATATATATATATATATATATATATATATTTATATATATATGTATATATATATATATATATATATATATATATATATATATATATATATATATGTATATATATATATATATATATATATATATATATATATATATATATATATATATATGTATATATATATATGTATATATATATATATATATATATATATATATATATATATATATATATATATATATACATATCTATACATATATATATATATATATATATATATATATATA
>CM032456.1:132453290-132465790 GCA_019049505.1 Pachyrhynchus sulphureomaculatus
AAGTAAAAAAAAGTTGGTGAGAGATATGTATACTCTAGAATGCTAAGGGCAGTTAGAAGACGCACCCTTGAAGATCCCTGTGAATTTTAAGGCTGAGTGGGTTTGATACGGGAAGGGGAAGAGTGATTCCATCAATATATCTGAAGCCATATCGTGAAATACTTCATCAACTGGAAACTCTAGACACGCTCTTAATTATTTGGTACAGTTCAGTTAAAGCCTTCGTATACATTATTTTAAGGTAGAGAGTGGGAGTATAAAGAAAGGAAAGATGGTAATCATATCATTATATATGGTACAGTATCCTGAAATACTTCATCAACCAGAAAACTCTAGAGACGATATTAACTTTTTGTGTATATTCCTTTAAATACTATGTTTACGTTATTTAAGGTGGAGAGAGGCGGTATAAGGAAGAGGAAGGAGATGAATTTTTTTTTTTTTTGGTCTCCACATCTGTAAGGTTTATACGTCTATTTGATTACATTTTCCTACATTTACGCTTAATAATTATTACTTAATCGAATTATAACGGAGGGCCGAGAATAAGGTGAAAAAAAGGGGTCCGAAAACCGGCTTTAGGGACCTTCCTCCTTTAGAAAAAAATACAACGTTCCAATTAAAGTTACGCAGCCCAAATTAAGTGCTAATCGCGATTTCTACCCTTTAATCTATTGGCATGGAACATCTACTTTATCAACCTATTTGAAAACCAACCAATTTATCAAGAAGTAGTAACCAACGACGACGATAGACTTGACGACAGACCCAACGACAGACTCGACGACAGACTTGATGACGACCAAATTGAATTTTAATTTAAAATATTAATAAGCATGTTTGGATTATTTTACAAAAATATTCAATTTTGGATGTCTAGAAATAATAAGCACTGTTCTACTTTTCTAATTTAATATTATATTAAAATAAAATATTTAAAGAAAAAATATATTTTTGAGGTTTTCTTGAATGGTGAGATTTCAAAATTAAAATAAAGTCGGAAGAAAGATAAATACAAAAAAAATGATAGAGAACTAAAACTATATCCATTTAACTAATATACCAGAAAATCATAATACAACGTTATGGTAAATAACCATAATTTAATAAAAATAGGCCATTTCTGTCGAGTTCGCCAGCAGCCAAAAATCTTTAAACTCGTTTTTCTTCAAACTGTGGTTTGCCCCTTATTGCACGCTTGTCCTCATATGTTTTTAAGACGATCAAATGAAAAACATTCAACAGAAGCGTTAACTATAACAGTGCTCTTGGTTATTGCTTATATTTTTCTTACTTATTTTGGTGACTACGTGATAAAAATTAAAATAATAGCACAAGGAAAACAACTAATAGTGTAGCTTTCATTTTTTATAATGCTCCTATTTACATCACGTTACATAGTTCTTCTAAGAATAGAATCAAATCCTTATATTTACATGTTTACCTCTTACTTGATAAGATTTCAAGTTCGGTATTTTTATATATGTGATCTCGTGTGTCATCTTTGAGTATATATTTTTTTAGAATTCCATTTTGCTTCCTATCTTTGATAAACATAATGAAACGTAATATTTTTGTAGTTTATAGCTTTAGAACATGGTGTGTAGATCCAATTTCGTATCGATATTTTACATTGTATATTTTTTATTTCTGTTTGGCTTTAAAAAGAATTTGTGAACTTATACTCGTTGTTTAGTATTATTTTCTAATATTCAGCTATCATGTTGAACCAGTTTAGTTTTCCATGAATCAGTGCAGAAATTATAATGTTTAATCCTACTTTTCTTCACCAGTTTTCTTTTTTCGTTAAATCTAAAACGTTTTGCAGGTTTGGATTAAAAACTCATTTATTTAGCAGACAAAATGACGAAACGTCTATGATTTGCTCTTAAAATCACCGTGGGACCACCTTATGAAGTCGATAAGGATGTGAATTTAGGTTTAAGAAACTTGCTTGCATATTTAACTCAACAGTTGAAAGTAGCAGTTCTTTAACCTCAAATTTTACTGTAGTTTGCATACGAGTCTTTTCTACTCCCAATTTTGTAGCTAGTCGTCTTATCAGTCCTATATGCACGTTCCTAAGACCACAATTTTTGGTTCTTTGTTTCTCCGTTGGGGCAAAGTAGACTAACCTCCTCGTGGTAGATCTTACAAACGTGATTCTATCACAGCTAAATAGTCTACAAATTTTGGCTGCCAGTCTATCTATTTGGCAACACACAAATGCTGCTAAACGAAGACGACGAGAACAAATCAAATAATTCTTATTAAGACCAAATAACTAGAAGACTCGAACCTTCAATCTATCTCTATCAATTAAACATAGAAGGAATCAGCAGAGCCAAACGTGATTTTCTCACAAAATTTCTTCTTGACAATAGCGTCGTCGATGTCATACTCCTCCATGAAGCTCACGCAGCCACCGAAGTAGACCTACAGAAAAGAATTTATGGTTTCGAATTAATTGGGGCAACCTACCACCACGCTTTGGTGTCACCACCTATGTCCGTAGAAACATCGAATATGTTCACCTCCTCTCTGTGTCTAACATCCACAATATAAATATTATACTGTGCGACACAAAAATTGTTAATGTCTACAAGCCTCCAAATCAAGGTTGGCCATATGAAGTTCTCCCTATCTTCGCACATCCAACAGTATAGCGGAAGATTTCAACAGCCACCATAAGATGTGGCGGTATGCCCCAAACAACGAATGTGGCGAAACTCTCATGCAGTGGGCTGAAGAAAATAACTTGTATTTCATCTTTGTTGCTAAACTACAAGGCACCTTTCATTCGGCCGCATGGGGAAGAGATTATAACCCAGATCTGTGTTTCATGCTAGCACTAACGTCATATATAGAGGCCTGCTTTCAACGTAATCTGAAGACGTCTGCGGTGTTCCTTGACTTAACATCAGCGTATCATGCGGTCTGGAAAGAGGAAGTTATATATAAGCTTCTAAAAATTACATCATGTCAAATAATGAAAAGCACTTGATCACATAACACCTTCTTGTACAGAATAAATCCTTAATAATCTTGCTAAAATAGACGCCTATTACAAGAAGTAGAGACTTAACCCAAATCCAAATATGACCGACAGGTACCCCAAATACCTAGAAGTAACACTCGACCATACCCTATTATACCGAAAATATCTAGAAAAGAGCGCTGCGAAAGTAGGAACTTGTAATAACTTATTTCAGAAACGCTGCGGGACAACTTGGAGCGCAACTGTTTTGGTATTCTCAGCTGTAAAATACTGTGCCCCATTGCGGATAAACAGATATCATACTAAATTAATTGATAAATAGTTGAACGATACAATGAGGCTAATTTTGGAACCATCAGAACTCCTGCGCACTGGTCACCAGTGCTATATAATGTGCTCCCTACTAACCTTCGTAGAAATGAATCCCTTCTACGTGAAAACAGAGAGATCGTCGTCAATTAAGAATTACCAATCCATGAAAATATTCTAGAACTAAGATGCATGCGATTAAAGTCAAGAAAACTACCTATAGACACAGTTGAACAATTCCGGAATAATAAATATGACTCAAAAAATAGGAGGTACAAATGGAATTCAAGATCAAATGAACAACTGTAAATCTGGTTTGAGAGCTACAATTGTAATATGCGACTGCGGCGCACCTAGGCAGACCATGCAACATATCTACAGTATATGTTTCTTGTGAGCATATCCAGGAAATTGGGCCGATTTCCTGGATACATCCCCATCGGCGCTAGACGGGATCAAAAATCTTGACGTCGACATATAAACTAATTGTCGTTTTGCTGCCAAGCTGATCATTCAAAACCCTTGTGATGTCTCTATAAGTTGTAACTGTTTTATATACTTATTTGTACATTTTATCTATATATACGCTTTACTCACTTATTTATTATAATTATACGATAGATTGTAATACTGCATGTGATACCATACGCTAAATAAAATAAATAAAATCTACTGGACGAACTGTATATATAGAAATATTACAGAGACAGCTTATTGCTGGAATGCTGCTGGGTTTCCTGAAAAAGATCCTATTGGAGCTATCAAAGGATTGTTAAGGTCAATAACTATTTTATTTTTTATAACCATTACAATTACAAATATTAAGAATTTTTTTAAGCTTAATTGTGACATTGTCTTGGTAGAACTAGAACATATGTACTTATGATAATGAGAATGATCAAATTCTTAAGAAGGTTCTAGAACGTTCTTATAGGGAGTCACTCTTAAGGCGAATACAAATGAGTTTAACATATTGGTATCCCGAATGCGGGAGCTTTTCGTCCTAGCTTATTGTACTTTTTGGTACCTAAATATATTACTATTGATTGACTGCAACATTTTTGATTCATTCTCGGGTTGATAATACACCACTCTTTCTGTTTAACTTCATTTGCGAAATCTACCGTTTCCAACTTTTAATCCAGGCAGGCTTAATTATAAAATATTAAATAGGTGATACCAAACATGTAAGAGCGAGCCGTTCACAAAGGGAAGTATAAAAAATATATAACATTTAGTTACTATACTTATCCTCTAAACGCCATATCGTACGTCTTGATTATTCAATCAGGTTAGTTCCAATTTCTAAAATACATTTCTATCTATAATGAGAAAAGTCTAAAGCAAATTTGCACCTCCAGTGACCGATCATACCTTCAGTTGCACAACTATATTCCTAATATATTAAAAACTAACGCTTTTAAATGTGGTTGTAAAATCTAGAGTATGTATGTAAAGGAAATATTTTTCTTATTGATTAATGTATTGGAACGAAGTTTTCAAATACAAAAGTAATAATTACCATATACAAAGGAAACCAGCGTATTATCTGCAAATGAAGACAGACAGATAGCATAGTATCAAATAGGGATATTGGACCATTAAGTTGTCTCCAGTAAATAGAGGAAATCGATACCGATTGCCATCATACATACCATATCAGAACATATCATCCAAATTTTAATTCAATAAATGTCTTTCGTCTATGTTATTACCATTTACCAAAATATTACAACATACGTAAATAAATAAAATAATTAAAGGCTTAGAACTTATTGATCGTAGCAACTATTATCCACCGTACATAACAGTACTATGAACGAAACACACGTTTATGGCTTTTTGTCATGTAATAAAATTGAAATTTGAAATATTTGTTACGAAATTTAAAAAAAAAACATGCAAAGTCCGAATTATTTTGTTCAAAAATACTGGATTATACTATTTTAATCATCCTTCAAATTAAAAGTCCGTGAGATTCAAAATCTTTAACAAAATTTACTAAGATGCGCCAAAGCTGTATATGGAATTAACTGCTATTAAATAAATTTGAATTCTTTTATCTGTAAGTTGACCAGACACTTTAAGATACATTTTAACCAATTACAGAAAGTTCTGTTAGGTAGCTACTTTTAATTTTGGTTTTGGGTCTGATCTGTAAAATAGTTTAGGTATATTATTAAATAGAAACGAAGTTTTTTAAAGATCACTCAATAAAAAAAATAAATAACCGGTCAAGTGCAAGTTGATATTGCACAATTAGTATTCCGTACGTTGATTGCTTTTAAAATAAAAAAATTTGTTACGAAGGTATAAAATAATCAGTAACTTCACAAAACACACCCTAAATGAGTTTTCAATAAAGTTTATTCCCAATCTTTAATGGAAACTGATGACCTTGAAATATTTGTTATATACCAGATAGGTAAAGGTAAAATTTTCATTCAATCTACACCCCGTGGAGAATATTTCAGAATTTTTTAAAAAAATTTTTGATCAGTACTTTTCGAGATAAGGTGGGGGAAAGTGATTTTTCCTGTATTATTACCAAATTTCAACTTTCTAGGACTTTTGGAGAAAATCGGGTGTGATAGACAGACAGACGGACGGACAGACAGACAGACAGACACACAGACACCGAGATTATCTTATAAGTGTTCCGTACGGAACACAAAAAAGGTACTTTTATTAAAATATATGTATATAAGAAGTTACCGAATAAATTCAAGCAAAATAATAAGCTGAAATAAAATAATAGTTTTCAAATCTCGTAAAAAAAGTAGTAAGGTCAGTTAGGGCTCGGGAAGGTGCGGTAGAAAGTTTTATTGTTTTATTTGTTTGACTCGATGTTTCAGAGGGTTTGTGTCGGTTTGGAATTAGCACCCTGAGACTGAATTTTTAAGAATCAATTTTATTCAGCCAAGGAAACCAAAACAATACAAGTTCAGGTTGAAATTTATACAAAATTAAAACATAAACCTTGGTATATAAAGATAAAATAGGAATAAAAAAAAAAATAAAAAAAAATAAAAAAAAAAAAAAAATCAATAATTTGGCAAAATTCAACACTTATCTATGATGATAAAATGCAGTAGTAAAAGATAAAGTTCGGTGAGAATGCAATTTAACATAATATCGTTATTTAGCAGTAAAACTTAAGGTCCAGAATAAAAAAGATGAAGTTTGGTAAATAAACACATAAACGTTTCCTCTTTGTATGATGCAACATCTCTTCAAATGATGTAGCATGATGTAAGTTTCTAGTGGCGTATTTGGGAAAGTGTAACTAGAATGGGATAAGGGTAGTACAAAAGAGAGAGAACGATAATGGTGGAATAGATAGCATATTGCTTTAATACTTAGGTCATTTCGAGTTGTGTCTTCTCTAAATATTCCTAGCCATCATCTAAAAGTTTATGGCGACTGGCGATTTGCAAGGGATAATCCTCATCGACTATCTGGAAAAGGGTAAAACTATTACAGGTGAATATTATTCATCGTTATTGGACCGTTTGAAAACCGAGCTGCAAGAAAAACGCCCGCGATTGGCCCACAAGAAAGTCCTTTTCCATCACGACAACGCACCAGCACACACCTCAGCAGTTGTGGTCGCAAAATTAATGGAAATAGGATTCCAACTCGTTTCACATCCCCCCTATTCTCCAGACTTGGCCCCCTCGGACTACTATTTGTTCCCCAATTTGAAGAAATGGCTGACGGGACAAAGATTTTATTCAAACGAGGAGGTGATTGCAGACACTAATGGATATTTTGCAGACTTGGACAAATCCTATTATTCGGAAGGGATCAACAAACTAGAACATCGTTGGACGAAGTGTATAAGCCTAAAAGGAGACTATGTCGAAAAATAAAAAAGGTTTACCCCAACCATTTTCACAGGCTTAAGTTTTCTTCAATTGTTTTTCTTTATACTTTTTATGGCTGCATAATACATCAGGCTGCATTTAATAAACATTTCATAGTTACTAAATTCTCGTTACTTTGCAATATAATGTATCTATTTCCATTTATACAGCTAAATATTGCAATGCATATGTTATATTTGTCAATCTCCGTGTTGTTTGAATTTGTTTTATCACAGTCTATTCCTAATTGGATGTTTGCTGATTCTGTTCCAAAGTCAATGCCTATGCCCTTATGGTCCCTTTTTTATAGATTTAGAGTTTTGATAACGTTAGATTTTAAAGTATGTATCGATATAGGATATACATGTTTTGAATCCTTGGCTACTATGTCTGTACATGACCAACCCCCTTGAGACCCCAATTTTTCTTTTTCCTCTTGCTCTTTATACTCGGTTTCAATTAAATCTCTAACAATTCTTCTATATGAATGATTAAGGATACTTTTTACCGATATATCTCTGCAATTAGAGTAATTCAATTTATTTTAATTCTTGTATATAAATTGTTGGATATAGAAGCAAAATTTATATATTTACTCGTGTCTCGTAGTCTTTTAAACAATTTTCTTATGTGACATTTTATTAGTTGAATAAGAATTGCTTATATTGTGATTTTTTAATTACAAATTTGACAGCTAAGGAACAAAGTCTGCACTATATGGGTATTTTTAGAGATCGCGAAAATTAAACGCGTCTCTCGGTGCTAAGCTTTTATGAGCACTAAAAGTTTAGTTTACTTCAGCAATAATATAGTAAGTTTAAAAGTTTATTTATTTAAAATTGTTGTGTTCCTAGTTTAAAAGTACCTAAAAGCAAAACAATAAACCTTCAATTGAGCCCTTGCACAACTATACAACTGTATCTATTTTAATAAGAAGCAAAAGCTGTCCCGCTTTATTTTTTGTTGCTTATCATAATAATTTCTTGACACAATATAACTAAAATTTTAAAAATTAAAAATAATACTTACATCAAAACTGTATTGAGCGCCCTATAATTTGTATAATGAATTTTGAAAATACTTTTAGTTAATGTTTTTTTAAACATATTTTGGAAGAAATTTATTGGCATATAGAAATATTTTTAAATTGTTAGTAATTAATTTTCCATGTAACGTAACATTTATAACGAAGTTAACATCATTTTCTCTGGGGCAACATGCTTGTTGAATCAATCTTTCGTATCTCATTAGTTTTATTCGTCTTTTAATAAGCAACTTATGCGTTGAAATCCATCTAAATGATCTACCACCACAAATACGGAACGCAGAGCGCCTCGATTCCCCGGTTCGCTCATCTATACATTCGCGCAGCCGCTATACAATCGCGATACGGAGCTTGACTAGGTAGTACCAACCGAACCGCAGCAGCCTAGCAGTACCGATGGAACCGAAGCAGCTTAGCAGACCAAGAGATGAGTAGTCTACCCAATCCAAGGTTGGCGGTCAATGTATCCTTCATAGATATCCTGTTCTGTTAATAGTCTTTGTGAGTAGGACGGTCTAATCGACTAACGAGAAGAAAACTTCTTTTAAGTGTTCTGTATCAAACACTTATAAGATCACTTCGGTGTCTGTCTGGCTGTATGTTTGTCTGTCTGCCTGTCCGTCTGTCACCCGAATTTCGCCGAAAAGTAGAAAATTGCAATTTGGCACTAACATGGGAATTGATGGCCTCATCAGAGTCGTGTAGTTTTGAAAGTTAAATTTTGACTTAAGGTGTTAGTTTTGGGTGGTGAAAGCTGAAATGAAAAAAAAAATTACCAGGTCATCGAGCGGAGTGTCAAATGAAAGCTTGTAAAAACACGAGTTCAAAAATATATCTAATATAATACTTGCGCACGCTTTTCGTCGCACTACTTTTAAAAAATTCCGAAATATTGCTGTTCCCCCTTATCTGGCAAAGTACTGATTAAAAATTTTCGAGAAAATTCTGGAATATTCTCCATGGGGTGTAGATTAAACGAAAATTATCACGAGTGCATTACCTTTAATAACTTATCTAGTATATAAAAAAAAACAAAAATTCCAGGTTTCAAGGTTTTTAGATCGGAAAAAAAACTTTGTTGAAAACGCATTTGGGGTGGGTTTTGTGTAGTCACTGATCATTTTATACCTCCGTAACAAAAATTTTTATTTTAAAAGCGATCAATGTACAGATCACTAATTGCGCAAGTTCAACTTGCCCTTGGTCGGTTATTTCCTTTTGACACAGATACCGAAACAGAGAGGTTGGACTCACTGCGGACACTTTATGAGCAAGAGCTCTCTCAAGTGCGGGACGAGAAGTATGTTGCGGTTCTGTTCTGAGCAGTGGCCAGTCTCTCTCCCTCTAGTGTGTAATGAGGAAAGCATTTCGGATCGTTATAACTAGTATCCTTCTCGATGCGTAGCTCTCCAGACATAGACGCATCCACACACACATTGGGTGATATGGTTGTCTGACAGCAGACTCGTTATGACCAGCAGCCTCTGTCTGACACGTATCTAGAAGTATACTGTGGACTCATTCGACCAGTATGCATCTTTTCGCGAACAACTATGTACCCCCACACACACACACATACGTCAGCGGACAGCGCAGACTATCAGCGAACCCGTCATGACCAGTGGCTAGTCTCCGCCTGGCACAGTTCTAGAGATCTACGGAGGACGAGTTTGCCAGTATACTTCTTCTTGTGATGTACATATCGACTCAGACTTACTTTGCCTTTGACATTAAGAACCGACAGTCTTTTTAGACAAGCTCACGCCGACGTACCTACAATTAACAAGCTTATTGAGTAAAAAACTTAAGTGACCCCGGATGAACATCGAGGACACGGTGCTTACCAGCATAGAGCAACGAAAAGTGCAAACTAACACCGCCTTCTGCATCACCTACCTATCCTCAGAGTTGCTTCCTGATTACTGCTTCGTAATATGTCACTGTCTGCCGGAATCAATGGACCCGGTCATCATCCGCGTTTCTGTTTATCGTCATCCGAGCGTACGCCACCTAGCTTGGTCAGGTGGCTCGCATTTATCAGAGATAGATGATAGGGCTCGATAACTTTTACCTCTAAACTGGACGTTGCTAAAACACACAACATTTTATCATGATGACTAAAAGACAAAGTCTTGTGCTATTAAAACAGATTCAGTCCGAGAAAATATATTCTAGGCTATCAGTTTCTCCCCCCCGTCACCTGGCCCTAATGATTCGGGATCGTATGCCATCGTTTCGGTGACCGTATGCACTATTATCCGTCGAACGAATTCCATTCGATTTCAACAAGTGTTTTCGCGCATAAATGCCTCCTTTTTGACCTCCTCTCCCGTCTGCACTTAGTTACAGTTCTATGGAACCGCTTGTTTTATTTCTTTCTCTTATTCCTTCTACTAGTCAGCGCGTACCTATGGTAGTTGACATGTGCATTGATCCCTGGTTTGCCGTTTTTGAACTGCAACAAGCTACCCGAGGTCCAGTGGGCCTCATGCTACGTGGATCCAAAATGTGTCGCCAATGATTTAACTGTTGGATAACCTAATCGAGAATCAACCGTCCGACAGACAACCGAAGCCTCCTTCATCAGGCCGCAAAGACCCTTACACATTTTAGACATAATAACCGGTCAAGCGCAAGTTGAACTTGCACGATTAGTGTTCCGTACGTTGATTGCTTTTAAAATAAAAAATTTTGTTACGGAGGTATAAAATGATCAGTGACTTCACAAAACACACTCCAAATGAAAACTGTTGACCTTGAAATTTTTGTTTTTTTTATGTACTAGATAAATTATTTAAGGTAATGTACTCGTGATAATTTTCGTTCAATCTACACCCGGTGGAGAATATTCCGGAGTTTTTTTCAAAATTTTTTGATCAGTACTTTTCAAGATAAGGGGGGGGGCAGCGATTTTTCGCGATTTTTTAAAAATAATATTTATATTTTTTACTCGTGTTTATACAAGCTTTCATTTGTCACCACAGTCGATGACCTAGTATAAAATTTTTTTTTTTCACTTCCGATTTCACCCACCAAAACTAATCCCTTAAGTCAAAATTTAAGTTTCATAATTACACGGCTCTGATGAGACCATCAATTTCTATGTTAGTACCAAATTTCAACTTTCCTCATCGCATGTCAAATAGTTTCGGAGAAAATTGGGTTGAGAGACGGACGGACAGACACCGAATTGATCTTATAAGTGTTCCGTACGGAACACTAAAAATGACATATAGGTATACACACAGTGCGACGATTAATTTTCCTGACTGCACTTGTTACAATAATTTAGTAGCTATTCAAATGAATTTTGTAGCTTATTTGTATTATTCAGGTACGTGTACGTACGTGCCTTTTTGAAGAGTCTCTCTGTCCTTAAAAAATATTTTTACCTTCATTTAAAATTTTAGGAATATTAAACAGTCATAAGAAGCTAGATCATTTTATTATGGTGAATGATTCGACACATAAACTTGACTTCGAGCCAAAAATTGACAAACAATGAGTGACGTGTGACTTCTTGGGTTTTGCGGTGATGATTTTGACGTTCACACTACAGTTAGACGCATATTGAACTCTTTATGCATTGTTATTTATTTGGATGATTTGTAGTGGCTTTTTCGATTTCTTTAAAATGTTATACTTCCAATAGATTTCCATCTTCAACAATTTTTTTTCCATAAACATTTATTTTCTCTAAAACTTCTTTGGAAATCGTTCGAATTGTTTCTTTATTCATTTTTTACCGCTACCTCGATCTTTTTTAAAGATTCATTCCAATTATTTGCCACGAATTCTAGAACTGTTTTAATTGCTTGTCGTAGTCGAATTGATATTAGTAATTGCGTATGTTGTTAGCTTTTAAAATGTCCTCTCAGGTAAAGAAAAAAGTTTACTCTATGCATTCGTTTTTAATTTCCATACACTTTGACAAGAATTTTGAATATTTCTGGAAATTTAATAACCACGTTTTGTTACAATTTCTTAAATAAAAATATTTAAGCAAAATATTTCATCTGAATCATCTATCAGTATTTCTTGCAAAAATTTTAAAATAAAAATCAAAAAGGATACAGCTTGAATATTACATATTGAACTTGACGCCACTAGTGATGATTATGATATCTTTTGAAAAATTAATTATAACTCTGTATATTTTATCTCTAATATTCCCTAACATTATCACAAATTTTAACTCATATTTATTTTAATTAGTTAATATAATCAATTTACACTTTACAGCTTTCTTGGACAGAATAGTTTATTAAACGTCCAAATCGTG